>BSBK01012130.1:0-230000 GCA_027943335.1 Chamaecyparis obtusa | reverse complement strand
TCACCCCCCCCCCCCCCTCAGTTATCTTGGTGGACTTTACTTTCTAACAATTGGTATCAGAGAATCAGGTCCTTGAAGGAAAATTTTAACAACTTAAGGAGATCTATTGAAACTCATTTCAAGAAGGAAAGCCCTAAGTTTGGAGTAAACTATGCTAGTTGGAAAGAGAAGATGAAGACACATTTTCTATGTTTAGGACTAGGATATTAGTTAAACACAAAGAATGAGTAGACTATCATTGAAGAAGACAAAATTGAAGAATGTACTGATACAGAGAGAGGTCTATTCATGTGTAATATACTTTCCAGAGAAGCACTTTTGTCAGCACTTCCGAAGAATGAATATAGTTAGGTAAAAACTCTAAGGACATCTCATGAAATTTGGTTAGCTTTACAATCTCCTTTTGAAGGTTATGTGCATGCAAAGAGAGCCAGATTATAGAATTGGATATGTTCATTTGAAGATATAAAAATCATGCAAAATGAATCTGTTAGAAGTTATATTGGTAGGATATCAGAGATTGTTGTAGGTATCAAATCTTGTGAAAGAAACAAGACTAAGGATGAAGTGATATGGAAGATCTTAAAGACATTGACCCCTGTATTTAAGCACACATTGCAGAGGATTGAACAAGTTATACCTTGTACTAAGAAGTTTACTAGAGAAACTCTTCTTGGAAGATTAGAAGCAACAAAGATATGCTTGAGACAGTCAGGAGATCTACCTAGAATTGAGACAACATTCAGTGCACTTAGTGTTCACCCTACTTTTTCAAGAAGTACTAGTGTTAGTGGAGATTATACAAATTACAACAGATCTAAGACCAAAGAAGATAAAAAGATTGAGGAAGGAATTGCATTTCTTGTGAAAAGAGAACTTGAAGGTAATAAAATCTTTAAATCTTCGACATGTCAAGAATATGGTCATTTTGCATCTAAATCCCCTAAGAGAGTAAAGAAATATAAGAATAACTTTAAACCTAGAAGATCTAAAGAATGTTACTATGCTAATGATGAAGAACTTGAGGCTAGTATCAAGAAATTCTTAAGTGAAAGTGATAATGAGAATGATGATATAGGGTTTGTAGCAATAAAGAAGAAAACTCTGAAATTAAAGCTAGAGAAGAAAAATCTTTAGTTTCCCAAGTAGAAAAGAAAACTGATTGGATTATAGATAATGGTTGTTCACATCATATGACTTGAGATATGAAGAAATTTATAAATTTTAAAAATTATGATGGAGGAATTGTTAGAGTTGGAAACAATGCACCTTGCTTGATAAAAGGAATAGCATCTATTACTTTTGATGGAAAGACTCATACTAATGATGTTTATTTTGTAGATGGATTGAAAAATAATCTTTTGAGTGTTGGATAGTTAGTTGATAAGGGATATCAAGTTTGGTTTACTGAGAAAACTTGTGTGATCAAGGATAAGGATGGTAATTTGATTGGAACTCAATCAAGAACCAGAGGTCATGTATTTCAGTTGAATCTTGCTGAGATGATATGTTTGATTACTAAAATTGATGACAGTTGGTTATGGCACAGAAGGTTTTGTCACATAAACTTTGATAACATTGTGAAAGTAAGTACTACATTTGTACTAAGAGATTTTCCTAAGATTATGAAACCTACTTACATGATTTGTAAAGAATGTTTTATGACTAAGTAGAAGAGATGTTCATTTCCCAATAAGAAGTTCACAACAACAGAAAAGTTGGAAATTATTCATATAAATTTGAGCGGTCCCACAAGGACTAGAGGATTCTATGGTGAAAGGTATTTTATGATTTTTGTAGATGACTTTACTAGAATGATGTGGATAGCATTCCTTAAAGAAAAATCTAAAGGATTTGACAAGTTTAAATTGATTAAGAACAAATTTGAGGATGAATCTAGAATTAAGATTAAATGTTTAAGGTTTGATATAGGTGGAGAATTTACTTCAAAGGAATTTAATACTTTTTGTGAAGTGAATGGTATTAAGAGACAACTTTCAGCCCCTAGAAAACCTGAACAAAATTGTATTGTAGAAAGAGGGAACATATCAGTAACTAAAACAACAAGAGCTATGTTATTTGAAAATGATTTGGCAAAGACATTTTGGAGAGAAGTAGTGAATACAACAATATATACAATGAACAAAGTACAAATCAGAGAAGATACATATAAGACACCTTATGAATTATGGTTTGGACATGCACCATCAATTAAATATTTCATCATTTTTGGAAGTAAGTGTTATATTAAGAGAGATGATGACATTAGTAAGTTTGATCCCAGAAGTGATGAAGGTATATTTCTTGGTTATTCATTAAAAAGAAAATCTTATAGATGTTTCAATAAAAGAACAAAGACTATTGTTGAGAGCGCACATGTTAAAATTGATGAGAAGTTCAAAATTCAAGAAAGAATGCTTGATTATGAATTAGATGAAGAATTTCATCCTAGAATTGATCAAGAAAATGTTGAATTATTTTATAAAAATGATAGTGATTTGCAGAATGAGAGTTACATTGATAAGACAAGAGAAGAACCTAGAGCAGAACATAGAGTTGAAGCAAGAACTAAGACAGTTACACCTAATAAGAAACTAGCAAGAAATCACCTTGTTGATTAGAATATTGGGTGCATAGAGAAAGGAGTTCTGACAAGGAATAAGGTAGAGGAAGAACTATGTTTGATTTCTCAAATTGAACCTAAAACTATAAATGAAGCTTGTAAAGAAAATTGGATTAAAGCAATGAAGGAAGAACTAGATAAAATTGAAAAGAATAAGACTTGGAATTTGGTCCCTAGACCTAAAGATAAAAATGTTATAGGAACTAAATGGGTAAGATAAAAATGTTATAGGAACCAAATGGGTATTCAAGAATAATATGAATGAACAAGGTGAAGTTGTAAGCAACAAAGAAACATTGGTATGTAAAGGATACTCACAACAAGAAGGAATTTATTATGAAGACGTTTTTGCACCTGTTGCAAGAATTGAAGTGGTAAGAATGTTTTTGGCTCATGTAGCTTATAAAAAATTCAAAGTGTATCAAATGGATGTGAAGTCAGCATTTTTGAATGGAGAATTGGAAGAAGAAGTCTACATTGAGCAGCCTGAATGTTTTCCCTTGACTCATGAAGGAGATATGGTATGTAAACTGAACAAATCTTTATATGGACTGAAACAAGCACCTAGAACATGGTATGAAAGATTAGATAAATATTTGATAAAATTGGGATTTACTTGTATCATCTTAAAATGGAAGCACTTCCATGTTAAGAGTGTTTAGCCCTTTGAGTGAGTGGTTTGGGTTCATGTTAAGCACCTTGATCATGTCTTTGCATGAATCTAGATTTCTCCCCCGGTTTTGCTTCTCTCTCCACCTATTTTCAATATCTTTCTACATTTCCTGGCACTCTGGATTGAGGTCCTAAGGTTTTTGACCTCAGGGTCAAAGATGACCTCAACCCAGACCTAGGTTAGGGATGACCTCAACACTAATCTAGGGTGGGGTTTACCTCATCCTTGACCCAAGGTTCAAATTTCAAGGTTCCATGATTTTCAGATGTCGAGTTTTGGAAATATTTCTTTTCCCACTTATGAGTCGGCCATTTCGGGCTTCGAAATGGTAAATCCTTAAATTGCATTTAATATGGGTCCATTTCTAGGGGTTAAGATTAATTGGGATTTAATTCTACAATGTCAGCCTTCTCTAGAGGTTTGTGCCCTAGATCACTATAAAAGGAAGCCTTCCTCTCTCATTTTCTCAATCAAGTTTTCAAGCGATCTCATCTCATAATCTCTCAAGCTGTCAAGTGCAATCAAGTAAGCAAGAAGGAGAAGGAAAGAAAGCAAGCATTCATTCATCTTCAAGCCTAGCCTTTAAGTATTCAAGCATTCAAGCATTCATCAAGGAGATCCATTGTTAGTCATTGAAGGATTCAATCTCTTTGGAGCCCCCTTGAAGATTTCTCCATCCACATTCATCCAAGCCTCCTCATATGCAAAGATGCATTCAAGATTGGTGTTGAAGATCAAATGCCATTAATTTTAGACATCCTACATTCATTTATACATACATTTAGAGCATCCATACTTGTGGATTCAAGGATTTGAATCCTCTACAAGGACTTCAACATAAGCAAGGTGAATAGTTCCATTTTCTTTGTTTGTGCATATTACTATTTCAATTCAATTTCAAGGTTAATTCCTAAATTGGGGTTTGACCAAGGCAAACCCCCCATCCAAACAACAAAAACCCCTTTTTCTTGTAGGTATAGGTGCAGGACTATGAATCGGAGCTTGGATTTGGATACCCTTTTCGGTGAACTTCTGAGATCTGTGAACAAAATCAAAGATGACCTTCAGAATTTTGAAGTAGTCTTTGACCTTTTATCATGGTCAAAGACTACCTACTGCCAGAAAGACAAAAAAATTTTGGCTTTTCTCTATCTCAGCATTTCCAATCCAAAATAGGTTGTGGAATTGCCCGAAACTGTACAAAGACATCAGAAATCAGCATTTTCTAGATCTGCCCTATTTTGAGGTTAGTATTTGCCTTTCATTTATTTTAGATTTCAAGCATATACTCTTCATAGAAAAATATAAGGTTTTCTCCTTCATTCATATTCTCCATAGATTGATTATTTTGTGTATTGACCTTTTGGTTGATCAATTTGGATCTCTCCTTTGGGAATTTGGATTTAGAAGTAGATCTCATATTTCCCCTTTTCATATCATACCATTCATTTTGGCACCCATACTACTAGTTTACCCCATTCATTTTGGTGAACCTGACATACTTACTCTCCTTTCTTTTGTGGAATTAGATGCCCTATTATGTTTTGTGGTGTTAGATATCCCTTTATATTATCTTGTTGGTATTAGATTTCTCTTTTATGTTAAATCTTGCATGCTAATTAGATTTCTTTCTTTTCTAATTCAAAAATACAAAAAAATTGTGAAATTTCTTTCAAAATACAAAAAAATTCATGCTTTATGTTTTCTTAGTTTAGTTCATTTGCATTGTATTGGTTTATGAGATTTACTACTTCTAGTCCTACTTATAATATTCCACTTAGATGAAGTCATAGACTTATGGGTGCCTTTGATCCTGAGTCTTCTTCTCCTTTCCTTAGGGTCCTAGATGATAATTTGATTCTTCATGATTCTAGTCCTATTATGGAGCAAAACTCTTCTCACTCATCTCGTGATGAGGATAATGCTTTAAGAGTTCCTCCTGAACAAGTCCAAAAACTTTCAACTCAACTTGATAAAATGGGTAATTGGCTTATTTAAGAAAACCATAATCAAGATTCTATTCAAGCTATAGAGGCTCTTAAGAAAGTTCTTCGTGATAGTGATCAAGGTGTTAACCTCTTGCATAGTATTACTCACCTCATGCATTCAAATGTTAAACCTTTACCTCAAGAAGCTCAAGATTTAGGGTTGATTCCTCCTATCACTAGTGTAGATCCTTCTTCTAATCCTTTACCAAGTGTTCCTACCTATACTCCTTTTGTGATGGTGATGGTTCCCTCTGTTCCTATGAGTGTTCCTCCTATGTACCTTCCTACATCACAACCTTAATATCATAATGTTCCTTTTACTTATTCCAATCTTCTTCCAACTGTAGTTCCTAGTGTTCCTCCAGTTGTATCTTCCTTTCTTGCAGCTTCTTACACTTTACCTAGTGTTTCTAATGTTGCTATTCCTCCTATTTCCTCTAATGATTCAACAATCATCAGTTTGGCTCAAACTATTCCATCCTTACAACAATAACTTGCTTCCTTAACTCAAAACAAGTTTAGTGTTCCTACATGTGACATGGGAAGTCCTTTGTCCCTAGATATCATTCATACTCCTATTCCTCAGCAAGTTGATATGCCTCTTCTTGAGAATTACAATGGAAAAGGAGATCCCGTTCATCATGTTAAAACATTTCAAATCTTTTGTAGTGATTATGTTCATGACCATAGGATTTTAGCCAAACTATTTGCTAGAACTTTTCATGACAAGGCCTTACAATGGTATTGTTCCTTGCCTCCTTATTCTATTGATTCCTTCCCACAACTTGCCAATGCCTTTATTCAACAATTTCAAAACAACATTGGCCCGCAAGTGTCTTTGACTGATTTGATGCATTGTAAACAAAGTGCTAAGGAAAAATTGAATGAATTTATTGGTAGATTTAAGCATTTGCATGCTCAGATTTCCTATCATGTTCCTAATATTGATATTCAATGTATGTTTATTTCAAATTTGCAAAAGGATATTAGAGATAATATTTTGGTTACTAAATTTACCTCTTTTCAACAACTTTGTGCATCTTCATCATTATCAATTACAAGTGACTCAATTTGAGAGCAACACTCCAATGGCTCCTATTCCAGTTGATAAAAGTGATGTTTCTCCTAATCCAAACAAATTTCAAAAATTCAACAACTATGTCAAGATAAACAAACAAGAGAATGTTGTTGTTGATCGAGTAGTTGTTGCATCTCACAATGCCACTTCTGCATCCACTGCTTTTCAATTAAATCATACGTTTACTCCTCTTTCTTAATCTTTACATTCTATTATGAATAGGTTGTTAACTACTAATATGATTACTTTACCTCCTATTCGACCTCTTTTACCTATTATGATTGCATCTAAATCTTTTGATCCTAAAGCTTTTTGTCAATATCTTTGTCAGAATGGTCATAATACTAAGAAGTGTTATTCTTTAAAACATAAGGTTCAAGAATTAATTGATTCTAATGCCTTATTTGTTGATAATCTTGATGGTAGTGGGAACAAATCTATCTCTCCTCCTAATCAAAACCTTCAAATCTATATGAATAATTTACCTACACATGATACTAATACCATTTCTTAGCCATCTTCTATGGAGAATTTGTATGATTCAAAGATGGATGATCTCAATCACATTGTTAATCAAGTGGAGCATGTTGGTCAAAATGTATCTCCACCTTAACCTCAACCTCAGCTTCAACCTCAAGTTAAATCTCAACTTCAACCAAAACATAAGCCTAAATTGGAAACTCAACTTAAACCTTGACAACAATCTAAGAATAAAAGACCTCAGGAACTTTTGATTACCTTTGATGATTCTGAGACTATTAAAGCTCCTGATGGTCCCCTTTACATTTATGCTAGGATTTCTCAGAAACCTACTTGTGGTTGTCTTGTTGATCCTACATCCTTAGTCAATGTTATTACTGAAGAAAATATTTTTATGAAAAACTTGCAATGTGATTCTTATGATACATCGAATGTGTGGATTCAAACTTGTAATGGTTTTCTTTATCCATCATTTGGTTCTGTTAATTTTGTCAGTTGAACTTTGTGGAAAAATTGTGAACATTACCTTTGTTGTTGTTCCTACTTCTGATCAGTTTCAAGTTAAGCTTGGTTTGTCATGGTTAAATGTCATGCATGTTGTTGCTTCACCTATCCATAAATGTCTTAATTTTTTTCATGATGAAGAAGTGAAGATGGTTAATCATATTTTATATCAGCCTTCTAGGCCTAGAGATTGTGCTGCTCTTGATCTCTTTTTCCCTTCATTACCTAATTCATGTCCTTCTCGACCTGATAATCTTTTATGTTCATATCAAACCTATAAGCATCATAAGATTCTCGAATTAAGTGTACCTCCTATGGATCTTAATCATAGTCTTTTGCCTACACCTTCTATACCTCCTTTAACTATGGCCTCTAGTTCTATTTATCAAGTTCCTACTATTGCCGATAATCCTATTGATCTTCCTAAAGAACCTGTGAAGGATCCTGTGGTTGTTCCTCCTAGTTCTCAACCTATTTCAAGTAAATCAAAGTGTAATAGATCTACTAATGAACGTTGTAAAAAGCATCATGCTCAAGCTAAAGCTCATAATTCTGCTCTTCAAATATCGCTACCTTCTTCGAATAAACTTATGCATGATGTGCTAGAAGTTGTTACTAATAATGATGTTAATATGCATGATTATGATGATTCTATTCATATCTTAGATCCTATTTTGATTAATCTGGATGAAGAAGATACTCTTGATGATACTAATGATGTTAATGATGAATATGAGGCTATTGACATTGACATTGATTTACTTAATATACTTTGATCACAATTGACTATTACATCTAATGTCGAACATTGTGATTCTCAAGAGGATCCTTGTTTGGAACTGGCTATCATTCCTACTATGTTGGATGTAGTCCCTCTTGCGAGTTACCCACCTTCCCTAAATGATATACAATGAGATGGGGAGAGTAGGCGATACACTTGATCGGCTTTTCCTTTATGGTAGCTTTGTTGTGTGTTTTCCTGTTGTATTGTGCTTCTCCCATGATGTGTTTTCTAATTTTTGCTAGATTATTTTATACGACCCTTGTTTCTCTGTTGGTGCAAGGTGATAAAGGAATCAAACCTGTTCTACAATTCTTGTATATGTATCTCTATTCTTCTATATGTTGTTTTATGTTATGTTTGTGCTATTGTTCATAAATTTTTCCTTGTGTAATCTACTTGGATTTGAAATGTGGTAGCACTAATTCTTTTTGGTCTGCATGTCATGGTCTGAGAAGATTCTTCTTTGTATCTCTTATGTGATCTTTCCTCCTTTTTTATTGTAGTTCTACTTTCTTTGGGGAATGATGTCAATTAATTTGCAATAATATCATATATATATTATCTTATGATCATACTGACCCCATGGTAGGTAGATCCCTTATGTGTTCTCTATATGTTTATGTGATATTTCCCTTGAGTTGTCTTCATCTAGGGGCATCTCGTAGTGGAAACGTAATCAGTAGATTTGTTTATGTTTCTGTTAAAGCCATTGCTCCTCTTAAAGTGATAGCAATGACTTTAACGTGGGGGCATATGCTCTGCTCACTTATTTCACACACGCACTTTTCAATACACATATATTATTTTTCAAGATACCTTTTCTCCCTTTTTGGATTAGTGACTAATCCTTAAAGCATGGATTTATATTCCAGGATCTCTTGATCCTGCCAGTTTAAAAAAATTTGATCCCTTAAGGTCAAAGGTGTCCTTAACACTAGATCTCTTTTTCTTTTGTTTTTATTCTTATGGAATAGAATATTCCTAAGGGTGAATCCTTGATGGGTTGACTAGTGAGTAGCCACATTCACTAGGCAGTTCAATTCCATCTTTCTAGTTGCATCGTTTCCTTGTGTGGTTCACAATGGGTCATAAGTTCTCATTGGGTGAGATAATCACTCTCTCTCTCTCTCTCTCTAGAGATGTCTCTTTTACTATGATCTTGGATTTAATGAAGACTTGAGTCCCAAGGGGATTGAGGTTTCCTTTGTCCCTTTGATTATGATAAGATTATCTTTCATTTTGATCTCCTTTACCAAGAGTTTGCATTGAGTCCATACTCTTGCTACAGTGGGGGCTTAAAGTATCATCTTAAAATGGAATAACTTCCATGTTAAGAGAATTTATCCCTTTGAGTGAGTGGTTCGGGGTCATGTTAAGCACCTTGATTGGGTCTTTGCATGAATCTGGCTTTCTCCCCCCATTATGCTTCTCTCTCCACTTATTTTCACTATCTTTCTGCATTTCTTGGCACTCTAGATTAAGGTCCTGAGGTTTTTGACCTCAAGGTCAAAGATGACCTTGAGGTTCAAAGAAGACCTCAACTCTGACCTAGGTCAAGGATGACCTTGACCCTGACCTAGGGTAGGGTCTACCTTGTCCTTGACCCAGGGTTAAAATTTCAAGGTTTCATGATTTTTGGATGTCGGGTTTTAGAAATATTTCTTTTCCTCCTTCCGGGTCAGCCATTTTGGGTTTTGGAATGGTAAATCCTTAAATTGAATTTAATATGGGTCCATTTCTAGGGGTTAAGGTTAATTTGGATTTAATTATAAAATTTCAGCCTTCTCTAGAGGTTTGTGCCCTAGATCACTATAAAAGGAAGCCTTCCTCTCTCATTTTCTCAATCAAGTTTTCAATCGATCTCATCTCATAATCTCTCAAGCTCTCAAGTGAAATCAAGTAAGCTAGAAGGAGAAGGAAAGAAAGAAAGCATTTATTCATCTTCAATCCTAGTCTTTAATTATTCAAGCATTCAAGCATTCATCAAGGAGATCCATTGTTAGCCATTGAAGGATTCAATCTCTTTGGAGCCCCCTTGAAGATTTCTCCATCCACATTCATCCAAGCCTCCTCATATGAAAAGATCCATTCAAGATTGGTGTTGAAGATAAAATGCCATTGATTTGAGACATCCTACATTCATTTCTACATACATTTGGAGCATCCATACTTGTGGATTCAAGGATTTGAATCCTCTACAAGGACTTCAACATAAGCAAGGTGAATAGTTCCATTTACTTTGTTTGTGCATATTACTATTTCAATTCAATTTCAAGGTTAATTCCTAAATTGGGGTTTTACCAAGGAAAACCCCCCATCCAAACAAAAAAAACCCCTTTTTCTTGTAGGTACAGATGTAGGACTGTGAATTGGAGCTTGGATCTGGATACCCTTTTTGGCGAACTTCTGAGATCCGTGAACAAAATCAAAGATGACCTTTAGAATTCTGAAGTAGTCTTTGACATTTTATCGGGGTCAAAGACTACCTACTACTAGAAAGACAAGTTTTTTGGGTTTTCTCTATCTCAGCATTTCTAGTCTGGAATAGGTTGCAGAATTGCCTGAAACTATACACAGATATCAGAAATCAGCATTTTCTAGATCTACCCTATTTTGAGGTTAGTATTTGCCTTTCATTTATTTCATATTTCAAGCATATACTCTTCATAGCGAAATATAAGGTTTTCTCCTTCATTCATATTCTCCATAGATTGATTCTTTTGTGTATTGACCTTTTGGTTGATCAATTTGGATCTCTCCTTTGGGAATTTGGATTTAGAAGTAGATCTCACATTTCCCCTTTTCATATCACACCATTCATTTTGGCACCCATACTACTATTTTACCCCATTCATTACTAAAGGCACAAAAGATAGTCATTTATATTTGAAAGAGATTGAGAATGGTTTGTTGATTGTAGTTATCTTTGTTGATGATATTATCTTTGGAGGTGAAGATGAAGCTAGTGATAAATTCACTGATGAAATGAAGATAGAATTTGAAATGAGCATGATTGGTGAGATGAAATATTTTTTAGGATTACAAATAGCACAAGATAGTGATGGTATTTTCTTATGTCAAGCAAAGTATCTGAAAGACTTGTTGTAGATATTTGGAGAAAATTATAAGCCGGTTGACACACCTATGGTAACTGGTCATAAGTTATCTAGCACAGATGAAACTCTTGCAATTGAACAAAAGAAGTACAGATCCATGATTGGAGGATTGCAATATTTAACTCATAAAAGACCAAACATATCACATGCAGTTGCAATTTTTGCAATATTTCGAGTTGATCCTAAAGAGTCATATTATGCAGCAGTAAAAAGAATATTTAAATATTTGAAAGGCACAATTGACTATGGGTTATGGTATGATAAATCAAATGACTTTACCCTATGTGAATATTTAGATGCAGATTGGGGAGGTAGTATTGATGACAAAAAGAGTACAAGTGGTGGAGAATTTTTTATTGGTGGAAGATTGGTTTCTTGGCTAAGTAAGAAATAGAATTATATTTCATAGAGAACATCAGAAGTAGAATATGTAGCAAAAACAAACAATTGTAATCAAATAATATGGATGAAACAAATGTTGAAGGATATTGGAATCAAATTTGATGAGCATGTTATCATTCATTGTGATAACACTAGTACAGTAAGTATGTCTAAGAATCCTATATTACATTCTAAGACAAATAATATAGAAATCAAGTATCAAGTTGTAAGAGAGAAAGTTGCAGAGAAAGAAGTTATACTTTGGTATATAAGTACAAAAGAGCAGATTGCAGATATATTTACAAAGCCTTTACCTAAAGATACATTTGAGTATTTGAGACATTTGCTTGGGGTTATTCCCCAGACTACTTTTGAGAAGTGATGCAGTTAGTTGCATCAGTCCATTGGTATATGAGCTCTATCCTTTCTAGATTGTATGCTGATACTTCTATTAGAAATAGGAAATACTGAGAGGGGGGGTGAATCAGTATTTCACAAACTTTTATTTTTGCCCAATTATGGATATAACAAATTAACTTGAAACTTGAATAACAGAGTAAACTAAGGAAACTGAATAACAAGCATAGCAATAAAGTAAATGAACTCATAACACCATGTTTGTTCTCAAGGAAACCCTAGCAAAGGGAAAACCCTGGTGGGGATGATACCCACAACTGATCCACTAATTAAAACTATTTGGTTAAGGATGTTGACCCTGTTAGGAGTCTATTACATACATATAGTGTCTCTATCCTGGTTAAAGGACTCTAGCCCTTGTTAGAAACCTCAACCCTGTTAGGAGTTTCTATTGAAAAATAGAATGATTGCAAGATGAGCTCACTACCCAAACATGCAATATACAATGATATCTTCAAATAAAAAGATAAAGTACATAACCTTTCACTGCTTCTGAATAGCTTTCCTATTCTGATTTATCTTTGTAGGCTCTTATCTTTCATATACTAAGTTTACTTGCTTTCCTTCTTACAATATACAACTTCACATCATACTATTCTCATTAAAATTGCTAAATGCTTCATGTGTACATTTCACATTACATAATTCTTACATATATACAAGTTATTACAATTGATAACTTCCAGTTGGCTTACAATACATAAAATCTTCTCAAAATATAAAACCAATTCATGTTGCCTTAGGGTTAACATCTAGGATGTCATCCCTACATGGTTAAGTCATTATTTTGATATATAAAAAAAATCCCTTAACTTATTGTGATCATACTCTATTCAGGCTGGCTCAACAATGTCTCTATAATTCTTTAATATCTTCTTTCGTACATGTTGTAAAGACTTGCACTTTCATATGTGGCTTTGATATACATAGAATTATCCATGTTCAAGTGTGCATGCACTGAACCTTCTTCTAGGAACATTTCTAATCAAAACTATCTCCGATTAGACTGGTAAATACTATTGTAGTTAGACAATTTTCTAGTGCGCTCATACAAGACTGCTTCCTTCTATCATGTGATCATCATAGTGAGTATATGTTTCCATAATGACAACAATTTGATATCCTACTTAGCCAAATTTCCAACAATCTCCCCCTTTTTCATTGGTGGCAACATATGGGAAAATTGGCTAAGTCCCAAAAACTTAAGATACAAAATTGTGGTCATACAAAAATTTGTGGATCTTACATAACTACTTATATCTCCAAAATATTTATACTCCCCCTAAGAGTATACTTCATGCTTATACATATAACATCTATACATACAATTTTATGCTTATACTACTCCCCCTTTGACAACAATGAAAAAGGTGTCAAAAACTATTTTACCTCAAGATTTCAATACTGCAAGGCTGAAAGGCTTGCATTACAATCTGCAAAATTGATCTTCAAGCTCTCCATCTCCTTTTCCCATGACTTCTTCACTGCATCAAAAACATTGAGCAATGTGCATAGGCCAAAGGACACAATTTCACATGCCTTAAGATTTTCATAAGCAAATGTTCCATAAGATGTCTTCGAAGAAAGACATTCTTCCAATTGATTTTTAAGAATACTTATCTTAATTGATACATACTCTCTTAGTAGAGAGAATATTTACAATTTCTTTTCCTTCTAATCATTTATAATTCTCATATCATCAAAAATCTTACTTTTATTCCTTTCAATCTATGAGATCTTCGCATTAGGGCTTTGAAAAAATTTTACTACCATTTGTAGTTTTGCCTCTTTTATCTTTATCTTCTCTGACATCTCAAATGTGTGGCTTTCTAATTGTGTACACTGAATGTACAAACCTTTCCCTTTTTCCATGCATCTTCTCAACTCTTTTATACATATATCCAAATTACCTATATCATATCTAATATTCTGACATATAACTTGAAATATCTGAGCATCATGAGCTGCTTGGGCTTTTACTGTTTCTATATCAGATAAGTTTGTGAATTCTGCATTAAAGGCTTTTATTATGTCTTTTGCTTTTCTTTTTGGATCTGCCTCACTAACTTGACTTGATAGTATGCTTTTTAATTTACATGTTACCTCAAGTAGTGTACCTTCCAAGCTTTTCACTTTCTTGTTCTTGCCAATAATCTTTTTCAGAGATGAGATCAACTCTATTTGATCATCATCATCAACTTCTTGTCCAAGGCTTGCAAACATAGATTCAATTTGTGTTTTTTGTGTTGTTTCTCCTATGTCCTTAGGTGTAGGAATGACTACTAATATCTCTTGTAGAACTATATGCTCTTCTGTTGTTGTATCTTTTTCTTCCTTCTTTGTTTCAACTTCTTATTCCTTATTCTTTGTTGTGTCTTGTTGCTCATCCAACAAATTTCCAACATCAGCTTCATTGTTATTGAAGGAATTTTCTTCACTGTCCAAGATGATATTTGTTCCTTCAACATTCATAGTCTCATCTTCAATTTTAATGGAGGGTGGTGGTGTTGGTGATTGATCTTTCTAATACTATGCTTCAACTACTTGATCAGATTCATTGATGTGCTCACCTAGTTCGGAGGTCATAACCTTCACAATCACTTTCTTTGTTTCTCTATTAATTTCTTCATAATTGCCTCATATTATTAGTATAGTTCTCCTTTTCTTCCTTAGATGGGTGCTTAGGATTTTCATGATTTCCTTGAAATGGTCCTCATCTTTTATTACACACAACTTCCTTACATATCTCTCTCTTATTCCATTGTCCTCTTCTATTGCTCTCTTCTTTTCGTTTACTAGTTTCTCAAAAAGACTGTCTGGGATCTTGCATTTTATATCATCAAACTTCTTATCTACAAGGATCATATGTCTAGAAACTACATTATCTAAATTTAATTTCTCAAAATTTTCATATAACTCATAATACTTATTCAACTTAGTGAAATCACCTTCATTAATGATTAAGGAATTCACTTAATCTATCTTTGGCTTCCATTTCTTTTTGCTGCTTCCCGTCTCTTCATCTTCCTTAACCACTAATGATTTCCTTTGAACTAGGGTAAAAATAGTTTTTTGTCTTTTACCTAGTCCACTTTCCATTTCCTTAACTCTTTTAGTTGGTGTGCTAGAGTATCTAGTGTTAGGAATAGTCCCAAGAGATAACTGAGAGGGGCGGGGGGGGGGGGGTTGAATCAGTTATCTACAAGATTCAATTCTTTATCCAATTAAGTACTGATTAACATTAAGCATAAACACAATATGAGAACACTTAACACAACACCATAATTTTGGTTACGGGGAAACCAAAATAGGTAAAAATCTCGGTGGGAATTAGCACCCACTATAAACTGCACTAGAGTATAATGATCCCTGTTAGAAGATCTTACAACCCTATTAGGAGTTGATCTTTACAATGCATTAAGTACAGTGACCTGGTCAAGGGTTGGACCTTGTTAGGAGTCTTTTACAATTAACCCTACTAGGGGTTAGGACACACTTTCTAGGAGCTCACTACTCAAATGGTGAAGGTTGCAACCTTCTGCAAAATAGACACACACTATATATGGATCTTGGTGAACTACAAGTTAGACCTATTGCCTTAATCAGTTCCAATGAATAGCATACACTTTCTTCTTTGTCACATAGACCTTCTACTGATGGCTCAATACTTTACACCTTTTTCTCTGCTCTTCTCTTTCAACCATCTGCCATACTTAGCAATCACAACTGACTGGCTATAAGTATCTTTCTCCAAATGGTATAATCAAGTTGGCTTGTTAGAAATTCCTTGAAATCATATTAGAGAAATAATATAACTCTCCAACAATGTCTCCAATGGCTATACTAAGCACGCAACACAAATAAGACCATGCAACCCAATATGAGTAGATGTATATCTTCACATAGTCGGCTCCACCAAATTAACTGAAACTTTATTCTCATTCTGAAATACATTATGCACTCTTAACCAAACATTATTAACTTATCACTGAACATGAAACAAAACAAGCATATCAAAATAATAGGCACAACTACTATAACAATATAAACAATGTCGGCTCTATCAGATAAACTCGGGAAACTATAACTGGAAACTAGAAACATCATAACTCAACTTGTACTACACAACTGACTCTGCATCCATGAACATAGATTCACTAACATGTCTACAACATAAATATAAACATGCAAGGCTCCATCACAAACATACTAAAAATCACATGTAGAACTCTTCTCGGGACACTGTCAGGAACACTACTGATATAAACAACTATATAATTGTCTTCACTCAGAATCAACCTCTACATCTATGATATAATGATGATAACATATCTAAGAACCATATGCTCAAGGCTCTCTACATAAGGCTTCCACACACACTACTTACCATATGTTTTCATCAATGAAAAACATATAGTCAACACTCGCTTGCTGGAAAATCTCCAACAATCTCCCCCTTTGGCATTGATGGCAACATATGGAATGAAAAACACCACCAATCCAAACGTACAATTATTTTATAACATTCTCCATTTCCTCAACAAAACTTCACCAATGATAAATCCTCCAAATGCTACTAAATGCTATGAATATCAACTGCTATATACTCCCCTTACAAATACTTACTCCCCTTTCTAGAATATAATCCCCCTTTCTAGATTAAAAAAACCATTTTGTTTTTCATGACTATATACTCACTCCCCCTTTGACATCAATGGCAAAGGGTGCCAAAACAAATAAGCACTAGTACTACTCCTGAAGTAGAGTAGCCAACCATTCATCAGTCACTAAGGACTATGTTGGGTATATTTTTGGTTTTCTCAAAAATTTTCTTCAAGTCATTGTTCTATGTCTCTGCAAATGTCTTTTCCGATCTAGGGTTTAAAATGTCTCAAAATCAGTCATGCTTATGCTTGTAAACCCTTGCCTTAGGTCTTTCTACCCTTGGTAGGTTTAATTGTTCATGAATTTCTTGATTTTTCCCTAGTTCTTATATTTCCATGTTACCTTTTTGGCCACTTAAGATTTGCAATTGTGCACGTGATCATTCTTTTCCTTAAGTGTTTGCTAAATCATGGAATAATGTTCTATGTTACCCTTTTATTCAATGAACCAATGAATGTGTGTTAGACCCTTGTTAAGTTTTCCTTTGGCTGTTGAATCTCCCAATTCTAGCCATAGTTAGTCTTTCTTTTAGTGAATTGGTGACTATGTGATCTCCTAATCTCTTAATCTTTGGCAGTTTTCTCTTGACATTCAGCAACATGACGTGGCGATTATCTCTTAATCGCTGAATTGGGTGGTCAAGCTCTAAGTTTTCTAGCGACTCAGTGAGGACCGTTGATCATCTTTGGGATCAATGGTGGTGTCTTAATCTCACAATGAATGGGAACTACAACAAGTTATTCAACGATTCAATGGTTGAGTCATGATCTCTTGTTCACTAAGTTTGGTAGCTCTGACAAAATAATTTGGCAAAGTCTATTAAAAGTGAAATTTTCTTCAGTCGCTGGATATCAGGAAAAGATGGCTAAGTTCTAAATCATTTGGTGACTCATCGAATAAGGCATTCCCACAGTCTCATAATCAGTTAGTAAAGCCCTAAGTTATTCAGTGATTCAAAGAACAAAGCAATGGTAAAGGTATATTTCCCTCGGTCGCCTGATCTCAAAAAAAATGATTAATGTTTCAAAATTTGGGAGATTTAGTGAATACTGTATTCGATGAATCTTGTGATTAAATGATAATGGTTTAAAAGATTAAGTGACTCAGCAATAGCTGCTAATTGCTTTCAAGATCTACGGTCAGCACTTAATCTCAGAATGTAACCCAAGTTATGAAAAGTATTCAGCGATTGGGAGATTAAGGTTGTTCACCCAATCTCCAAATGAGACCATGGTTAAGTAGTTCTTTTAGAGAATATGAGATAACTTTGTTTTCTGAATTACAGGATAAATCAAGAGTTAAGCAAGGCATTCAGAGATTAAGAGATGGAGTTGGTCGCTGGATCTCCAAATAAGACTATGGTCAAGGTTTCAAGTGCACGGGTTTAAGAAAGGCTTTGTTCGTTGGATATCCAAATGGTTGCTGGGTTAAGTAAAAGGTTGTGAGAACTAGCAAAGTCTTTGGTCGCTCATTCTTTGAATTAAACCATGGTTGACACAAGTGTTCTGAGACCTAGAGAATGCTTTCAGTCACCCATTCTCTGAATTGTGATCAAGTTATGATGGGTTTCAAAGGTTAATTGGAGGACCATTGATCATCTTTGGGATCAATGGTGGTCATTGAATCTCCACGTTAAGTCATGAGTTAGAAAATCATTCCAAGATCATGAGAATGGCTTTGTCACTAAAAATCCAAGCTCAACCCAGGATTAACATTTCTTTCAGAGATCGTGAGAGCCTTTGTTTGTTGGATCTCTGAATCAAATCTAGTTAAGTGTTCATTAATAAAGAGTGATGATAGTCATTGCTATGTGTAAAAGTACTCTACCAAGTTGGAAAAAAGTAAAAATTCATCCAATCAAAATTAACTGAGGGTTTTTATCAATAATTAAGGGTTTTAAAGCTAAAAGTTGTGATCATTGTTTTTATGCTTTATTTTTGAGTTTTTAAATCAACCTATCAACATCGACGCCACAGCTAGCCTTGATTTGAAGTTGGTAATATGCATAATTGAATGCAGAAGTGATCAAGGCTTGATTTTTAATGATTTTGGCAACTGTATGCATTCAATTCTTGATGATATATAGACAGGACTCCATTGCTTTTTGTGCTCAAAGTTTTCTGAAGATAGTTGTGATTGTTAGTGCAAAAGTAGTAAGTGAGAAGTGAAAATAAGTTGTAGAGCTGAGAAATATTCATATTCCAAGATGAGTCAACTAGAGCCAAGCATTGTGTTGTCCAGTGGATGGGCCAAAGAATAGAGTGGTGAAGAGAAGGGGAAGCCCAATTATTCAGATGAGTCCATCAAATTGCTTCCCGGGTCCAACCAGAACAAGAAAGCTATTGATACAACTTTTGAGGATATAATGGAGAAATGCAGAGACCCTATCACTCCTTCTAGTTTAGGTTACACAATCATTACTAATTTCTACAATAATAGGCATAAATGTTAGGAATGAATGCAAAGTGTTTTGGTAGTCATTCTGTAGCAGTTGTTGTTGCATTCATGACTTGGATTGTCATTGATGTCAACACAGTGATATTCTAGATATTAGCAGGAAAGTAGGTACAGTTTTGTTTTGTGCACATGTTGTATTGAAGATTGGCTTTTGTCCATTTTATGGTATGTTCTTTGGTGTGTTATTAACCTATGGTTAACAGTGCAAAAATAAATTCATTCATTTGTAAGAGTTATGAGCATTTTGGTGAAAGTAGTGTTTAGACAGTGTTTCTGTGTAGCGATGTTTGGAAATCGGAGGATATCTCTTAGCTGGGATGGAATCTAATTTTGCACAGTTAAAGGGATTTTGGAGACTCATTAATGATGGTGTGGTTCACAGTGCAAACTTTGAGGATATGTTTGGAGAAAGTTACAGTATCTGGAAGCTGACAGTTTTATGTGAATTCTGTGTGTAGCATGTAGAATTTTTTTTTTGTAATTGAGGACCGACTCATTTGTAATTTATTGAGTTTGGTATGTAAGAAGAAATTTTTTCCTTATTGTAATGTGTACTATGAAGAGTGAGATGCGAATATATGGATGAAGTAAAGAAAAGAGCTAATTCAGTGATGAAGGAAGACTTGTGAGTACAGAGATCTGGAATTGTGATCTTGTGTAGCAGAAAGTATAGTTTTGGCACAGTGTGAAGGAGGTAATATATTTCATATTATTCTATTGAATAATTATAAGATCTTTTAGATAGTGGGTTCAGAGATCTTGCCTTGAAGCTGTTTGGGCAGTGGGTCCTTCTGTCTTCCATAAACTCTTAACCAGGTTAGAATCTTTTAACAGGGATTCAAAATCTCCTAACAGGGATTTATATGCACTGAATGTATTTCATAAGACTCCTAACAAGGTCCATCCTCTAACAAGGAACTTTCATATTAGTGCATCATTTTGTGGGCATCATTCCCACCGGGGTTTACTCTTTTCAAGAGGTTCCCTAGTCAACATATCTTGTGTTATTGTGCAATTGTGTATGATTATCTTTCTATGGTTGATCAGTACATTGATTATATTATTTAAAGATGTTGAATGGATAAATTATCTGATAACTGATTCACCCCCCCCCCCCCCCTCTTAGTTATCTTGGGGATCTTTACTTTCTAACAATTGGTATCAGAGCGGCAGGTCCTTGAAAGAAAAGTTTAACAACTTAAGGAGATCAATTTTGAATTTCAGAAAAGAAAGCCCTAAGTTTGATGGAGTAAATTTTGATAGTTGGAAATAAAATGTGAAGACACATCTATTGTGTTTAGGACCAAGTTATTGGTTGATTACAAAGAATGAGAAGACTATCATTGAGGAAGACAATCTAGAGGAAGGAACTAAAGATGAACTAGATCTATTCATGTGTAACATACTTGCAAGAGAAGAACTTTTGTCAGCACTACCGGAGAATGAATATAGTCAGGTAAGATGTTTGAAAACATCTCATGCAATTTAGAAAGCTTTACATTCTACTTTTGAAGGTGATGAACATGCAAAGAAGGCTAGATTACATAATTGGATTTGTGCATTTGAAGATATCAGAATGATGGAAGATGAATCTATTAGAAGCTATATTGGTAGGATGTCTAAGATTGTAACAAGAATAAAGTCTTGTGGAGGTGATAAGATAGAGAATGAAGTGATATGGAAAATTCTGAGAACTTTGACACCAGTATTCAAGCAGACAATGCAGATGATTGAACAAGTGATACCTTGTATATCAAATTTTTCAAGAGAGACTCTTCTTGGAAGATTAGAAATAGCAGAGATGAACTTGAGATTATTAGGAGAGCTACCTAGAATGGAAATAGCATTCAGTGCTCTTAGCATTAGACCTACAAGAAGTACTAGTGTGAATGGAGATTATGCCAGCAGTAGCAGATCTAAGGAAGATAAGAAGATTGAAGAAGGTATTGCATTACTTGTAAAAAGAGAACCAGATGGTAAGAAAATCTTTAAATGTTGGACTTGTCAAGAATATAGTCATTTTGCATCTAAATGTCCTAAAAGAGTTAAGAAGTATAGAAGCAACTTTAAACCTAGGAGATCTAAAGAATGTTATTATGCAAATGATGAAGATTTTGAAGAAGGAATTGAAAAAAATTTAAGTGACAGTGATAATGATAACTTTGAGGAAATAGGATTTGTAGCAATTAAAGAAGAAATTTTTGAATCTGATAAAAGGGAAGAAAAAGCATTAGTTTCGCAAGTTGAAAAGAAATCTGATTGGATTATAGATAGTGGTTGTTCACATCATATGATTGGAGATAAAAGAAAGTTTGTTAAGTTAGATAATTATGATGGAGGAATTGTTAGGGTTGGTAACAATGCACCTTGTTTGATTAAGGGTATAGGATCTATTACTCTTGATGGAAAGACTAACACTGATGATGTTTACTTTGTTGATGGACTAAGACATAATCTACTAATTGTTGGACAATTGGTTGATAAGGGTTATCAAGTTTGGTTTTCTGAGAAAACTTGTGTGATAAAAGATAAAGATGGAAATCTAATTGGAAAAGGATCTAGAACCAGAGGTAATGTATTTCAGTTGAATCCTACTAAGATGACATGTTTGGTAACTAGGATTGATGACAGTTGGTTATGGCATAAAAGGTTTTGTCATATAAACTTTGATAATATTGTCAAGGTGAGAACTACACATGCGGTAAGAGATTTACCTAGAATTATGAAACCTACTAACATGATTTGCAAAGAATGTATGATGGAAAAGCAGAAAGGGAGTTCATTTCCCAATAAGAAGTTCACATCGACAGAGAAGCTAGAGATTGTTCATACAGACTTGAGTGGTCCTACTAGGAGTAGAGGATTCTATGGTGAAAGGTATTTTATGATTCTTGTTGATGATTTTACAAGAATGATGTGGATTGCATTTTTGAAAGAAAAATTTGAAGCATTTGATAAATTTAAGATCATGAAAAGAAAAATTGAGAATGAATCTGGAATGAAGATTAAGTGTCTAAGATCTGATAGAGGTGGTGAATTTACATCTAGAGAGTTTAACACTTTTTGTGAAATAAATGGCATTAAGAGACAACTTTCAACCCCTAGAACACCAGAACAAAATGGTATTGCAGAAAGAAGGAACAGGTCAATAACTGAAGCAGCAAGAGCTATGTTGTTTGAAAATGGTTTGGCTAAAAAATTTTGGAGAGAAGCAGTGAACACAGTAGTATACACTATGAACAAAGTACAAATCAGAGCAGATACAAATAAGAAACCTTATGAATTATGGTTTGGACATACACCCTCAGTTAAGTATTTTAGAATTTTTGGAAGTAAATGTTATATAAAGAGAGATGATGATATAGGAAAGTTTGATCCTAGAAGTGATGAAGGAATATTTCTTAGATATTCTTTAAAAAGAAAAGCATATAGATGTTATAACAAAAGAACTAAGACTATTGTTGAAAGTGCAAATGTAAAAGTTGATGAGAAGTTTAAAATTCAGGAAAGAATGCTTGATTATGAATCTGATGGAGAAGCACAACCTCAGCCTAACATTGAAAATGCAGAATTATTTTTTGAAACTAACAGTGATTTTCTGAATGAAAGTCATACTGAAGAAGATAGAGAAGAAAATAGAGAAGAAAGCAGAGAAGAATCTACAATCGGAACAAGATCAGTAACTATGACACCTAACAGGTATACTTCAAGACATCACCCTGTTGAGCAAGTTATTGGAAGTTTAGATAGAGGATTTTTGACTCAAAATAAGGTACATTTATGTTTGATTTCTCAAATTGAACCTAAGACTACTAATGAAGCTTGTGAAGATGAACATTGGATCAATGCTATGAAAGAATAACTAGATCAGATTGAAAAAAACAAGACATGGGAATTGGTCCCTAGACCTGAAGACAAGAATGTGATTGGAACAAAGTGGGTATTCAGAAACAAGATGAATGAACAAGAAGTGATAAGAAAAAAAGAAAGATTGGTATGTAAAGGATATTCACAACAAGAAGGAATTGATTATGAAGAAACTTTTGCACCTGTGGCCAAACTTGAAGCAGTGAGAATGTTTCTAGCATATGCAACTTACAAGAAGTTCAGAGTGTATCAAATGGATGTGAAGTTAGCATTTTTGAATGGTGAATTGGAAGAAGAAGTCTACATTGAGCAGCCTGAAGGTTTTCCTTCGACACAAGGAGATATGGTATGTAAGTTAAAGAAAGCTTTATATGGATTAAACAAGAACCTAGAACCTGGTATGCAAGATTGGATAAGTATTTATTGAAATTGGGATTTATAAAAGGAACAGTAGATAGTAACTTATACACAAAAGAAATTGAGAATGGTTTGTTGGTTATAGTTATATTTGTTGATGATATTATCTTTGGAGGAGAAGATGAAGCTAGTGACAAATTTGCAGATGAAATGAAGACTGAATTTGAGATGAGCATGATTGGAGAAATGAAATATTTTTTGGGATTACATATAACACAAAGCAAGGAAGGTATATTTGTAAGTCAGACTAAGTATTTAAATGACTTATTGAAAAGATTTGGAATGGAAGATTCTAAACCTGTTGGAACACCTATGGTAATCGGACATAAGTTATCTAGCAAAGATGAGACACCAGTAGTTGAGAAAAAAAAGTACAGATCTATGATTGGAGGATTGTAGTACTTGACACATACAAGACCTGATATAGCACATTCAGTGGGGATTGTAGCAAGATTTCAAGCAAAACCTAGAAAATCATATTATGCAGGAGTAAAGAGGATACTGAGATATCTGAAAGGAACAATGGATTGTGGACTATGGTATGAGAATTCTGATGATTTTACTTTATGTGCCTATACTGATGCAGATTGGGGAGGTAGTGTTGATGATAAGAAAAGCACCAGTGGTGGAGCCTTTTTTCTTGGAGGTAAATTGGTCTCTTGGTTAAGTAAGAAGTAGAATTGTACTTCACAAAGCATAGCAGAAGCAGAATATGTTGCAGTAGCAAATAATTGTAATCAGATTATTTGGATGAAGCAGATGTTGAAAGATATTGGAATAAAGTTTGATGAGCCTGTTGTTATACATTGTGATAACACCAGTATAATGAGTATGTCAAAAAATCTTGTTTTACATTCTAAGACTAAACATATTGAGATCAAGTATCATGTTGTAAGAGAGAAAGTTGCAGAAAAAGAAGATTGGAGTACATAACTACAAAGGAGCAGATAGCAGATATATTTACAAAGCCTTTACCTAAGGATACATTTGTGTATCTAAGAGGTATGCTTGGGGTTATGCCCCAACCTTTTTTTGAGAATTGATGCAGATGATTGCATCTGTTCAGTGGTATATGAGCCCTATCTTTCTTCTAGATTGGATGTTGGAACTTCCTCTATGGGGGAGTTTATGAGCTGAGTCATGAGGACTCTTGTTATTGTATTCTTCTGAAAAGTGTCTTTTGACATTAAGTTGTTGTTGACTTAGTGATAGAATTTCTATCATTGATGTCAATGGGGGAGAGATATACATGAAAAACATTGTTGATTATATGAGAGAGCTGAATAGGAAAATGAAGCAAGATTTGATTTGATATTTTGCAGTGATGTTGCAGTATTGGATTTTTGGAATATTGGATGTTTTTCATCTATGTTGACATCAATGCCAATGGGGGAGATTTTTAGGAATGAATGCAAAGTGTTTTGGCAGTCATTCTGTAGTAGTTGTTGTTGCATTCATGACTTGGATTGTCATTGATGTCAACACAATGATATTCTAGATATTAGCAGGAAAGTAGGTACAGTTTTGTTTTGCACACATGTTGTATTGAAGATTTTCTTTTTCATAGTTGATGGTATGTTCTTTGGTGTGTTATTAACCTATGGTTAACAGTGCAAAAAGAAATTCATTCATTTGTAAGAGTTATGAGCATTTTGGTGAAAGCAGTGTTTAGACAGTGTTTCTGTGTAGTGATGTTCAGAAATCAGAGGATATCTCTTAGCTGGGATGGAATCTGATTTTTCACAGTTAAAGGGATGTTGGAGACTCATTAATGATGATGTGGTTCATAGCACAAACTTTGAGGATATGTTTGGAGAAAGTTATAGTATCTGGAAGCTGACAGTTTTATGTGAATTCTGTGTGTAGCGTGTAGAATTTATTATTTTGTAATTGAGGACCGACTCATTTGTAATTATTTGAGTTTGGTATATAAGAAGGAATTTTTTCCTTATTTTAATGTGTACTATGAAGAGTGAGATGCGAATATATGCATGAAGTAAAGAAAAGAGCTAATTCAGTGATGAAGGAAGACTTGTGAGTACAGAGATCTGGAATTGTGATCTTGTGTAGCAGAGAGTGCAATTTTGGCACAGTGTGAAGGAGGTAATATATTTCATATTATTTTGTTGAATAATTCTAAGATCTTTTGGACTGTGGGTTCAGAGATCTTGCCTTGAAGCTGTTTGGGCAGTGGGTCCTTCTATCTTCCATAAACTCTTAACCGGGTTAGAATCTTTTAACATGGATTCAAAATCTCCTAACAGGAATTTATATGTACTAAATGTATTTCATAAGACTCCTAACAAGGTCCATACTCTAACAAGTAACTTTCATATTAGTGCATCATTTTGTGGGCATCATTCCCACTGGGGTTTACTCTTTTCAAGAGGTTCCCTAGTCAACATATCTTGTGTTATTGTGCAATTGTGTATAATATCTTTCTATGGCTAATCAGTACATTGATTATATTGTTTAAATCTTTTGAATGGATAAATTATCTGATAACTGATTCACCCCCCCCCCTCTCAGTTATCTTGGGGATCTTTACTTTCTAACAGTAAAGCTATACCAATTTTCAATGATTGGGCTTTGGGGATGGAAAAATTAATTGTGCCAGATATTTTCTTAGATGTAGACTTAATCATTGAGTTGGCTAGATTATATGACCCAATTTATAAGACAATCAGAAAGGATGACCAGTCCTCCTTAGTTACCTTGGATAGGGGGTCATTCATGAAGGATTTTGATTTCTATTCCTACTCCTCTATTGAGATAGACTTGAAGAAAGAAAGGCAAAACTACACAAGTCATGTAGGATCAGTAAAAATTCAAATGGTTAGGCACCTCCCAAAGTAGTTTAAATGCATAGCTCCTCTCCCTGCAAGCATGAATTCCCCATATGAGTTCAAATCCCTCAACTTCTATATGAAGTTTTTGTGTCATGGGTTGTGTAGAGTTCTAGGGATAGATGGAGATGAAGAGAAATTTCTTGCTGACTTGCTGATGATAATTATGGACATTCAAAATTCCCATGCCAACACTCATTATGATTACATCCAATATGTAATCGGTAGAATGCATGAGGGTTTGATGGTTGTTAAATAAAATAAGAGGCCCATTAGGTTCATGCACTACTCCCTCCTAATGCATCTGATTTTATATCTCAATATCAATAGTTTGGATGCAATGATGTTGAAGCTTAGGCTCACATTTGAAGGCCATCCTAATCTAGTGCAGTATTGGTTGAGGGTGTGGAATTACACTTCCAATGAGTTTGATTTTTGCATTTTCCAAAATTACATTATTTTCCCAATTTTGTGGTTAATGGGGACTAATGTAACAAGATTTCTAGTTAGGTTTTTGAGGCTTTTAAGGCCAATGCAATATGAAAACAAATGGTAGGGGAATCACAATTGGGGTGATTTATACCTAGGAGAGAATTTCATAGTCATCAAAGTTTATGGCTGCCCTCAACCCCCACATTTAATTCCAAAATTTGTACCACCTAGGGTTTCTCAACTAGAATTTATATGGTAGTTGATTTGGACTGAAAAGGAGCATCTGGCACCTTACAAGAAGGGCACGTTTACACCAAGACAATTCAGGGTACGTAATTTCTTGATTGGAAAGAGAGCATTGCCACAACTCATTACATGGCTCAACCACTTCAAAATGATTTCCAGTACTTGCAGGTATATTGATCCTAAAGATTTCATCAAAACTACTAGGATGAAATTGATTTCCAACATTGGGACAATAAGGGAACATGAGGGTTGTGATGAGGAAGAAGTGATAAGGAACATCTTGGAAAAAGATGAGGCTCATAGGAGGTGGACCAAATACTTTGATTTGTTAAGATTGGAGGCCCATCTCAAAGAGGCCAAGATTGATTTTAAGGGATTTTTCCCTGATCTCCCTTACTTGAAAAGGATGGAAAGAATGATTGAAATGTATGGCACCCTATCTAGTCAAATGGAAGGGATGCTTGAGGAGAAATTAGATGTGAAAAAGGACTATTCCTCTTCAGATTGTGAGAATATATTGATGAATCATAGGAGGGTGATAGTCCACCTCAAACCAAGAACTTGCCTATCATTGACTTGACTCAAGATCCACCAGAAGTAGGGGATACCTCTGAGCCACCATTGAAGAAACAAAAACGTGAGGTGGGTGAACCTTCTAAGGAGAAGAAATAGAAAAAGATGATAGATAGAGCTTCTTCTCTAGTACCTAGTGACCGAGCTTGTCATCACCAATTGAGAAAAGCTATAAGAGAGGGAAAGAAGGTAGTGTCCAAAGAGGAAGAGGAATTGCCTCTATTGCTAGGAAAAGATGAAAGAGAATTATATCAAGAGGAATTCCTTAGTGATGAATTCAGGAACTTCCTCATTTGGAAGAAATAACAAGAGGTTGCTCAAGCTTTGCCAGAGGGTATGGAACCAAGTGAGGAGACCTTGAGGGCTCTAACTTCTTATGACCCTAGCCTTGAGAATATTACTATTAATGAGGCCAAAGAAATGGTGAAATCAAGTGGAATGCTCTTGACTCCTAGATGGGATCTGACTTCGGCTTTCATCATAGATTAGATAGAAAGAAGCCAGAGGGTAGCCTATCTTATGAGGTGCACATTGGAGACATGATAAGGGGAAGTGGCTATGATCCTAAGTCATAGACTGTTGCAATGTGGTCTCTTGCCTGTGGGACTCAAAAACCTTCTCTAGTGAGCATTGCAGATAAAATGGAAGGAGATAAGATTATCTAGACTATCCAGAATACCATTGATCTTGATGTGTCCAAGGTTGTGACACATCTTTCTCACCTCAATGAAGAAAAGATAGCCCAGTTGGCAAATAGATATGCTTGGTTGTTTGAAAATTCAATGCAGATTGCTAAGGATAGAGATTTGAAATTAATGAGGATCAGGCAGATGGAGGATGAACTAGGTGATATAAAGGTTAAGCTTGAAGAAGCTTCAAAAGAAGTTCCTCCTCCTACTTTTTAGATTGTGGTCTCCTCCCACCTAATGGTAGAAACTTATGATAGGCCATCTGAGGATTTAGAAAAGGTAAGGCTTGATGTAGCCTTAAAGATTATGTCAGATGTTGTGCAACATAGGTTTGATAAAATAAAGGACAAAATGGACTCAGTCCATCAATCAGTGGACATGTTGCATAAGATTAATGAAAAAGTGAATGAGGCAGTGGCTTCTTTGGAGCCAATTTACAGTGTATGGTTAGGAAGGAATTCATTATTTGAGAAACTTGATGCATTGCAGCCCCATAGGCTAGATCTCCCTAAGGTAGTTACTGAGGTTTATGAGAAAATAGTATCATTCAGTGCCACATTAAGCTTCTTCAAGGGAAATTCAAACTAGGTAAAGGCCAAGTTGGCCATGTTTAATCAAGGTTATAGAAAGTACTTTCCCTCTATTTACAAGAATGATGGGAGTGTGCTAAGTGTGGATGAGTGGAAATCAAGCATGGGCTAGGAAATGATCAAACAGGAGGCCTTCCTCAGCAATGATGGTTCTTTAGACATGAGCGGTTGCAACAACATAATTGATAACCTGTTCAAGGTTGAGAATGATTGTGTAAAGTTTGTTGCGGATATTAAACCCATCACTCACTCCAAGTGGGATAGAAAAATTAATTTTTTACAAGATTTGTAGGGGTATAATTGGCCCTCAAAAGATGATGTGGCAGTGTCGGATAGGAATACAAAGAAAAAGAAGAAGAAGCCAGTTGTCAAGGAGCTAGAAGCAGAGGAAGAAGAGTGAACCACATTTGGCACCTGATCCTGAAAATAGGGTGAGAAGTTATCATACCTAGAATGATGTAAGTTAGCCTTTATAGGCTATCATCATTCATGCAACAACTTCAAGAAACTTCTCTAAAATATCCTCGAACAAAGGTGTCAGCTGTAAAGTTTCCATTTGTTGGGAAACTGCTTTCTATTTTGCTAGTTTTCTGTCATCATTTTGTACTTTTGTCTCTAGTGCAAGTCACTATCCTGGCTATCTGAAGCTTGTTGCATCCTTTCTTTGAGGATTCCAAGATAGCTAGTGATATATATAGCATGTTTTCTACTTTTGCAAGGGGTGGTGAATAGTACTTTGTAAAGCGAGTTCTGATAATAGTATTTTTGTCTTACAATTCTCTGTCAAGAATTTACTGATACAGTTGAAATATCAATATAATATATTGGAACTCCTTTGTTTTATTTTGGTTGTCTTCACATATGGATGTTTGAATTCTTTCATGTACTAAATTGTTAGGCATTTTGATACATTATTTACAAGGTAGATATAGGGGTTAAATTTAATTTTCTTTCAAGGGAAGAGTAAACCTTAAGGAAGGTCTCTGAGAATTTGTAATCCATGTATGAATTTGATAATAGGATTGGAAATTGGGAAAATGGAGTGTAAGGCATTTCATTTGAGTTTTGGACTATTTGTTTTGATAAGTTTTCTATTGATGTAGAATCTTGACTCTGATGCCCTAGGATATGGCACTGGTCATAGCTTAATTTGCATGTGTTCACCATCAACAAATCAAATAATCTGTTCATTTTAAATTTTTTTTATATCTTGAAAATGTATGATCTATGTCAAGCCTATAGATCACTATTGTAAAGCTTTATAGAAGAAATTCTGAAAGGTATACCCACCTGAGTGTTAAACTTAAAGAGAAGAAGGTTTTTAACCTTAATACCTTAGTGTTTAGACTTTGTTAGATGTGTCTGTTGGGAATACTAGAGTTTTGATTTTAGATGTTTTTGAATCCATTTTTAAATCATCTACAAGTTTAAGCACTAATAGACTGATGCACTATCGCAAACTCTAATAAGATTCAGGGAAGGGAATTACTCCCAGCTTCTCCCTGAGATACTCAAATGTATCCTTTGGTAAAGGCTTTGTGAAAATGTCTTCTAGCTATTCTTTTGTACTCACATAGTCCAACTTTACTTCTTTCTCTGCAACTTTCTATCTTAGGAAGTGATATTTTATCTCAATGTGTTTTTTCTTTGCATGCATCATAGGGCTCTTTGACATATTGATATTGCTAGTGTTGTCACAATGAATAATAATAGGGTAATCTATTTGAATTCCAAAATATTTTATCATCTTCTTGATCCACACAATTGTAGAATAATTTAATGTTGCTGCTACATACTCTTCTTCTACTATGGACTAAGAAATACAATTCTTCTTCTTGCTTGTCCAAGTAACAAGTCTATCTCCAAGAAACATTGCTCCTCCTGAGGTGCTCTTTCTATCATCAACGCAACCTGCCCAATTTGCATATGTATACACATGAAGTTCTACATTTTTTGAATTAGGATACCATAAACCATAGTCTATAGTTCCTTTCAAATATTTGAATATTCTCTTTACTACCATAAGATGACTTTGTTTAGGTTCTGCTACAAATCTTCCAACTATACCAACTGCATTAGAAATACCAGGTCTAGATTAAGTAAGATATACGAGTTTACCAATCATAGACTTATATAGGGTTATGTCTACTACTGTAGAGTCATCTTTTTTTGAAAGCTTACATCCTATTATCATAGGGGTACTTACTAGATTTCAATCATCCATCTTGAATTTCTTCAATATCTCTTTCACATACTTAGACTAATTAATGAAAATACCTTTGCTTGTCTGCAGCACATTCAGTCCCAAAAAGTACTTGATAGGTCCAATCATGCTCATTTATAATTCTCTCTTAATTTTTTTATCAAATTTTGCACTAAGCTTGTCATTACCACTTAAAATGATGTCATCAACAAAAATAGCAACTAGTAATAGTCCATCAGGTGTCTCTCTTATGAATAAGTTACAATCTGCTGCTCCTTTCTTGAATCCAATTTTATTCAAGTAACCATCTAATCTTTCATACCATGCTCTAGGGGCTTGCTTAAGTACATAGAGGGATTTCTTCAATCTGCATACCATATCAAGTTTTCTTGATAAAGTAAATCCTTTAGGCTGCTCTATGTAGACTTCTTCCTTCAGCTCTCCATTCATGAATGTTGACTTGACATCCATCTGATATACTTTATAGTCTTTGAATGATGCATAGGATAGAAATAACTTTATGGATTCCATTCTTCCTATAGATTAAAATGTATCTAAATAATCAATTCCTTCTTTTTTCGCATATCCTTTACATACTAGTCTTTCTTTATTTCTTACTACTTTTCCATCTTCATTCATCTTGTTTCTGAATATCCACTTGGTTCCAATCACATTCTTGTCACTAGGTCTAGGCTCCAATTCCCATGTATCATTCTTAACTATCTAATATAGCTCTTCTTTCATTGCTTCATGCCAATCTAAATCAATACAAGCATCTTCAACACTTAAGGGTTCACTTTATGAAAGTAAGCATATCACTTCATCAATTGTGGAATTTTTTGCTTTTCATCTTGTCATGAATTTATTGTTCTAATCTCCAATGATATCTTCTTTTGAATGGTGTCTAGACGTGAATTTAGGAACATTAGGTGTGACTCTCTCATCTATCTTGTGTGATTCTTCTTCACTTTTTTTAGGGTCATTGAACAATACATCAATGTTGTCAAACATTTCTTCAACAATTGTTTCTCTATTGATAGGTCTAGGTTCTTCTTCTATCATAGGTGCATAATCAGGATATTTCTCTTGAATCATAAACTTCTCATCAATCTTTACATTTACACTTTCAATAATCTTCTTCAATCTTAAGTTAAAACATCTATAACCTTTTCTTTTAGTAGAGTAACCAAGAAAAATACCTTCATCCCTTCTTGCATCAAACTTGCCAATAGCTTAATCTCTCTTCATGTAGCACTTGCTTCCAAAGATTCTAAAGTATTTTACTGTAGGTACATTTCCAAACCATAGCTCATAAGGTGTCTTGTCTTCATCTGGCCTTAATTGAATTCTATTGATAGTGTAGACTACAGTATTGATTGCATTTCTCCAATAGGTGTGCACAACATTTCCTTCAATCATCATGGTGCACGTTGTGTCAAGTATGATCCTATTTCTTCTTTCTACACTTCCATTCTCCTAAGGGGTTCTAGGTGCACTTATCTATCTCTTTATCCCACGTTCTTCTCAATACTCATAAAATCTATCAGAGGTGAGTTCTCCTTCTCAACTTTAGCTTTGAATATTTTTAACTTATCAAATGCTTCTAATTTGTCTTCTAAGAATGCAACCCACATCATTCTAGAATAATCATCAACAAAAAAAAAAGTACCTTTCACCATAGTATGATCTTGTTTGAGTTGGTCCACATAAGTTTGTATGCACTAGATCCAATTTGTTTTCTACCAAATTATGCTTGCTTCTAAATGAATTCCTCACATGTTTTCCCATCACACATTCCTTGCATATTGTATCAACTAGTTTTGCAATGCTAGGAAGGTCTCTTACTTCCTTTACATTACTTATCTTTACTATATTGTCAAAATTGGTGTGACATAGTCTTTTGTGCCATAACCAACTGTCATCTACTTTAGCAACAAAACAACTTGCTTCTAAATTAAGATGAAAAACATTACCTTTTGTCTTTGAACTTGATGCAATCATTTCTAATTCTTTGTTATTAATGATGCACTTATTATTTTTGAATTCCAATTGATATCCTTTGTCAAGCAACTATCCAACACTTAGTAGGTTATGCTACAAACCATCAACATATAGAACATCATCAGTGTTATTCTTTCCATCCAAGGTGATATCTCCTCTACCTATGATAGGTTTAGGAGTGTTGTTTCCAAATATAACCATGACACCTTTGTACTTATCTAGATGTACAAATCTATCTTTGTCTCTTGTCATGTGATGTGAACAACCGCTATAAATGATCTAGTCTATTCTGATGTTTGCTTGTGAAATTAATGATAACTCTCGTGCTTTCTTTTCATCTTCAAGATCCATCTCATCAAACATCTTCTGCATATCTTCAATAGAAATGAATCCAATTTCATCTTTTGCTGAATCTTCATCTGATACTCCATCTTTAGCATAGTAACATTCTTTTGTATACTTAGGCTTGTAATTAGTTTTTTCTTCACTCTTGTAGGACACTTAGATGCAAAGTGACCAATCTTGTTACATGAAAAGAATTTGAATGGTAAATGACCTTCATATTTTCCTTTTCCTTTTCTTTCTTTCTTAGAAATCATAGCAATGAAATCATCTAGTTCTTTATTTTCATCATCATCATCAAAGTTACCAGAAGTGTTCAAGGATTTCTTACCATGGACTGAAGCTTTGAAGGCTGTTTCACTTTTAGGCTCTATTTTCAAACTTGATATTTCAAATGTTGAAATCTTTCTAGTTAAGGTCTCACTTCTAAAGTCTTTTGAAAACTGCATAGTCTCATCTAGGATGTTTATCTTTCTCTCATATTCTGTTGTCAGAGTAGTCATCAACTTATCCATTATTTCTTCTTCCAAAATTACTCCACCATTGTTTCTAATTCCTACAACTGCTTCATTAATTCTTTGATTGTATGCTTTGATGTTCTCTTAAGGTAGAATCTCCAATGTATTGTACTTTTTCTTCCATGTCTTTCTATGTGCATTCTTGGCTTGGATGTTTCCTTCAAACATGTCTTCTAGATACTTCCATATCTTGTAGGCTTTATCTACTTTCTTGATCTCTAAAAATTCACTATCAGACAAGGTACTGATAAGGGCTTCTTTGGCAATGGAATTTTGAGTGAATTTATCCTTCTTCTTAAGAGTTGCATCTTCCTTTTCAAGATCTAATAAAGAGGAAACCTGAACTTCTTTAGTAGCTACTTCAAAAATCTCAAAAGTAATGCACTGTAAATTGTTTTCATTTTGTTTTTCCAATATAGATTGTCCTCTCCATCAAACTTAGGACTTTATTTTCTAAATAATTCCATCTGATCAACCTCAATCTATTAGACTTTCTCTCTAAGGCACTTGGCTTTGATACCAATTGTTAGGAATAGTTCCAAGAGATAACTAAGAGCGGGGGGTGTGAATCATGTATCTACAAGATTCAATTATTTATCCAATTAAGTACTGATTAACATTAAGCATAAACACAATATAAGAACACTTAACACAACACCATAATTTTGGTTATGGGGAAACCCAAATAGGTAAAAACCCGGTGGGAATTAGCACCCACTATAAACTGCACTAGAGTATAATGATCCCTATTAGAAGATCTTACAATCCTGTTAGGAATTTATCTTTACAATGCATTAAGTATAGTGATCGGGTCAAGGTTCAGACCTTGTTAGGATTCTTTTACAATTAACCCTATTAGGGGTGAGGACACATTGTCTGGGAGCTCACTACTCAAATGGTGAAGGTTGCAACCTTCTGCAAAATAGATACACACTATATCTAGATCTTGGTGAACTATGAGTTAGACCTACTATCTTGATCAGTTCTAATGAATAGTATACACTCTCTTCTTTGTCACATATACCTTCTACTTATGGCTCAATACTTTGCAACTTCTTCTCTACTCTTCTCTTTCAACTATCTGCCATACTTAGCAATCACAACTGACCGGCTATAAGTATCTTTCTCCAAATGATATAATCAAGTCAGCCTATTAGAACTTCCTTGAAATCATATTAGATAAAAATATAACTCTGCAACAATGTCTTCAATAGATATACTAAGAATGCAACACAAATAGGACTGTGCAACCCAATATAAGTAGATGCATCTCTTCACATAGTCGGCTCCACCAAATTAACTGAAACTTTATTCTCATTCTGAAATACATTATGCACTCTTAACCAAACATTTTTAACTCCTCACTAAACACAAAACCAAACACGCATATCAAAATAATAGGCATAACTACTAAAACAATATAAACAATGTCAGCTCCATTAGATAAACTCAAGAAACTGTAACTGGCAACTGGAAACATAATAACTCAACCTATACTACACAACTAACTATGTGTCCATAAACATAGCTTCACTAACATGTCTACAATATAAATATAAACATGCAAGGCTCCATCACAAACATAATGAAAATCACATACATAACTCTTCCTGGGACACTGTCAGGAACACTACTAATATAAACAACTATATAATTGTCTTCACTTAGAATCAACCTCTGCGTCTATGATATCATGTTGATAACATATCTAAGAACCATATTCTCAAGGCTCTCTCCATAAGGCTTACATGCATGCTTCTTACCATATGTTGTCATCAATGACAAACATACAGTCAACACTGGCTTGCTGGAAAATCTCCAACATCTAGTAGACTTCATTACTTACTGTACTTCCACTTCTTTAATTTCTTCATCTATTTCCTGAATTTCTTCAGCAGGGGCTGCAAGAGATGTCAAGGGTGGAACTGATAGTTGTGTATGATTGAATGTGGACCTCAAATCCAACACACACGTAACATAGTCCTTACTCACATGATCGAATTATGAGAAAGAATATGAATTATTCAATCCAAAATCCATTGTGAAGTGACCTATTGCCTCCTATGTAGTCAGGGTGTTTAAAATTGCTCTCAGATTGAAAGCCAACAACCATAAGACTGATTCTACAATGGAGGATTTAAAAGAAAAGCATATGCAAGAAATCAAATTTCAATTAAACTAGTATGAATGCAATTAATCTAAAATGAGAATGCAAATTCTTTTTGGTATTTTCAAATAAGAATGCAACTAGATTAAGAAAAAGTAAGCAAACTAATTAGATGAGAGAAAATGCAATATTATGCTAAATGAACTAACTAAAATAATGCACTCAAAAGCTTTGAGTCTCAAGAGATGTAGTAGAATTTTGCTATCATCTATGTGCTCTCAAAAGTTTGATCTTTGGAAAGGGAAAACAAACTCTTTAAATAGAAATGCCAAAAGGGGAATGAAGAGTTTCTTGATTTGAAACTCCTGACTCTTCATTCCTCTTTGAGACTCTTCACTTGTTTGTTGGAGAATGAGACAAATATGCAAGCAATTATTTAATTAAAGAATGGAATTTTTGCCACATGTGGGGTATGACTCTTCGAATAATTCAAATAATTAAATTCAAATAAAGAGGTGTCCATTCGAATAACTAAATAATATTAATTATTTTTTTATGTGTAATTAGCTAAAGGGGGTAGATTTAATTTAATTAGAAAGCACTTAGGACTTTAGAATTAAATTAATTTATCATAGGGATAATTTAGCTAATATAAGTCAAAGACTTTAGGAATTAATTTAGTATTTGATTATTGCAATTTAGGGTCTTTGCAACTGACATCAAGTCAAATAGAGCCAAGTAGGAGAGAGAAAATTGCCTAGTGAGATAGGACTTTGATGACATAGAAAATTGAAGAAATGCACCAAAATTGATTGAAATGATTAGGTGCCAATTTTGGGGTATTACATTTGCCCCTCTTTGAATTGATGTGCAAACAGCGCATTGATTCAAAGAATAGTCTGAAGTAACAGATGACAAGAATTTCCAAAGTCCAAGTTAGATTGCGAAGACAATGATCTTAGAAGAGAACTGGAATCAGGGTTAGATTGCCCCAATACCAATTGATGAAGATGCAGATTTAGGACTGTCTCCAGAATCAGGGTTAGATTTCCCCAATATGAAGTTTAGCCCTCCAAGACCCAGGTTAGATTGCCCAGATAACAGTATAAAAGAGATTTTGAGAGCCATCTCCAGAACAAAGCTTGACTCCCAGGGATTAGGGTTAGATTGCCCCAATACCTAAAAGATTTTGAGAATCCTCTCCAAAATGAAGCTTGATTCTCGAGGATCCAAGTTAGATTGCTCAGATACCTAAAAGATAGATGACGAGATAAGTAGATGTGAGACACCGAGATGCCCCAAGAAATGAAAATTGATGATTTAGATCAGACTGATTCAAGAATTGATTTGACAAGATTCAATGATGCAATCATCTTGCCCCCTCAGGAGTGAAATCGAAAGATGACACATCAGAAGATGATTGACAGCAAGAGGTTGCAGATAAGGATAAGATCAAAGATCTAGAAGATAAAGCAGATCAGAAGTAGTTTGAAGCGATCCAAAGGTCTTGTTGACCAAGTTTGACCATGGTTGACCATGGTTGACCAAATTTTACTAGAGTTGACTTTGATGAAAAGAGAAAAGATCTCAAGAACATGATGCAAAGATGAGGATCGAGCAGGAAAATGATGCCAAAAAGCTGACTGCACAAGCGTTTGATCCCAAAGGGTCTCAGAATTTAAAACGCAATTTTGAGCTATCTAGAGATGTCAAATTTCAATTTTGATCCTGAAAACTTATGCAATCATGATGAACCTAGGATGAAAGATGAGAACCTTTGATGAAAAGAAGACAATCAAGAGAGCACCAAACACTATCTCAAATGCAAGCCTAGAAAGTGCAAGCCTAGACTGGAAAATGCAAACCCAAAATGAGCGTATGCAATCCTAGGACTTGGTTGTTGGACTTACCGTATTTGTCATCATAGAGCCTTTTAATTTTGAACAAATGCAAGATGCCACACAACCCTCACTTATATCGCTATTATGAGAATATGAATATGACATAAGTCTTAGATTTGTCAGAATGAGGTGTAAGCATTAAGGCACAAGAAGCCAGAATGACCTGAACACCTATTCCTTTTGATTTAGCAAGTTAACATAAGCATAAAAGCACATTTTCTAGAATGACCTAAATGTTTCTTGCGACAAACACACCAAACACATAGGAGTTCCTTCTTTTGCCAAAGAGTGCTCGCAGTGACCCTTACATTCACTTAGCAGGACGAGCATTAGCAATTTCACTTGTAGCAGAAAGAAGTCACTCAAAACAAACAAGGAGAAGAACCAACCTCACCAAAGCATCCATATAAAAGGAGTCAAGGTACACATGGCTACCCAATACAAGATGAAGGCTCTTACACACGGACACCCCTCTTAGATAGATTCTTTGGATCATTGGAACTAAACCAACAAGTAGAAAGAAAAGAAAAAACAAACAAACAAACAAGGAAAGGAAAAGCTCAGCATGCTTCGAAGGAACACAAAGTCAATTTTAGTTTCAATTTCAGTTTGTGTTCAAGCGGATTGAAGTTGAATCAGAAGTAAATAACATTTGAAGTCTCGATGAGATAGCGATAGCAGGCAGATGCAGTGAGAACCACTGGTGACCGTCACGAGAGACAAAGTCTCAAGAAGATATCAAAGTGCAAACCAAGTATCAGTAGGAAAATGCAGTGAGAACCACTGGTGACTGATACAAGGAAGATTCTCAAAAGAGAGAATAAAGCACAAGTGAAACATCAGCAGACAGACGCAGTGAGAACCACTAGTGACTAATGTAAGAAGAGATCCCAAAAAAGAGAGATCGAATGAAAGCTAAGTATCAGTAGGTAGGCACAGTGAGAACCACTGGTGACCGATACACAAGAGATCCTCAAGGAGAGAAATCTCAAAAGTAGCTAGGCACTGGTAGGTAGATGCAGCGAGAACCGCTGGTGACCGATGCAAAAACTTTTGAAAGCAATAGGACAATGCCCCCTAGACTAGGAAGATGCCCCCAAGTGTGAACCAGTTCCAATCCATGAAGAGTCAAGGGAAATCTTGAAGACCACTGAAGGCAAGAGCATGAGCTGGAAAACTAAAGTAGGAAACAAGCTAAAAGCAGGAAAGCGGGAAAGCAAACTAAAGCAGGAAACTAAAAGCTAAGCGACACTGAGATGAGATGTAGCTTCAGGAAACAAGAGGTGCCTGTTTACTAGGTTTTCACCATCTTGGCAGAGATTCTATTTTTTCTACCATGACGCTTGTTTACCAAGTTTTCATCAATGGCACATTTTCTTATTTTTCAAATTTTTTTTGTACTTTTCTCTTTTTTTTATTTTTTTGTATTTTTGAATATTTCATTTTTTTGTATTTTTTATCTTTTCATTTTTTTTTGTATTTTTTTTCAATTTTCCATTTTTTTTATTATTACCAAGGCACCTGTTTACTAGGTTTTCACCAAGATAATAGATACATCAAAGCGCCTGTTTACCAAGTTTTCACTAAGATGATCATTTTTTTAGGACATTTTGCAATTTTTTAGATTTTTGCAATATACCATTTTTAGAATTTTTTCAGGAGCAATAAGTATGTACATGAGCATGCCGAGGATGTCTCAACTGTAGAACTTCTTCAGATGAAGAGCGTTGATTGGCTCTTTGAGTTTCTCTCCTTTAGTGGTGATCTCTGGAAACATAGTCACTTGTAGTAGTAGTCAGCAGAATCAAAACTAGATGTTGTAGCAGTAATAGGAGAGACAACCAGTAGTGTCCAACTGTCAAGAGATCCATAGTCAAGGAAAGATCACTTAAGTGAGACCCACAAATATCCTCATGGACACACCTTAACTCTTTATTAGATTTTCCACGCTCTAAACGCTTAGGGAGAGTACGTTCTAGATTTCTCTTGGTCATGTCATTAGCAATGAGGAGATGCTGATATGCACTTTGGGACAAGGCAAGATGGAGTGAAGAGGGTAAAGTATGAGAGGCAAGGGTGATGGAATGGAAGGAAGTATGAGAATTTTGGAAGCTCGAATGACAACTTTGATTTTTCCTTTCTTTGGAATCCACATAGATTTTGAATTTTTTCTTCTTTACTTTGAGGTGCTTTTGATGACAATGCCTGTAGAATGGATTTCAAGATCCATTTTTTATTTCATTTTTTGGCTTTTGATTGTCTTCTTCTTTTTGAGGACCTTTGTGGTCTTTTGAACACCTCTATTGCTTTCCTTTCTTCATAGTCACATGTCGATTAGATGGGACATGGTGACCTTGAGATATAAGTGGATTCTCATTATTTTTGTTTTTATGTTGCACATCCAAGTTACTTCCAAAAGACTCAGGAATGGTGGATGAAAGAGGCTTATATGACTAGTTCAGGTGGAGAGGTGGAAATGGAAGTGGATGGACCACTTTTCTTGGAGATGAAGAGGGAAGACAAGTTGATGTGATGGGCTCAAGTGCAAATATTTCAGTATCATCCTCATCATTCATGAATGCATCAAATAGATCAAGAAAGTAATCTTCCATAGAGCATTGTCGATTGTGAGTCATCTTAGAAGAGTCAGATAGGTTTGGAGGAATATTATGTGAGCCTAACCAAGATGACCTATTCCAAGAGTTAGGTCCCCTTTCAGGTGGTAAGAGTGCACAAATAGGAACCATTTCAATTCTGGATCTACCAATATTCCATGAAGCTATAATAGAATGGGGTCTTACATACCCATGATTTGCAGGAGCAGTAGGAATGTAGCTTGGAGTAGATGGCCTAGGAGCCATAGGAATGATCTCCATAAGAGGGTGGAAAGGATCATCATCAATAGCTTGATCTGGAGGATCATAACTTTCTCCTCTTTCTGAGTTGTTAAGACTAACATATAGGTGCATAGCATCAATTGGTATTTCCATAGTAGCATTTGATATAGAGTCCCATTCAGCTAGAGACATAGTCAGAGGCAGACTTTCTTCATTATTGTCATCTAATATAGGAAGTGTTTCTTTAACAGTAGGATCTTGTTCAATAGTAGAAGTAGAAAAGTAATCTGGAATAGGCATACCCAAGAGGAGGGAAGCATCCAATAGTTGCTCCCAATTAGCATGTGTGCCATTGGAGTTGGCAGTAGTAGGAATTTGTTCAATAGTAGAAATGGTGGAACAATCTAGAATAGGCATACCTTGAGGCATACCCAAGATAAGGGAAGCATCCAATAGTTTCTCCCAATCAGTATGTGTGCCATTAGAGGCAATGAAATATTTAGTAGTAGCTACAATAGTAGAAATCTATTCAATAGAGTGTATAAAATCCTTTTCATGAGGACCAAGATCATGTTCTTGAAGCACTTGAGAAGGTAGATAAGACTCTTTCTGGTAGTCTGAATCAGAATTTTGATCATTCAAAGGTCTTTCATATGTCATAGGTTGAATCTATGTTTCTTCATGTGAGTGCAAGTTGTAGCTAAGTTGGTCAAGCTCATAGCTCTGATAGCTAATCAAATCCATCTTCAAAAGGTTCCTCACAGGAACGTGGAGATGGAGGGAGAGTTGTCTATGTCAGCATGGATTCAAACTAATATTCCCCCATGCCAATATCTTTGATCTTCAAGGTCTTTTCTATTTCTTTTAGCTTAGCATCATAGAACTCAGTGGACTCTCTATTGGCAAGAACAATGTTGTCTATCATTTGGGTAAGCATCTTAGCAGAGCAAGTATTTTGGCTAGCACTATTGTCAATGAGGATGCGAGGGATACTCTTAGGGCCTATCATAACTTTAGTGTGTAGGAGAGCATTATGCGGGTGGCTCAGCAAGTGATCATCTTCTTTAGAGAAGGATAAATAATGAGGTGAAGTCAAGTGACCCACCATAGATTGAAACTGGTTGAGATTGAGATCTTTGGCGACATTTACCTCATCGAGGGTTTTATCCATAGACAGTTTTGGTCCAGATGTCAAAGGTTTGGGACCTTTGAGAAAAATCTTCACATGAGATCGAGTGATAGCATTCACACAAGCTAGAGACTATGTGGAGTTATAAGAGGGAGGCACAGGGCCTCGCAAGATAAAGGGAGTTTTGGGTTTAGGAGTATCCTTGCTCCCTGGAGCAATGATCATGTCACAGTATTCAACATCAATAGGTTCAATCTCATTGGTGACAATGTCACTAGTATTATACATATAGTTGACCACATTGTTGGTACCTTTAGACTTGGATAATTCACTTTTCCCATGAGGAGGAAAGGAGTCTTTTAATTCCTGATGATCTGAATTCCTGTTATGGTTTTGTACCAAAGTCTTATAAACCACATTGAGAGGTTTTCCCAAGGAAGTGGAGTCACACTCAGGTTGAGAGAGCCAAGGTTTGTCTCTAGCAAATCTTGAAGGTGGTTGAGTTTTTGTCATAGCCTTCTCAGTGGCTTTGGTCATTTGTATGATAGAGCTGAGATTAAAGATAGACTTTGAGGGTTTTGGCATCACATTGTCAACAACCCTGTCATCCATAACATCTATTTTTCTATTGACAATCTTATCCTTATCCATTTTTGAGGAAGAAGGTCATTACTTTTTGTCTTTGTTCAAAGTCAATTCTCCCTTCTTGACCATAAACACTTCTATCCTCACAGCGCACCTAATCATATTGATAAAAGTGAGGGGACCTTGTAATCATACTTGGTATCCAAAATTTGGGACAAGATTGTCCAAGAAGATATCAAGCTTTTCAGACTCGGGTAATTCATGTGGATACTTCATGCATAATTGTCTCCATCTCTGGAGAAATGTTAGGAGAGGCTCCCCTTGTCGTTGTTTCAAATTGCAAAGGTCCCAGATGTTGATTGAATATTGAAATTTGTGGGATTGATCATAACTCTTTTCATTTTGAGACTGACCTTGACCTTGGTCATTTGGATATTGCTTATGACTAGCGTTGAATTTACCTCCCCTTGGGAAGTGGAATGGATCTCCCATATTGTTGGTAGTATTCTGAGAGATCATGAAAGATTCGATAGGTTTGATTTTAGAAAGTGACCCTTTAGAGTCTTGCTAGTCTTCAAACAATGGGTTATAATATTCTTGAAATAATAAGTCAGACTATATCTGAAACAATGGATTATAATACTCTTGGAATGAGAAGGAATGTGAGGATCTCTCACAAAGTTCAGATTTCATAACAAATTTGAGATGACCTATGTCTTGATTAGGAGATTCACTTCTATCTTGATCAGTATTCTGAATGGGGAAAGTCTTGCCAATTTGAGTCATGATAATCATAAATGAAGATGTGATGAGAGGAGACTCAAGATAATGCTAGACTCTATCTCTAAGATAATGAAAAGAAGATAAATGGCTAGAATAGCCAAGATGCAAGATGAACCTGGTATGAATCATCAAAAGAAGTGGCTAGAATAGCCAAGATAAAACTATCACAACATGAGGTACAAAAGGCATAAAGAGATAAGATTAATAGATGAGAGACAACATGATTCAAAGCAAAGATCAATCGATTCCTAACTCAAGACAACTAGTTTCTGATGGTGAACGATAGGAAAATAGAAAAATAGATCACAGACAAAAAGGTAGATCAGATTTATGTCATTGATCAAGCACATAAGATAGCAATCAAGGAGTTCAAGCAAATAGTCTTCAAGCAATGGGCAAGGGACAAAGCAACCTTGTGCATGAATAGGAATAGTGACTTAGTATTTCTACTCCCTAAGGACTCTACTTGTGTATGTTCTTGAGAATGTTTTAGCAGGCACTTAAAACACAAAAACATCCTAGCAAGCTGTCTACAAGGCTATACATAGCTCTTCTAAAGGGATTCCTCGATATACGCAAGGTACGTGAGGCCCAAATCCATAGATGAAAAGAATCCAAAATCACACAGCTGGGGGGAGATGGTAATCCAAATCTCCTCCTTCATTTCTCAAAGGTATAAAGTTCTTTGAGGCTTAGCCAAGAGTGAAATCTAACTCATTCCCAAGAGAGGTGTCTTTGGATTCACCTCCTGATATTTATACTCCACCGGAACATGGGAGTTAAGGTCATCCCTTGAGGTGATGAAATCCCCAAGAAGGCCTTCTAGAAATAAAAAAGTAAGTAATTCACTATCAAAAGTATTGGAAAGCACTAAAGGTGGAACACTTAACTCTTCAAGTAAATGTGAAATGAGTCCAAAAAGTGGAACATTTAACTCCTCACACAAACTCAAAGCGAGTCCACACCTTAGAAAACTAATGAGATCAAGAAAGCATAAAAAGAGAGAAACATTGTGGAACACTTAACACTCTTTTCAAGTAGCCCCCTCCCCTATGTATGAATGCTAACCTTGCATCCAAAGGGTGGTAATGAGGGGCGATTAGAAATAAGTGATTCCAACACCCAATTTAGCTAACAAGCTCAATCAAAAGTACTCTAAAGTTGCTTATCAATACTACTCACAAATGAAAAAGGGTTGAATCAATGGAATATTTAACTTTCCAAGCAAACATAGAGTGAGTCCACAAAGTGGTGCATTTAACTCCCTATGTAAACAAGGAATGAATACATGCCCTCAATCATTCAATGAGATATTTGATATTGGAACCAAGAATTACTTAAGGTTTGAACACAAGCATTCACTTACACAAACTTGTAAAAACAAATCTATGTTCTTTCATTTCCCATTAAGAGCATCAATTGAAATGTGTTCTATGAAAGCATGTAAACACTCAAGCCAAACACATGAGAGTTTCATTCTTATTTCCAAAATTCAAATGTTGTAGAGATGTAACAAAATACCTCAAGTCCAACGCAACACGCTTAGTAGATTTTACCTTTTTTTTGTTTGTTTTAAGCATTTTCCATGAAAGCAAGCCATGAACCTTCAAATGATCAAGACAAGAAAACAAGAAAACAAGATATTCAATGTATATCCAACTTATGAAAACCCTAATATGGTTAGATATGAAAATCAATTGTTAGGAGTTTGATTTAACATATGTAACATTGTTGTCTTCAAGACAGTCTTTAAATATTGATTTATTTGACCCACCAAAACTCCAAACCAAAATTTTTGAAAAACACAAAGTTTGAAGATAATTACTATATCTATGACCTCATAAAATCTTAAGGTTTGATAACCTCATTTGATTCCTCAAACAATTCCTTTTTCAGACTGCAAATTCTAATCCACATCCCTGTCATAATTCAGATTTAAAATACCAAACCCTGCCTAGGGAATCTCATATCTTTCTCAAAAAAATCTAAATGAAACCAAACCAATTTCAAAGTAACTATTAATGAATCTAGTTTCCAAATATGTAAGCCATTTATTTTTCCCATTCATAAATAATTTTCTAAGAATAAATCATTGCCTACAACTCCAATACAGATTGTTAAAAACTAGTTTTCACTCAAATGCCCATAACTTTCACAAATCTGCATAAAAATGACTCAAACCAAAATGAAATGAAAACTAATTCATTTATCTTTCCAATTAATATTATTATAGGTCCTGATTCTTCACAATTTTTCTGTACCAAATGTTTCAATCTGACTGTATTCAGGGAATCTCAAATCTACAAATACCCACTTTCACAAAAATGATCATAACTTATTCATTTCTTTATAAAAATGAACCAAACCAAAATCATGAGAAATAGGATTCATCATTCTATCTATCCATTAATATATTATAAGGTTTTCAGGTTTTACATGGCTGTACAAGGCCTAGAACCAACACTAAAACTGAAAAACCAATCAAGAATGAGGCCAGAAATTGATCTTTTCTGCCCCACGGTGGGCACCAAAATGTGTATGATTGAATGTGGACCTCAAATCCAATATACATGCAATATATTCCTTACTCACATGATTGAATTATGGGAAAGAATATGAATTATTCAATCTGAAATCCATTGTGAAGCAACTTGTTGCCTCCTATGTAGTTAGGGTGTTTAAAATTGCTCTCAGATTGAAAGCCAACAACCATAAGACTGATTCTACAGTGGAGGATTTAAAAGAAAAGCATATGCAAGAAATCAAATTTCAATTAAAATAGTATGAATGCAATTAATCTAAAATGAGAATGCAAATTCTTTTTGGTATTTTCAAATAAGAATGCAACTAGATTAAGAACAAGTAAGAAAACTAATTAGATGAGAAAAAATGCAATATTATGCTAAATGAACTAACTAAAATAATGCACTCAAAAGCTTTGAGTCTCAAGAGATGTAGTAGAATTTTGCTATCATCTATGTGCTCTCAAAAGTTTGATCTTTGGAAAGGGAAAACAAACTCTTTAAATAGAAATGCCAAAAGGGGAATGAAGAGTTTCTTGATTTGAAACTCCTGACTCTTCATTCCTCTTTGAGACTCTTCACTTGTTTGTTGGAGAATGAGACAAATATGCAAGCAATTATTTAATTAAAGAATGGAATTTTTGCCACATGTGGGGTATGACTCTTCGAATAATTCAAATAATTAAATTCAAATAAAGAGGTTTCCATTCAAATAAAGAGGTTTCCATTCAAATAACTAAATAATATTAATTCCTTTTTGATGTGTAATTAGCTAAAGGGGGTAGATTTAATTTAATTAGAAAGCACTTAGGACTTTAGAATTAAATTAATTTATCATAGGGATAATTTAGCTAATATAAGTCAAAGACTTTAGGAATTAATTTAGTATTTGATTATTGCAATTTAGGGTCTTTGCAACTGACATCAAGTCAAATAGAGCCAAGTAGGAGAGAGAAAATTGCCTAGTGAGATAGGACTTTGATGACATAGAAAATTGAAGAAATGCACCAAAATTGATTGAAATGATTAGGTGCCAATTTTGGGGTATTACAATAGTATCTCTTTTTGTCCAATATCCCTTATTGTTGCTACTTTCTACTTCACAATTACAAATTCATTTCTGTCATACCAGGGTCTTTTAATATTTTCTTTATAGTATTGTCAACTCTTTTCCTAGCCTTCTTTTGTGCCTGTAATGATTGTATGGATTCAAAGTTCTCCTCATGTGTCCCAAATATAGGACTCTTAGCATCCAAATTGCTCTTAAGCAATCTGCTTACATATCCTTCAATCTCAACTTCTGAAACTTCATACTCAAGTGGATATACAAATTCCACTCTAGGCTCAACTGCTTCAATGTAGGTAAAGTCAGTATCAATGAAAAAACATATCTCATCCTTGTATTTCTCCACAATAGATGGTGGAATTCTTGATCTTTTCTTCATTTGATTTTGAAAGGTCTTAATTACCAAAGTAGCACTTTCATTTACTGTGTCAGTTTGTCTATAGGGTGTCTTAGGTACACCTTATTGATTTTTTCCATAGAATTTATATTATCATTCTGATCCTCTCCTATAGTGTATGGAAATCTTCTCAAAAAATGAAAAAACATATATGTGATCAGAGATGAAAATCTAAACTGTGAGTTCTTGGTTTTTCTGCTATTCTTAAGGTTCTCTGTCAACTGAATTCTTAAGATTTCACACATGTCTACCTGCACTTTCTCAACACACATAAGATAATTTACATGTACCATGCCATCTACCATATCATCTTCTCTAGAACTTGCACAAAACTTTGAAGTCAAAATTTTGCACACGTGTCTAACATCATCCTATACAATATTACTAATAACAATTCCTCTTCCATTGTATGATGACTTGGTGTTGTCTAATACTATTTTCTTGACATTTTTTTCATTTAATGGAATCTCTCCATATTTGGATAAGGTAGTTACCTCATGAATAAGGTTTGTGGTGATTTCAATGGCTCTATCATCTAACCAAACTTACCATTGTGAGTTCTTCTCAAAATTATCTTAGTCCATTCATCATCCTGAAATTCATAATGAAGTGTATACTTGATAATGTCTATTTCACTCAAATGTTCAAACCTTTCTTTGTATGACATGTCTTTTTTATAGATCTTATTGTATTCCATTATTAGCCTACCATCTCCTATGGTCTCAAACTTACATTTCAGACAACTTCTTATGTCTTCCAAATGAAAAACTCCATCTGGAACGGATGACAAGGCTAAAATAGGTTCTTCTTCCAAAGTCTCTACAGGTTCCTTTTTCATTCTAGGTCTGACTGAATCCTTGATGTGGTAAACAAGTGATGCATCCATGATTCTATAAAAACATAATTGCTTGATAGTGAATTCTTAGCAAAATACCTCAGAATCATGATTTAGGGCTTTGCGTAGATCTGGCAAGAAATCTATCTCCAAATCCTACAAATTGCTCTTAATATCCACTGACTAACTCTCTTTATCGCTTGTAATCTCTTGAATGATCAACTAATACCAATCATATTCCTTTATCCTTCAAATCTTTCAATTTTCTTACATCGCATTAAATTTCTTTACTGCTTCATACCAAAAAGTTGTTCCTGGTTACATGCAAAACTTCATTCTTTCCGTGTACTCGCATACATTCATATAAATTCATGCGCTCTTAACCATAGCTTCATTACATGATATACTATCATATATTAACTTCACAAGAATCAATTCATTCTATTCTAACTTCTACACTATTCTAATGCTTTACATTAATACATAATTCATGAAATAAATACTTAAGTTCTTTGAGATGAACTTGGAAATGATTCAGACTTACTATCAAGTACTTCACCTGTCTGGTTTCCTAGTATACTGAGTTTTCTCTCTTGATCTGTGGCTTTAACAAATTCAAATTCTTCCAATTTACTATAGCATCCTCTCTGACTGTTGTTTGTTCTCACATTTCTCCTTGTATAGTTTCTAGGATTAGTATTTCTCATGTTGTTCATTCTGCAAAATATTGTTGTGTGACCAAATTTGTTTCATATCTAACAAACTACTCTATTGTTTCCATATCTCAGTCCTATCCGACTGATTTGTGATCTACAATTTTTTGCAATATGTCCAATCTTGTTGCATTTATAACACACAACTCCATTCCTTTTGTTCATGTCTCCAATAGGTCTCTTATCTATAGGGTTAGTATCTCTAAACATTTTACTACCATTATTATCATTAGATCTAGGTTTCTTACAATCAATAGCTCTATTTCCAAAACCATGACAATTATAACAATATCCAAAGATAGATTTAAATTGCTTACAAGTACAATCTCTTTTCATGTGTCCAAAAGAATTGCAAGAAAAACATCTACCTTTGAATTATCTTCGCATATCTTTAGGTTGTTCATATTCTTTAGGTGGATTAGGTATATCTTTAGATTTTTTAGCTTCATCAAACTTCTTTTCATCTTTTCTCTTAGAGTGTTCCAGATCTGGCTCTTTGCATTCCTCAATCTTCTTAGGGAACTTTTCTTCAAGATATCCAAGATCGGTTTTATCATAGAAAGGAATATAGTTTATCAAGGTGTTGTTTAGTCTGAGTCAATTCTCCCTTCACAATTGTATTGTATTTCTCAAGTTCAGCATACTGTAAATTTTCTTTCTCAAGTTCAGATGTCACTTTACTTAGTTTAGAGTTCATATCTACATTCTCAGATTTCATATTTGATTCATCTTTGTTGCTTTCATCTTTTAAGCTTTACTTCAGATCTACAATCTTCAACTCATGTTTAAGGATCTCATTTTCTTTCTTTAGTTTTGAAACTTCATCATAGTCCTTGACTTGAATTGTATGTTCTTTCTTTGATTTCAGATCTTCCATCTTTTCTTTTAGTTTTTCAATGTATTTTTTGCATCATCATATTTCCCTTTCAGAGTGTCTCTTTCTTTAGTAAGAATATCAATCTGTTCAAGAGCTTCTTCAAGATTCTTCTGCAATTGATCCATATCCATAAAGATCTTACTCAAGCTATTAGGCTTTCTCTGAATAACTTTTTTTTGAGTAACTAAGCTCTAATACCAATTGTTAGAAATAGGAAATACTAAGAGGGGGGGCTGAATCAGTATTTCACAAATTTTTATTTTTTCCCAATTATGGATATAAAAAATTAACTTGAAGCTTTCATAATAGAGTAAACTAAGGAAAGTGAATAACAAGCATAGCAATAAAGTAAATTAACTTATAACACCATTTTTGTTCTCGAGGAAACCCTGGCCAAGGGAAAACCTTGGTGGGGATGATACCCACAATTGATCCACTAATCAAAAGTATCTAGTTAAGGATGTTGACCTTGTTAGGAGTCTATTACATACATATAGTGTCTCTGTCCTAGTTAAAGGACTCTAGGCCTTGTTAGAAGCCTCAACCCTATTAGGAGATCCTATTAAAAAATAGAATGATTGCAAGATTAGCTCACTACCCAAACATGCAATATACAATGATATCTTCAAATACAAAGATAAAGTACATAACCTTTCACTGCTTCTGAATAGCTTTCCTATTTTGATTTAGCTTTGTAGGATATTCTCTTTCATATACTAAGTTTACTTTCTTTCCTTCTTACAATATACAACTTCACATCATACTATTCTCATCACAATTGCTAAATGCATCATGTGTACATTTCACATTACATAATTCTTACATATATACAAGTTATTACAATTAATAACTTCCAGTCGACTTACAATACATAAAATATTCTCAATATATAAAACCAATTCATGCTGCCTTAGGGTTAACATCTAGGATGTTTTCCCTACATGGTTAAGTCATTATTTTGATAAACAAAATAATACCTTAACTTATTGTGATCATACTATGTCTTCTACTCTGTTCAGGTTGGCTCAACACTGTCTCTGTAATTCTTTAATATCTTCTTCCGTACATGTCGTATATAGTTGCACTTTCATATGTGGCTTTGATATACATAGAATTATCCATGTTCAAGTGCACATGCACTGAACCTACTTTTGGGAATGTAGCTAATCAAAACTATATCCGATTATACTTGTAAATATTGTTGTACTTAGACAATTTTCTAGTGCACTCATACAAGACTACTTCCTTATATTATGCGATCATCATAGTGAGTATATGTTGCCATAATTACAACAATTTGATATCCTACTTATCCAAATTTCTAACAACTTCCTCTATGGGTGATTATGTGTGTTTTGAGCTGAGTCATAAAGGACACTTGTGAATGTATTTTATGAACAGTGTCTTTTGACATTGAGGTTTTGAAATAGATTGAGATATTGATGCTTTCTTTGTCATTGATGTCAATGGGGGAGAGGAATACAATTTAAAATGAAAAAAACTTAGTGATTTTATTGATGAAGAGGAATTGAAAAGAAGGATAGTACCTAATGATTGATTTGATTGATGAACAGGATGTGAAGATATTTCAGAGTAGTAGTGTTGCAATTTGGTATTTATGGAACTTAGATGTTTTTCATCTATGTTGCCATCAATGCCAATGGGGGAGATTTTTAGGAATGAATGTCAAATATGTCCTATGGGAGAGTATTCAGAGTCATTCTATAGCATTTATATGTTTCATCCATGACTATGATTGTCATTGATGTCAACATAGTGATCTATTGGAGATTAGTAGAGAAGCAAACAGTGTTTGAATTAGCGCACGTGGAGTATTACAGATCAAGCTATGAGAAGTTGAGGATTTATTCTATATTGTGTCCTAATATTTTTTTCAAGAGTACATATGGAAATTCAATTATTCATAATAGTTATGTGTAATTTAGTGGAAGCAATATTCAAACAATGTTCCTGAGAAGTGACTTGTGATAACTGGATTATATCTCCTAACTGGGATAGAATCTGGGCATGCAGAGTTATACAATTGATGAAGATATTTTGGTGGTGACCTAGATGAGATAGTATGGTCGAAGGTCACATGAGTGAAGATTTATTTTATTTTTAAGCCGATAGTTTTATGTGATTATGGAATATTATGTAACGTGTGAAGGTTTATATTTTGTAATTGGTTAAGCCTTGTTGGATGACTCATTTGAAATTGTTTGAGTGTGGTATAAAGGAAGAATTATTTTGCTTGATTGTAATAGGAATGTGATATATTGATATGAATTATGGAATTGAGCAATATATGTTGATGTTGATAGTGTAAGAGGATATGCAAATTGCAGAGATCTGGTGAAGCAGTTGGTGCGATCTGGACAGGAAAAGGACCAAAGATAAGTTGTTGAGATCAGTAATTATTGGTATTAGTATGTTTAGATAATACAAAGATCATTTGGACAGTGTGTTCAGTGATCTTTCCCTTGAAGTTGTTTGGATAGTGCATCATTCTATCTTCCATAACTCTTAACCGGGTTAGAATCTTTTAATAGAGATTCAAAGTCTCCTAATAGGGACTCATATGTATTGAATGTATTTCATAAGGCTCCTAATAGATTCCATCCTCTCACAAGGAATTTTCATATTGGTACATCTTTTGTGGGGATCATTCCTACCGGGGTTTACTCTCTGATCAAGAGGTTCCCTGGTCAACATATCTTGTGTTATTCTGTATGTTTATCTTTCTATGGTTGTTGCTTATATTGATTACATGGTTGAAATCTGATAATGGTGATAAAAGTTATTTTTATCTTATAACTGATTCACACCCCCTCTCAGTTATTTTGGTGGACTTTACTTTCTAACACACACACACACACACACACACATATATATATATATATGTATGTATGTATGTATGTATATGTGTGTGTGTGTATATATGTATGTATATATGTATATATATGTGTGTATATATATATATGTATGTATATATATGTATCTATACATATGTATGTATGTATACATATATATATAGATATATATACATAGCTATATATACATACATATATATATACTTACGTGTGTGTATATATATATACTTACGTGTCTATATACATAAATACATACATACATATATATATATATATATATATATTCATTTATTTTATTTTTTTAGGTAGATTTAAATTTGAGATATATACAATGATTTATTAATTTTAAAAATTGTCTTTATTTAAGGCTATCTATTTTTTACTTTCCTTTAAGTTGGTGAAGCCTCCATATGATGCATGGGTTTAAATATTTTTCCTCAATGATTATATCTTTAAAATAGCACTATTCGATCTTGACACATATTTTTAGGCAACATGTTTATATGATTTTGTTAACTAATTATAGTAGATAGGATCTATAATGAGTATTGACAATTATAATGAGGATTTTGTATATTATGAGGCTAATCTCCCATGTTTTGGAGCTAACCACTTTGTAGACAGGAAGGGGAAAGGTTTTTATCTTCAGGATTAAAGAAGAAGAGTCCAGTTAGAAGACCTAAATTATGCCTTAAGGAATATGGTATATTTGTAACATCTAGAATGCCAAATGTGCTATGAACATTATGTAACTATTTTTGAGATCCTTTCTATTTAGGTATGTCCAATACTAAAAAGGAAAATGTAACTTGTATATTGTATCTATAATAAGAGTGAACGTTTGTAATACCCTCTTAGATGATTATACTTTTACTCTTAGATTGGACATTTTGCATTATGATGGTTCGAACTATATGTTTACAATTATGCTTATTTGGATGATGATATGCTTATCAGATATTTAGACATACTCATTTATGATTATTGTTTAATGTTTATGACATTGAAAATCATCTATCTTATATATGCTTATGGAAAATAATAGAGCTAACCCAAGGATTTGTAATCTAACCATTACTATCTATGATGTCTCATGCTTCATGTATATATGACTGATGTGTTTTCATGATCCAGGATGAAGTCGTAGTTACTCACTTAGTTGAGGTCCAAATGATGTATCGATCCTGGTCATCTTCTTACAAATGTCTTGTTGTATATTTTTATATCTATGCACATGTATCTCTTCTTGGTGACGCAAGCTTGCAGGTACCACACATCGACTGCACATGGTCTCACAGGTCTGAGTGTGCCCTCAAAATCCCAAATCATTATTGTTGTTATGAAGATAACACCAAGGTTCTATGAGAATGAACCCTACCTTTGACCCTTTTCTACTCCTAAGGTTGGGGAACTCCTCAGTCAATCCTTGTGTCAGATGGTGAATTATTGTGTTGTCTCAACTTGTTAGATTATGTGGATCTTATTCTTGTCTCTTGCATTTATTGAGTATGAGATTTTGTGAATGGTAACTCTAATTTGGTTTTATAGAATATTCTATCTTTTATTAGTAGTCACCTTATATGAAATATTGTATCATGTAATAGTTTGATATAGTATACTAATAACAATATGTTTTATAATATTAATAATAATATTTAGAAGGGTATATGTACACATAGGCATATGGGTGCACACATATGCATATGGTTACATATATTTATATAATTGTTTGAGGTTAAGAAATTATTGCACTAAAATATATTAATAAACAATTAAATGAATTTACTTTTATGGATGTCAAGTAAATATTAAGTAGTAAACCTCCTTTACTATAGCTTAGGTAACTAGGTAATCAAGAATAGTAAATATATTTTAAAAGTTATTATTTTCCTTCCTTAAATAAAGGAAATGTGTAGGATATTATTATATTAATTATCCCTCTCTAGGAATGGTTTTCATTAGGATAAATTTATGCCTAACTATTAACCAACCATTAGTTTTGAATGGTTGCAACGGTTGGATTTTCCCATGCAACTACTGCCTTAATCTATTTATAGGAAGAGTCTCAGTGAGAATGGGAGTTGGATGGAAATAATCTCTGAGGGGAAACTTTTTTTTTTTGGATAGGATATCATAATTTGATAGCCATAGTAATTATGGATGAGGCTTGTGTTTGCATTCAAAAGGAATCTAGAAGAGTGTTGGGAGTAGGCTAAGGTATTTTGAGCTTTCTTCTCCAACGGTTTCTCCGTAGGAATCGAGGTAGGATCTATCCTGGAAGATGCTCCTCCTTATGTTTTTTCTATGTTTGTTTGAATGCTATATTGTTTATCTATTTTCTATTTATATGAGTTTGCAATTTAGAGGATGATTATGTTGTTGTATTATGTCTGCAATGTTGAATGAGATAGTTTTAGAGAGAGGATGATTATGTTTATGTTTGAAATATATTGTTTACATAAACTATTGTACTTTTTGTATGTGTTATTTATCTTCATCCATGTTTTGAGTGATTCTAGAGTATTTTTAGAATCCTTTTTATACTTCCTTGTGTGTTTAATAGGTATTTAGGCTCTCTCAGACTTAGGAAGATCAATTCTCCCTCCTTGTTTGCATTCTAGACTATGCACCTTTTTCTTATTCTTAGATCTGGAGTAGGGATACCTTTCAAGAAGGATGGGTTTAAGGGATGTTTTGGAAGGAAAACAAGGAGATCTCAACTTGATCTTTCCTTGATTCTAAATCCAATGATTCCATCTTTCCCAGTTCCTTCCATAAACCCACTCTGCAAGTCTTGTTTTCCAAAAACATAGTTCATGACCAATTGCGCAGTTCATGCTACCAACTGCATAGCTTGAGTGACCAACTGCATAGTTCATGCTACCAACTACATAGCTTGAGTGACAAACTACATAGCTTCATGGCCCAACTACGCAGCTTCATGGACCAACTGCGTAGCTCTCTACTAGGCCATAGTTTTGGTTGTTTTTTATGTTTTAGGGTTCCTGGGTGACTTGGGGCTAAACCTAAATGATGTTGGGTCATTTTGTATCACTTGTCTTTTCAGGTATATGTTTTTTAGTGAATTTTGATGCCTATTTAAGCTTCTTGATGTGTTTAGGAATTTAGATTCGGGTTTAGGGTTGTCCGGTGGACAATGACAACTATATGGCTTTCTAAACCATTTTGATTCTTGGTTGTTGTAATTTAATTTTTTTATGACTTGTTTCTATGCATATCTTCTATGGTTATGATGCTTGGATAAGGGTAGAGAACCTAAGAACACTAGGTGAGTGGGTCTCGGTGTGGGGTCAGGGCCCTAAGTGGCTAGTACCAGGGAAACCCACTGATGAGTTGTTTTAATCAAGTGATAACTTTAATCAAATTAATGAGGTGGAATCATATTCTAAATAAGATAAATGTAAGCCTTACCCATGTCTTTAGTGCTAGTAAAGAATAAGGATGGGAGTGGGATAAGGTACATATGTGAAGGTACAACTGAATGACCTTGTCTGTACAAAAGGCATTTGGTTCTGTATGTGCCTTCTTGGGGACCGGGGCCAAGAGTGGCTAGTACCAAGACAACCCAAGGGGTGAGGGCTATGCAATGACACTCACCTATCTTGTCATTTAGATTTCCTACCAAGTATTGTGAACCTTTAATTGGGAAGGGATTTGAATTTCATTCCTCATTCAGTTGTTGTTTGGGAAAGGTTACCTCAACCCTATGAATGGCCTAGTTATTCCTTCTTGTGTGGATCTTGGTGTTTATCTCCAAGCACGGGGGAGTGGGCCTTTTGGTGTCCACATGGTTGGGTGGTAAATATTTCTTTATCAAGGTATCAGTTATAGTTGTAGTGCTGAAAGGACTCTTGCTTGTAGACTATTCCAGTTTTGAAGAAAGAAGGCTATTTTCTTATCTTTCATTATTTCCTATCAATGTAAGATTATGTCATTATTGTAACCTCCCAGGTGGAGATGAATGTAGTTGGATCTTAGTTGTATTCCTATATTGATGTAACTAGGAATGGATAGATTTAGGGAAAGGAAAAGGGAAATGTAATCTTTATGTAAAGCATGTTTGTTATAAAAGAAAACCTTTTAGTAAATTTCAAAGTAAGATGGAATTTTGTTTATTATTATTGATTAAGAAAGGCTAGTAGTTCAAATGAGATGACTTCGTATATGTATTAGTCCAATTTCCTAAATTATTCATTTGTGTGGGATTAATACTTGAAATGCTATGTTGTTCATAAAGGATTATTTAGAGAATATAGATGGATCTAATATGTTAGGTTATATATTTGAATGAAAGCATGTATATTTCTTTTAAGTTCATCAAATGTTATAATATAATTGATTTAAAGTTATTCAAATTATTAGTATCTTTAATGAAACTAAAATGGAATGTTATATTTCTAGTTGGGAACCATGAGAGGAATCTAAGTTAAAACTTTGCTTATGTTATTATACATGTAAATCTTTTAAAGTTTGAAAAAATTTCATATTCCATTACATAGGTTTTCTTTCCTAAGAGAATCTATTATTCTCTTCCTTGGTTCCCTGGCGGGACATGACATCTTGGTATCAGAGCACTAAGTTTCCACACTAGGGCCTTGGGAAATTTGGCTCATGTTGCTTAAACTTATTGTCATTTAAGGAAAACTTAACTAGATTCGAACTAGAACCCTTGAACTTATCCTTCTCCTTACTTATGATAGGATGCCTCCTATGACCTATGGTAGAAGGGGAGGTGCCCAAAATACCCCTCCCAGATATCACCAATAAAGTTCTCAAGAAGAAGAACATTTTGAGGGGGAAGGTAGAGGGGATCAATGTGATAGCCACTCAGGAGATTTTTTAGGGGGTTCAAGTACAAGAAATTTTACAATAGATATTGCAGAGGCTCGATGTTGGTTAAGATAGGGGTCACCATGGGGAGGCTAATACCTCTCACCATGAGGAAAGGGAAAGGATCCATAGGAGGAGAGATCGGGTAGGTAAAGATGACACCTTTCATGCTTCCCACATGTGAAACCTCCTTAGGACTAAGACTAACTTATTTAAGGGAACTCAAGGTAGATCTACTACCAAGACTTGGCTACTGGATTTAGAAAGGCTATTTTCCATGCATCCCTACAATAGCAACACCAAGGCTCAGTTAGCAATTATTAACCTTAGGGATTTTGCATCCACCTAGTAGGAAATAGAGAAAGAGAAACTTCACATTGATATAACCACCATTTCATGGGAACTATTCTTTGAACTCTTTCGAGCCAGATTTCTTTCTAACCACTGGAGGTGAGAAAGAGCTAAAGAGTTTCACAATTTAAGGCAATAAACTATGTCAATTGATTATTATGAGTGACGATTCTTCAAGCTCAAGCCATACTCAAGATATAAAGATGATGAACCCATGCTTACTAAACACTTCCTTAGAGGCTTCAATAGATGATTGGCCAACAACATATGAATCTTTGAACCTTAGACAGTTAATGATGTAGTCATTAAGGCTCATATTATGGAACAAATTGGGACCTTGGGTTTAGGAGGTCAGATAGGTGACCAAGGGGGTAATACCTCTCAGGCCAAGACATGATTCAAAGGGAATCAATCTCATAAAATACCTGGTCCTAAAAACTATCCTTCTTCATCCAAAGGAATTCAGAACCACCCAAAAAGGAAATTTCAATAATACAACAACAACAAAAAAAAAAATGGGGGTTCTCAATCAAACAATTCTCGCAACTGGAATCGTGCTAAGCAATATCTGAATTATCAACCAGCTTAGAGTATACCTTATAATTCTAGTTGGGGTAGTTATCAATAGTCCAGTGCACCTTCCACAGGGAGAAATTTTGCTAAAAATACAGGATGTTACTCTTGTAGTCAACATGGTCATATTGTAGCTAACTGGTCCCCAAAAATCTACCCTAGCAACTAGCTATAAACAGACTGCTTCAGAACCCACAGTGGGTGATGTAGGTAGATCTCACTGATTATTTTCCACTCTAGACCATAGGTAGGCCGAACATCAAGGATTAGTCATCAAAACCCCAGGTTCGTTAGGGGGTATCTCTACCACTATTCTATTTGATTCTAGAGCAACAGATTCCTTTATTTCTCCTTCTTTAGTAGAGCAGTGTGGGATGATGGCAATAAGGTAGGAAGATAGGTGGTAGGTTGAGCTAGCCTCTGAGGCAAGAATAGCCTCTGACTCTTGTGTCTAGAGCTACAAGTTAGGGCTCAAACCTTTCACCACCTTAGTAGATCTCTGAGTGATTCCTTTAGGCTCATATGGAGTAGTTTTGGGTATGGATTGGTTGGATGATCACAAAGCCATTTTGGATTACAGAAACAAGAGTATTCAGTGTTCAAATGATTTAGGGGAGCCAAAGAAGATTGTTGGGGTACATTGACCCATCTCTCTCCACATGATTTTTGTGATGCGACTCAAGTAGTGCATGTGCAAAGGATGCCAATTGTTTGCAGTCTCAGTAGATTACTTAGAAAAAGGAGAAAGCGGGGATGTAATACTAGGTCATCCCCTATTATAAGATTTTGTGGAATTTTTTCCAAAGGAAATATTGGGAATGCCACCCAAGAGGGACATTGACTTCCAAATTGAGCTAGTGCCAAGAGTGGAACCCATCTCCAAGGCTCCGTACCACATGACCACACAAGAACTTAGGGAGCTTAAGTTGTAGTTAGAAGGACTTTTGGAAAAAGGGTTTATTCAACCCAGTGTGTCCCCATGGGGTGCACCAATAATATTTGTGAAGAAGAAAGATTTTTCTCTCTGATTGTGCATTGACTATCATCAACTCAACAAAGTCACAATAAAAAATCAGTATCCTTTACCCCGTATTGATGACCTGTTTGATCAAATGAAATGGGAAAAGATATTTTCAAAAATTGATCTTAAGTCAGGATACCATCAACTTCGAATTTAGGAAGCTGATATTCACCATACAACTTTTTGCACTAGATATGGCCACTATGAGTTCACCATAATACCATTTGGGATGACAAATGCCTCCTCTGTATTTATGAACTTGATGAATGGGGTTTTCAGAACCTATTTGGATAGATTTTTGATAGTTTTCTTGGACAACATCTTAGTGTTTTCCAAAACTCCTAAAGAACATGAGATTCATCTTTGCTAAGTATTGCAATGCCTTAAAGAAAACCAACTTTATGCTAACCTAGAGAAGTGTGAATTCTTTCAAACAAAAGCTAAATATCTTGGGCATGTCATCTCAAGGGATGGCATCATAGTTGACCTAGCCAAAATTTAGGCCATAGTGGAGTGGCCATCTCTGACTAACGTCCCCGAGGTCCAAAAATTTGTGGGGTTGGCTGGTTATTATAGATGATCTGTCAGGGAGTTCTCTCAGATAGCTCATCCCATCACTTCCTTACAAAGGAAAGGGAAGAAATTTATATGGTCATAAAAGTGTGAGGCCACTTTCCAATTCTTGAAAGAGAGATTAACCAATGCTCTGATCTTGGTAGTCCCCAAACCCTCAAGGAACTTCATGGTCTGTACATATGCCTCACTTGAAGGGATTGGGGAAGTCCTTATGCATGAAGGAAAATTTTTCTCTTATGAATCTAGGAAGCTCAAAGATCATGATCTCAAATATCCCATCCATGATCTAGAGTTAGCAGCAGCAGTTCATGCCTTAGTGAAATGGAGGCACTTTCTGTTGGGTCATAAATTTGAACTCCATAAAGATCATCTAAGGCTTCAGTATATTTTCTCCCAACCTAATCTCAATGCTAGACAACGCAGATGGATGGAATTCTTATGCAACTATGACTTTGAGGTTAAATATATATAGGGGAAGATGAATGTTGTGGCAAATGCTCTAAGCAGGTGCAAGCATGGATTGTCGGCACTTTCTCTAAGCATAGATTTGGAGAAGCGTATCAGAGAGGCTCTCACTTCCAATTCCTAGTATCAAGAGGTAAAAGAAAAATTAGAATTGGGAAGACCATTGGAGGGTCATTTTTCATGATATTCCTTGGATTCCCTGGGATTGCTATGACAGCAGGGGAGAATTTATGTGCCCTTGCTAGGAGATCTTTGTATACTTATCCTTGTAGAAAGCCACGAGACTCCCTACTCAGTGCATCCAAGGGTAAAGAAAATGACAACTGACCTATGCCAGTTGTAATATTGGCCAGGGATGAAGAGAGATATAGCAAACTATGTGGAAAGATGTTTGGAATGCCAGAGAGTGAAAGTAGAGCATCAACATCCACTAGGTCTTTTGCAGCCTCACCTTGTGCCAAAATGGAAATGGGACATTATCTCCATGTATTTTATTGTGGGGCTTCCAGTTACCCCATGGAGACATGATGCTATCATGGTAACATTTGATAGACTTACCAAGGTATCCCATTTCTCTCCCATGCAATCTTCCTATTTAGCAGCATCTGTAACCATAATGGGGTGGTCCAACAATAGTGTGTCCCACTTTTTTAGACATCCTAATTTTTGTTGAAATAACACATTTTTAATAAAATATGATGATTTAAGCCTTCAGAGGTTCCATTTGAAGTAATTAATTACAAATGGTTAGCTCAAAGCCTCTTAGATTAAAAAAACATTGATATAACATCTATACTCATCATTCATACCTACAATGGAGTCTCCTTTGAACCTATTAAAATGCTGACAAAAAATTACTTTGACTTTATGTTTTGGTAGATCAAATGAGTCAATTTAAAAAACCTATCTATGTAGTATGATGCTATTCGGAACAAGATTTCTAATGAATATAATTTTAATACATATTGAGTTCATTATCACTTTTAAATATTACTTTAACTAAACATAAGTTGTTTGGTCATTCAACAACCTGTCTCTTCAAGACTTTGGGAAAAATAGTAAATTACAAAAAAAAATTATGAAAAATATGTAGGAAAAGAGTATTTGTGTTACCCTTCTATTAAAAAAAAAAAAATCGATATACACGAATCAAGTTAGAGCGATCCAAGTGACCTTATGTATAAATTATAGGTAGTGTCACTTTAGAACTTAATAAACTATGAAATATTGACCCAAAATGAATGAAACCAATTGCATCCTTTAGATATTGAAGTTACAAATATAATCTCGAAAGAATTACATTGTTATCATATTTTTAAAAAAAGTTATGTTGATCCAAGTGACAGTAACTCCTTAAAAACATAGTTTTTCACACAAACCAATTTTTGAAGGAAAAGAAAAAATGAATTTTAATTTAAATATATATATATATATATATATATATATATATTTAGAAACTATAAAGAAAATTTTTAAAGACTCTAGTTTACATCATCTTCAAATTCCTAATAGTTTTGCGGCAACAGGTGTTCGAAAGTGAATTTTTTGCTCAAAATATTGATCTCTATGTCAAAGTTGGCCAAAAAGTGGAACACAGTATTGTGGGACCACCCAGTGTTTATGAAGGACATAGTGAGACTCCAAAAAATTCCCAGGAAGATTATTTCTGATCATGATCCAGTATTCACATCTTCTCTTTGGACTTTCCTTCAACACACATTAGGGACTCAGCTCAACTTCAGCTCCACCTATCATCTAGAACCGATGGGAAGATCGAGCGAGTCAATCAGGTTCTTGAGGATATGCTCAAAATGTATGTTATGGACAGATAGACCCAATGGGAAGAATACTTATATTTAGTGGATTTTGCATATAATAATGGATATCATAGTTCCATAGGCATGTCCCCTTTTCACACTCTTTATGGTCATCTATGTCACACACCTTTGAGTTGGGACCGTTTTGAGTATGGGGTGCTTCTTGGCCCTGAGATGTTATAGGTTATGGAGTAGCAGGTTAAGAGTATTAGGGAGCACATTATGATATCTTGGGATAGGAAAAAGAAGTACATAGATACTCACGGGACTGATGTACACTTTTCTCTTAGAGATAGATTTTTTCTTAGGGCACACCCAAGAAAGAGTCAAATCCATTACGGAAAAGGCTCCAAGTTGGCACCCTGATTTGTTCGCCCTTTTGAAGTCCTAGAGAGGATAGGACCAATAGCTTATCAACTTTCCTTACTACCTAGCCTTGCTCGTATTCATGATGTATTTCATGTTTTAGTCCTTAGAAGATATATTCCTTATGTGACTCATGTTTTTTATTGCAATATGTTATAAGTACTGGATGGGTAGCTGGCTTTGAAGCCCGTACACATTTTGGAGAAGTGGACACTGACCCTCAGGGGTCACACCATAGATCAGGAAAGGGTCCAATGGGACCCTAATGATGATTCCTTGGCTACTTGGGAGGATGTTGTTAGACTTAGAGATGCTTATCCTTATCTATTTGTAGGCTTTTAGGAGTAATCCTAACTCTAGGGGGGAGGATGTAATACCCTCTCAGATGATTATACTTTTACACTTAGATTGGACATTTTGCATTATGATGGTTCGAACTATATATTTACAATTATGCTTATTTAGATGATGATATGCTTATCAGATATTTAGAGATACCCATTTATGATTATTTTTTAATGTATATAAAATTGAAAATCATATATCTTATATATGCTTATGGAAAATTGATGCAGGAGCATCTTGGGTCTTTGGCAATCTTGCATCAACCAAAAACATTTCCTAATTTTTGTACCTATTTTCTGTTGTTTTCTTTATAATATTTGAATTTTATGGTTTCATGTTTTTCAAAGCTTACATTATGTTGAGGACCTATTTTTGAACCTTCTTCTATGAGCACATAAAGTTTGGATGGATTGTTTCAAAGTTACAACTATTTTTCCTTGCCGTCGGAATAGAGTTTTCGTGCAGTTTTGGTGCTGATTGTTCATGTTTGTGCTCTTGATCCATAAGGAATTTTATTTTTCTCACTTAATTACTTTGAGAGGACCTAAATTAATATCATTTCCCAAAGGCGCAGCTCCTAATTCATTATGAGTCAAAAGTTATGGCCATTTTGGCACAGGACCTATTTTCTGCCAGTTTTCACGTCGGAGCCGTTCCTGCAGTTTTGGTGCTGATTGTTCTTGTTGGAGACCTTGATCCATAAAGAATAAATATTTTTTCATTTAAATAGTTTTAGAGGACCTAAATTACTATCATTTCCCAAGAGCGAAAACTCCAATTCATTATGAGTAAAAAGTTATGCCCATTTTGCCTCAGGACCTATTTTCTGGCAGTTTTCAGGTGAAACGTGTGGTGTTTCTTCTTGTGATGTTTTGTGTGCTCATATGGGACCTTGCACACTTAAAGGAATGTTATTGGGTCATGTTACAACCTAAATCCAAATTCACATCAATTTATATTCATTCTAGCATTAGTTTTGGTTTAAATCTTGAGATTGGACCTATATTGTAATTAAATGCCTGATTGGCCGACCTATGGCTTAGCTGGCTATATAAAGATTCTAGATTGATATAGTAGGGCATAAAGAGGGTAATTAGAAAGAGGATTAATGAGATACATCATTGGAGAAAGATAGGATGTGAGCTATAATTCTGATTTCATAATTCTCATTGTATAAGGCCGAAACCTAGAAGGCCTCACAGCTGGGCATGTTGAAAGAAATAATATAATTCTTTGTTGTTGTTGCTAGTTGATTGTCTCATATCCATTGTGATTCATTGATTTCATGTGATATTATATTTCTTCCATTGTGTAACTTTGAGCAAGGGTTTGTTGTGGATTCAAGTGGACTCAATTTTGCTTGATTCAACTTGTATCTACCCTGCCCCTGCGTCAAGTGGTATCAGACCGAGTTCTTTCTTGTGGATTGGATCATGGAGAACCTTATTGGATTGGTTGTAGGGTGGCAGATCTGAGATCTGACCTATAACTTGAAGAAGGTTATGATCTTGTTGAACCTGATTGTCAAGATGGTTCATGGTAGAGGAAATGATAATGCTATTGTGTGTGTGAAAAGTGTACCTGATCTGTAGACACAACACTTCAGTAAAACATTAGAGGTTAGCTATAATCAAAATCGTGCAAAATTGAAATCTAATCTAACCAAGTGATTTACTGCCTTCTAATAGGTATGAGATTAATGTTCTCAAATTGTAATTGAGATCAATGACCTAGATGACACCTAAACGAAGGATTTGAATGCAATTGATCTAGATATGAAATATGAATGCAATTAAGCTATTTTTTTTTGGATTTTCTATGCAATAAGAATGAAAACTTGATATGAATCTATGCTAGATGAAATTGATATGCTATGAATGCTATTTGAAAATTGATATGCAATGCTAATCTAACAATGATATGCATTATGAATGCAAAAATAAGATTGATCTCACAAAGATGTCGATTCGCAAGAGCTTTGATTCTTCAATTCCAATTCTCCAACATGAGTTTGCACAATTATGAGATGAATTATGAAGAGCTGAAGCCTTGATTTTATAGAAATCCAAGGCTTTGGAGGTGCATGGGAAAAACCATAAATCACTCAAATAACTCAGGTTGATTTTTGAGTTATTTTTAAATAAAGGATAATTAACTCACAAAAACATGCAAAAGCTAAGTTTTAACTCAAAATAGAGTTTAGCTTTAATTGATAATTGATAGTTGTCTGCTTTTATGATTGTGCATGTTTTATTTATGAATTAATTTAATAATAAAGTGATTTATTTCCAACTTAACTACTTTTTGAAAATAAATAATTAATTTATGGGTTAATCAATTATTTAATCAAACTTTTATTAAAAACTATATTATTAAATAATGACAACTTGCTTTAATTAATTAAATAAGAATTTAATCAATTATTCATATGATATTGGATTTATTGTCAAAATTAAATAATACAATTAATAATAGATAGAATTAAATTTAATTACACAATTAAGTGGCAAATATTAAATCTAATTAATTAAATATGAAAATATTTAATTAATTAAACTTTAGGATAAATGTGATTTATTGCCAAATAATTATAAAATTAAAGATAATTATGATGATTAGGAATATTACTAGGAATATTCCCCGATGCAGAATTTAAGATAATCAATTATGATTCGATGATGTTTAGATGTGCCTTAGGTTAGGACTTTGATGTCGATTTCATTCGATATATAGATGCAGGATATTAATGAACTTACAGCCCATTTTTGGGGTATTACATTTTGCCCCTCTTTGAATTGTTGTGTGAAGCGCAGTGGTTCAAAGATAGTCTGTGTTTGATAGAGATATGAAACTGATGTTTGAAATTGATAAACCGATCTCAAGATAGAAACCGATTGAAAGATATTGAGATAGGAGGTCTTGAATGACTAGAGATAATGTTTACTATAATAGCAAATGAACCTATGATTGCGAAAAAGTGTCAAAACACCTGATTCCAAACCTTAGGATTGCAAAGAAGTGAGTGACCCATTCTAGACTCGATTGTCTTAGCAGAACTAGCAGGTATCACATCCAAATCCTTCAGTTGCCGAAGAACCAAGGAAAGGACACTATGATCTGATGGTTGCAAAAATCTAATACAGATTACAAGATTAAGAGAATACCAGATTGATATGGATTGATGAATCTGATATGCCCCAAGTGATGATAGATTTGCCCCGAGCGATGAGGACTTTTGATGAATCAGCAACTAGACGTGATTGTTGTCTTGATCACTGATGAAAGATATTGATAGATTTGATCGATAGAATTTGATTTACAGACTTTGAATGATGTGCAATACCATGCCCCCTTTGGGATGAAAATTGAAATCTGACAAGAAAAGTCAGCGTTGATAGTTTAGAAGCATGTTAATTAATTTGAGAAGTGGTTAAAACATGTCCGGGAATGCATTCTGCATCGTTTGGAGGTCCAAAAGACCAAGTTTGACTAGGTTTAACCATGAGTTGACCATGGTTGACCAAGTTGAATTTTTGATAGTTTGATGTAAGCTAATCAGTTAAGTTGAATACTAGATTTCTGTGAAGATTGAAGGTCGATTATGCAAGCAGTAGACCGTCCTAGTCCCAAAAATTTTAAATCATGATTTTGACATAATAAACAATCTCAGATTTCAATTTTTGATCTTGAAAAAGGATTCTACTTGCTGTTTCATTGGAGGAACCTTCATGTGAGATTCAGCTCTTGTTAGATTTGAAGAATTGATATGAATAATTGTTTAAGCATTGAAGTTTGTTTAGCCATTATGAGATCATGCAACATGCAAAATGCAAAGAGACGTGCAAAATGAAATGCAACTTAAGACCTAGGACCTAGTCACTGATCATATGTCGATTTGTTATCATCATTAAACTTTTAGGTAACCAGATAAATCAATACAATGCCCACTAGCCATGAAACCATAGACATATGAATATCAATTTGTATGCGCAAGAATCAATACAACACCCACTGGTTATACAACCATGGACATATGAATGTTGATTTGTTTTTGGAATGTTGGATTAGATATAAGCACCAAGGCACAAACACCAGGATGACCTAAATATCACGTCCATTTTGATATAGCAATTTGTACAAGCATCAAAACATAAACGTCGTGATGACCTGAGTACGCCTTGCATTTAACATACACATCAAACAATCAAAAGATCATTCTAAATCCAGTGTGAATTACCCGTAGTGACCTTTATCATTCACCTCCTTAGGCAAGATCATGTTTCACAGTAGGAGAAAGAATTTACTTCAAAAAGATAATAGTTAGATCAAACTTCTTTGAATTTTCCGAGTATCAATGGTTGAGGTACGCATGGCCATCCAATTCAAGATAGAGGCTCTTATAGTTGGACACCATTTCTTGGTCTTTCCCAGCTTTCAGTCTTGCTTTAGTTTGTACATATCTCCCGATTTGTTTCAACATATCCTTGTTTTGATAAAGTCGGTCTGTACACCAACTAGCTCAAGCATCTGTATCCTATCAATGCTTAACACTTGGGGGCAATCAATGTCATATCCTATGGTCTCCCATGTATCTTAGATGGATCATATCTAGTCAAAGTCCTTTGAAGCTTCATGTGAGTCAGTCTTATCTCCAGAAAGGATTTTGCATCTACAACGATGTAATCAAACATCAAAACTCAACTGAAAATAATCTATGCTTTTTACCTGCTTTTATCTCCTTGTATGCTTATTGATTTGCATTGAGATTTTTGCATATTGTGTCCCTTTGAGCTCTTCGATGATGTCCTTTATATGATTTAGCAAGGAATTAGAAGGGATTGTAGGTGTTATAGATTCACTAGGTTGAACAATTTTGGATTCAGAATCATCTTTGTATAGCCATGCAAGCACAGCTTCATCCTCTTCAAATTCTTGTTTGGATACTTGCTCCGCCACAAAATTTCTTTTGTATGCTTCCATAGGTTCCTTAGGTTTTGATTTAGATTGCTTCAAAGATTGTCCATATGACTTGGGCGAGATAGGGGGAGATGTCAGGGACAAGACTGGCTCTATAGTGTAGTCTCCCATCCCATTTTCTTTGATATTGATCTCTTTAGCAATGTCATCCATCTTAGATGTGGAAGCAACATTTAGCTACTTGATGGAAGATTCTCTGTTATTGGGAACAAGCTTATCAACACTTTCCTTCAATGTATTGCAAGTTGTACTCAGATCTGCTAGGATAGTAACCTCTACCCCTTCATAGGGAAATTTCAAGCATTGATGGTACGTAGAAGGAATAGCTTGCATTTCATGTATCCAGGGTCTCCCTAGAAGGATATTGTAAGCCAATGGCAGATCAAGCACCTGACATGTGGTATCTTTGATGACCAGACCCACTTGGATGGGTAAGACAATGGTGCCTTTAGAAGCTCTTTCTTGTTCATCATAGGCTTTTATGGTGATCTTCTTTCAAGGATCAATAGCCATCTCTGAGAATCCCAACTGTGTGATTAAGCTGTAAGAACAAATGTTGAGGCCTGCACCCCCATCTATCAACACACATTTGACTCGACGATTCTGGATCAATACTTCTATGTGCAAGGGCTGATTATGTGGGTGACTTAGGGATTTTTCATCTTCCTCTAAAAAGGAGATATATTGCAGAGACGTTAGATGACCAACCATAGTCTGGAACTTGTCTAGATCTAGATCATCAGGAACATTAGAGCCAAGCAAAGCTTTGTCTAGGATATCTCTGTGAGCTGGAGATATTTGAAGTAACTCAAACATAGATATTTTGGCATTGGTATGCTGGAGTTGTTGGATGATGCTGTAAGATGTAGGTCTTGTATCCTTTGGATTAGAAGATTTCAAGGCAGCCTTCTGTTTAGAAGCAGATGTGAGATTGAAAGGTATCTTAGGGACATTAGATGAACTTGGTGTTTGTCCTGTCAGATGAGCCTGAGCTTGTGATCTGGTAATCGCATTAGCTGAGGAATGATTTCTATCTCTTTGTATAATCGTGATGACATTGCAGCTCTCTGAGAGACATGGTTCAACCATATTGATGACAGCATTGTTTCCAGGGTAGGCATAGTTGACTTTTGCCCCCATGTTAGGCTGAGAAGTGGAAACTCCCTTGCCATGTTGTGGAAATGGTTCTGTAAATGTTGTGTGATCATTATTGCTAGTAGGATTATCGATCATGATGTCCCCTTGATCTATCAAGTCTTGAATGGTGTGCTTCAAGTGGAAGCATCCATTAGTTTTGTGGCCTTTAGTCCGATGGAAAGCACAAAATTCATTATCTTTCCACCAATACAATTTTGGATCCAGATCAGGGTTTCAGATTGGTGGTAAAGAGATCATGTTATCAGCTATCAGGGTTCTCAGGGTAGACTCCAAAGATTCTCCCAGGGGAGTAAACTTTCATTTATTATCCCATCATTTGAATGGCTTCTTTGGAGATGGTTCAGCAGATTTTTGCTCTGAAGCTTCAATGGCTTTGGTGGCAAGGGTGAGATTTTAGGCCGGTGCCTTTGATGGGGTGCGGATAGTGTTAACAACACCATTAGAGATAATACCTTTGTTTCTATTCCAGCTCTTGTTTTTATCTTTTGAGCTAGATCCAGATTCAAACTTGTCCTTTTGAAGTGTGATTTCTCCTTTCTTGACAAGTACTTTCTCAATCTTGATTGCATTATCCACCATTTTATCAAAAGATACATGATCTTGCATTTGTAATGGATAGTTGAGCTCTGGAACAAGGTTATTGATAAAGATTTCAAGTTTCTCCATTTTGGGAATTTGTCTAGCATATAAAGAGAACTTATTTCTCCACCTCTTGAGGAAAGTTAGGAATGATTCCCCTGGATATTGCTTGAGGTTACAGATATCGATCATGGTGATCGGATGTTGAATGTTGTAGGAATATTGTTGATAAAACAATTTAATCAATTCCTCAAAAGTTTTGATCGTAGAAGGTAATCTTGAAAACCACTTAATGGATGCTCCTCCCAAGGATCTAGGAAAAAGATGCATCAGATAAGTCGGTTCATGCATGAATTCCATGGATTGCGTATAGAACTCTCTGACATGATCTTGAGGATCAGAGTGTCCATCATATTTGTCGTACTTTGGCATCTCCACTCTTTTTGGGAATGGAGGCATATACAAGTCTTTTTCAAAAGGGAAAGGACAAAGGGCCTCCATGGAGAATTCCTTGGGTTCTTTCTCTTTCTCAATTTTATTCATTTTGACCTGCATAGCGTGTAGCTGGTTCATTATGGCCGTCATCAGAGTTTCTTCCTCATGTGTGATGATATCTTTGACATTGAAGTGAGGAGGAAGTTTAGCTCTTTCCTGGGCTAATTGCAAAAAGTATGCCTCTCTATCCACTTTCAAGAAATGCCTCATCATTCTCTTGAATTCATCGTCATTCTGACATCGATGGATTTCAGAGGGTGTTGGTTCTTGGTCGGCATTATGTTGAGAATGGTGTCCCTGGGATCCTCCTCCTAGAGAACCATGGTTTGTCCCTGCTTGAGACATGGTAGGAGTTTTTGGGCTTCCTGGAACAGATCGAGGAGTTTGCTGATTACCTCTGTGAGTTGATAGAGGAGGTATGTAACCAGTTTTCAATCAAAAGTTACCAAGACCGTTGTCTTTATAGATACCTAACTTGATGATTTGTTCAAGAGTTGGACCTAGGGTATTGGTCAAAAGAAAATTCTGAGATGTTTCTTCTAATTTCTTGTGTGAAGAAGCTCTGGTCTCCACCATCAACTTTGAATGAAATAGAAGAAAAAGACAAAGACAACTGAAGAACAATTTGATTCGAGAAAATTGGATGATGCAACCTTGTCAAGATTATGATAGTTTTGAAGATTTGATGAGATGTGGGTGAAGGAAACTGTGCCCTAGATGTATGGGATAGATCACCCAAAAGATAGCGGACATGAGTTCTCAACACTTAGTCTATTTTTGAAGATTGATTGATTGAAGATTGATAGTTATGACAAGGTTTTGACATGAGATAAAAAGGACTCAAATTGATCAAACAGAAGGCTAGATCAGATTCAAAAGATCAATCTCAGAAAATGGTAGAATGCTCAATAGCTACTGCTCTATTCCTGACACAATGATATTTTTGACAGATTCTGGAACTAGGCTGGAAACACTGGATATCTTGCAATTTGACAATTTCTGACAACTCTCTCAAATTTTTCCAAATGAAACTCTGCAGACTCGTACGACACTGGGTAGTCTATGAAATGACAGTTGCTAAACTCGTACGACAGTTGGGTAGAAATGAAATGACAGTTGAAAAAAACTCGTACGACTTTTGACTTTCTTGAATTTGCTAGTTTGAAAACTCGTACAACACTGGGTTCTCAATCATACGATAGATGGGCAATACTGAAACAACACTTGACAAAACTCGTACGACTTTTGACTTCCTGAAATGACTTTTGACTCCAGAAAAGATTTTACGTCAATTTTTACAAAATTTAAGGTCTTCAGTTTTGGATTGTTTGCAAATTGTACTGTCCAGATTTTGAAGGTTATACCAGATTTGATCATTTTTAATAGCCAAGTAGATAAACAAGCACGCAGAATAGCAAGCAAGTGATTCCAAGCACATCTGAAAACAATGAACAAGGGCAAAAGCAACCTTGCGCATGAACAATCAAGTGACCAAATTGTGCTAATCCTTGAGAGTACTAATTGTGTATGTTCTGAAAAGTTTTGCAATAACACACATATACCTGAGAATAAAAAATTGGCCTCTCTAGGGTTTTTAGTAATGGTTTGACTCTGCAACTTTTATGATTCAAAGGGGTGAACTCCAATCCAGGTGCACCAGGGTTTTGACACAGTCCGAGAACTTAATCTTCAAGAGCTACTAGGGAGATCTGACAACCCAAAAATGAACCATACCCGTGGAGATTTCTTCCACAAAGACATTTATATAGCGACTGTCACTACCATGGCGAAAATGGCTATTACTGCTTGAGGTTCCGTCAATGTAGTTTTCCCTATGAAGGGATTGTCCACTATGATTAACCCTCTCTAAAGGTGACTCATAGATTTATACCACAAGGGGACTTGGCTCCAGATCCAAGGTTTTTGACACCTTTTCACTTTTAACCCAAACAAAGCAAGCAGATTAATCCGACACGCTAAGATAAAGTTTTGTTCCACCAAGGTTTGTGATGTCAACTCCACATGATCTATCAACCTCTCTGGGGAGAGAATGTATCAATCAATAAGAGAAGGTGCACTAACCAATTTTGATTCACCAAAGCTCATGATATCAACCCCACGTGATCTATCAACCTCTCTGGAGAGAGAATGTGTCAATCAATAAGAGAAGACTCACTAACCAAGTTGAATGTGAAACGCACTAAGTATCCTCCCTACCTACAAGGATTCTGTCGTCAAGAAAGATTTCTCTAGGAATCCAATCTCTCAAGAATCACGAATAGTGTTCATAGGGCCTAATTACTATGTAAGCACAGATATATTCCCGAAAGCAAATCTACCAAAAGTACCCAAAAAGTAGAAAGAGGAACACTTAACACTTAAAGTGAATATGAGATGAGTCCACAAGGTGGAACACTTAACACCTCACACAAGCTGAAAATGAGTCCCCAACTTAGAAAACAAGTGAGTTCCTAAAAGCACAAAAGGGTTGCCAAGTGGAACACTTAACGCTTCTGTCCTGTTGACCCCTCCCCTTTATGGCGCTGAGATTGCAACCACGGGGTGAAAATGAGGGGCCGGCGGATTCAGCGAGTCCAATAACCCAAGATAGCAATCAAGATCAATCAGTATTATAAGACTACTTAATGAATCCTTAAGGGATCACAACCTAGTATCAAATTATGCAAGTGTGTAGAAATAGAACAAAAGCATGAAAAGATGCACACAAGCTAGACACATAAGAGATTTATTTTAGGATCCAAATTGAAATATTATCAGCTTGAGAAGAATACCTTAGGTCCAATGCTCTGCAATCCAGAATTTAGCACACGTCTGAAAGTACAAAATCAAGACCAATCAATAGCAAACTATAAGCATTATAAATCAATAATCTGAAAGTACAAATCTGCAAATTATGTGTCTCTATAGCAAAATCTCGCGCGAGGCAGAATGCGGTCCCGTGCGAGGAAACACTGTCTCGCGCGATGAAGAATGAAGTCTCGCACAAGGAAGTACTATCTCACGCGATGAAGGATGAAGTCTCGCAAGAGGAAGTATAATCTTGCATGACAAAAATATGAAGCCTCACCTGAGGAAGTTGAGTCTCGCATGATAAAAGATAAAGTCTCACGCGAGGAACTGCAGTCTCGTGTGAGAAAGTAATTTTTTGCGCACAAAAATGATACCAGTGAAATTTCGCGTGACACAGAAAGAAATCTCATGTGACGCAAGTGAAATCTCACATGAGAATTCATACAGAGATGTACAGAAGTACAGACAGAATGATAAAAATCATTGTGTACGGACAACTTTGATAGAAAAAGTGCCCCAAAAAAAAATTTTAAACAAAAAATAATGTCCTACAGAGTATACCAGGACCCTTGAAACCCTTATCCTCAAAAGATAGAAAATTGATAGAAATGAAGGGAAACCCATTTCAGGGCCCCACGGTGGGTGGCAGAAATGTGTGTGTGAAAATTGTACCTGATCTATAGACACAACACTTCAATAAAACATTAGAGGTTAGCTATAATCAAAATCATGCAAAATTAAAATGTAATCTAACCAAGTGATTTACTGCCTTCTAATAGGTGCGAGATTAATGTTCTCAGATTGTAATTGAGATCAGTGACCTAGATGACACCTAAATGAAGGATTTGAATGCAATTGATCTAGATATGAAATATGAATGCAATTAAGCTTTTTTTTTTTGGATTTTCTATGCAATAAGAATGAAAACTTGATATGAATCTATGCTAGATGAAATTGATATGCTATGAATGCAATTTGGAAATTGATATGCAATGCTAATCTAACAATGATATGCAATATGAATGCAAAAATAAGATTGATCTCACAAAGATGTCGATTCGCAAGAGCTTTGATTCTTCAATTCCAATTCTCCAGCGTGAGTTTGCACAATTATGAGATGAATTATGAAGAGCTGAAGCCTTGATTTTATAAAAATCCAGGGCTTTGGAGGTGCATGGGAAAAACCATAAATCACTCAAATAACTCAAGCTAACAATGATATGCAATATGAATGCAAAAATAAGATTGATCTCACAAAGATGTTGATTCGCAAGAGCTTTGATTCTTCAATTCCAATTCTCCAGCGTGAGTTTGCACAATTATGAGATGAATTATGAAGAGCTGAAGCCTTGATTTTATAGAAATCCAAGGCTTTGGAGGTGCATGGGAAAAACCATAAATCACTCAAATAACTCAAGTTGATTTTTGAGTTATTTTTAAATAAAGGATAATTAACTCACAAAAACATGCAAAAGCTAGTTTTAACTCAAAATAGAGTTTAGCTTTAATTGATAATTGATAGTTGTCTGCTTTTATGATTGTGCATGTTTTATTTATGAATTAATTTAATAATAAAGTGATTTATTTCCAACTTAACTGCTTTTTGAAAATAAATAAATAATTTATGGGTTAATCAATTATTTAATCAAACTTTTATTAAAAATTATATTATTAAATAATGACAACTTGCTTTAATTAATTAAATAAGAATTTAATCAATTATTCATATGATATTGGATTTATTGTCAAAATTAAATAATACAATTAATAATAGATAGAATTAAATTTAATTACACAATTAAGTGGCAAATATTAAATCTAATTAATTAAATATGAAAATATTTAATTAATTAAACTTTAGGATAAATGTGATTTATTGCCAAATAATTATAAAATTAAAGATAATTATGATGATTAGGAATATTACTAGGAATATTCCCCGATGCAGAATTTAAGATAATCAATTATGATTCGATGATGTTTAGATGTGCCTTAGGTTAGGACTTTGATGTCGATTTCATTCGATATATAGATGCAGGATATTAATGAACTTACAGCCCATTTTTGGGGTATTACAGCTATCATGGATATGTTGAGGCAAATTGCAACTAGGCTTGAAGTTGTAGAGACAGCCCAGAGAAGAGGAGCACATCTTGAAGATGTTAGTGATGAAGAAGAAGAAGAAGCACCTAATGTTGAACCTAAAGTTGAACAAGATGAGGAAAGACTTTTGGGAGTTTTGTCTAAGGCTAACTCCAGACCTGCAGTTGAAGTTTCTTGCTATGATGGAAGACTTGAGACTGATGCACTTTTGGATTGGATCTCTGAGATGGATAAATACTTTGAGTATGAAGGTACTCCTGATAATAAGAAGGTTAAGATAGCAGTCACAAAGTTGAAAGGACATGCATCTCTTTGGTGGGATCATTTGCAAACTGAGAGATAGAGGAGAGGAAAAGAAAAGATCAAGACATGGATAAAGATGCTTGGAAAGATGAAGAAGAAGTTTCTTCCAGTTGACTACCAAGTTAGTCTGATGAGAAAAATGCAAAATCTGAGACAAAAGGACATGAGTGTGAAAGAATACACTGAGGAGTTTTACAAATTGGATATCAAATCTGGACATGTGGATGATGAAGTTGAGAAGGTGGCTAGATATCTGAATGGCCTGAGGACATCTATTCAAGATGAGATCAATTATGTGAAAATAGATAGTGTGGAAGAAGAATATCAATTTGCTTTGAAGGCTAAAGAAAGATTGACAAAGAAACATGATCAAAGACAAAGAGGAAGAGGTGGCAGATTTTAGAGAAGTAGAGGAAGATCTTATGGAGAAAGCAGTAGATCTAACAATCTAGCACAAGATAAAGGATGGAAAGATGAACTTGCTAAAAGAGGTAATTACTCTAGAGGTAGCTATACTGGTTACTCTAGGAATAACAATAATGGTAAAAGAGAAGATAAATCTTGGTTTAAAGGTACTTGTTACAAATGTGGTGAAGAAGGACATAGGGCTTTTGAATGTACTAACTCTAGAAAGAAGACTGGAGGCAATGGTAGAAATAATTTGGCTTGTGAGGAAGTTGAGGAAGTATCTAATGAACCTGAACATGGTGAGAATTTGATGTTAAGAAGGATATTGTGGAATGAAGAAGCTGATGAGGAACTTATTTTGAGGAAAAGTTTGTTCAGAACCAGATGTAAGATCGCTGATAAATGTTGCAAGGTAATCATTGATAGTGGAAGTTCTGATAATTTGGCATCTGAAGAGCTAGTTAACAAGTTGCAGTTGTAGAGATTGAAACATCTGAAGCCTTACCATATTGCTTGGATCCAAAAGGAGCATAAACTACTTGTAAGTGAACAATGCCTTGTTAAATTCAAAATTGGGAATTATCATGATGAAGTCTTGTGTGATATTATGCCTATGGATTGTTGTCATATTCTTTTGGGTAGACCTTGGTAGGATGATAGGAAATCTTTGCATGATGGTAGATTGAATCAATATACTATTTGGATGGATGGAAAGAAACAAGTATTGTTGCCTTTGATAGAGAAGTTTGATGAAAGTCATTGTACCACAGTCAGAGTATGTTTGGTTGATGGTAAAAAGTTTGCAAGAGAAATGAAAGAATAGAATGTTTGCTTTGCTTTGATTCCAAGAAAGACTGAGAAACAAGATGAGTTAGAACATGCACCTGAGGTTAAGCCTTTGTTAAATGAATTTCATGACATCATTTTTGATAATGTACCTTATGGTTTACCACCTATGAGAAGTATAAGTCATTGTATGGATTTGATACCTAGAGCTAGTTTGCCTAATAAAGCACCACATAGGTTGACACCTGATGAGAAGATTGAATTGAATAGACAAGTGCAAGAATTGCTTGAGAGAGGTTTTATTAGGGAAAGTTTGAGTCCTTGTGTAGTACCTGCTATATTAGCACCTAAAAAGAATGGAGAATGGAGAATGTGCACTGATTCTAGAGCTATAAAAAAAATAACAGTAAAGTACAGATTTCCTTTGCCTAGGATGGATGACATAATGGATAGTTTGAGTGGAGCAAAGTATTTCACAAAGATTGATTTGAAAAGTGGATATCATCAGATAAGGATCAGAGAAGGGGATGAATGGAAAACTACTTTTAAGACTACTGAAGGTTTGTATGAATGGTTGGTTATGCCTTTTGGTTTGACTAACGCACCTAGTACTTTCATGAGGTTGATGAATGAAGTTCTGAAAAGATTCTTGGGTAAGTTTGTTATTGTATATCTTGATGACATTTTGATATTCAGTAAGAGTAAGGAAGAACATCTTGAACATATCAGACAAGTATTGTAGAGATTGAAGGAAGAAAAGTTGTTGATTAATTTGAAGAAATGTTCATTCATGAAAGAGAAGATTGTATATCTTGGTTTTGTAATTTCAGCTGAAGGATTGAAGATGAACCCTGAGAAAGTGAGAGCTATACTTGATTGGCCTACACCAAAGAATGTTGGAGAGGTAAGATCATTTCATGGATTGGCTAGTTTTTATAGGAAGTTCATCAGAAATTTTAGTTCTATTTGTAATGCTATGACTGAAACTATGAGAGGAGATAAAAAGGATTTCAAATGGACACATGGAGCACAAAAGAGTTTTGAAACATTGAAACAAAGAATTGTAGAGTTGCCTACACTTGCTTTGCCTAATTTTAATAAAGTTTTTCAAGTTGAATGTGATGATAGTGGTAGTGCAATTGGAGCTATTTTGAGTCAAGAAGGAAAACCTATAGCTTTCTTTAGTGAAAAGTTGAATGATGCTAAGAGAAAATATTCAGTTTATGACCAGGAATTCTATGCTATTGTTCAATCTTTGAAGAAGTGGAGACATTATTTGATGCCTAAATATTTTGTGTTGTATACTGACCATAAAGCTTTGCAATATTTAGGAAGTCAGAATAAGTAAAATCAAAGACATATGAAGTGGGTTGAGTTCTTGCAGAATTTTTCCTTTTCATTGAAGCATAAGAGTGGATAGTCAAATAAGGTTGTTGATGCCTTGAGCAGAAAAAGAAGTTCTCTGACAAAGATTAGAGTTGAGGTACTTGGTTTTGATGATTTGAAGTGTTTGTATGAGACTAACATTGATTTTGCAGAGCCTTGGAAAGCTTGTAAGGAACACACAGTAAGTGATAAGTGGTCTAATTATTTCATTCAAGAAGACATGTTGTTTAAAGGAGTTCAGTTGTGCATACCTAGAGGATCTATGAGAGAGAACATAATAAAGGAGAAACATAGTGGTGGACTTGCTGGACATTTTGGGATTGATAAGACTGTGAATTTGATTTCAAAAAGATACTTTTGGCCATAGATTTACAGAGATGTACAAAGAATGGTTAGAGGTTGCAGAATTTGCCAAACAGCAAAAGGAACTAATCAGAATGTTGGATTGTATACACCTTTTCTTGTACCTGATAGACCTTAGGAAGATGTGAGTATGGACTTTGTTCTTGGATTGCCTAGAACTCAGAGAGGTAATGATTCTATTTTGGTAGTGGTTGACAGATTTTCTAAGATGGCTCATTTCATACCTTGTAAGAAGATATCTGATGCATTGCATGTAGCTGAATTATTCTTCAAGGAAGTGGTAAGATTGCATGGTTTGCCTAAGTCTATTGTTTCAAATAGAGATACTAAGTTTACTGGTTATTTTTGGAGAACACTTTGGAAGAAGATGAATATTGATTTGAAGTTTAGTTCTACATTTCACCCTCAGACAGATGGATAGACTAAAGTTGTGAACAGAAGTTTGGGAAACTTGTTGAGATGTTTAGTTGGAGATAAGCCTACTAATTGGGATTTGATTTTGGCACAAGTAGAGTTTTCATATAATAATTCTGTGAATAGAAGTACTAAGAGGACACCATTTGAGATTGTTGTTGGATTTCATCCTAAGGGAACCACAGAGCTGAGAGATTTACCTACTGAGACCAAAAGAAGTGCTGAAGCTAATCATTTTGCAGAATACATGATAACTTTACATGATGAAGTTAAAAAGAATTTGGAGGACAGTAATATGAAATATAAATAGAGAGAAAACAAGAGGAGACATAAATCTTTTGAAGTTGGAAATGAGGTTATGATTCATTTGAAAAAGAATAGATTTCCAGTTGGTACCTACAATAAGCTGAAAATGAAGAAGTTTGGACCTTGTAAGATTCTGAAGAAGTTTGACAATGGAAATGCTTATGAAGTGGAATTACCAAAGGACATGGATATATCACCTATATTCAACATTGCTGATATATTTGAGTACTTTGAATCAAATGATGAGATTGAAGATGATCTGGATTATCCTAAGAAAAATAAGGATAGCATTGAGAAGATTTTGAATAGCAGAGTAAGCAAGAGTACAAGAGGAAAAGACTACATGGAATATCTAGTTCAGTGGAAAGACAAGCCAGTTGAAGATAGTTCATGGATTACACAAGCTGAGTTGGATCTTTATGATTTAGGTCAGAGTATGAGTAGTGCCTAATGTGGACATCAGTTCTTTATTTACCCCAGGTGTCTGATGCAGGAGCATCTTGGGTCTTTGGCAATCTTGCATCAACCAAAAACATTTCCTGATTTTTGTACCTGTTTGTTGTTGTTTTCTTTATAATATTTTCATTTGATGGTTTCATGGTGTGAAAATATTAAATTATTTTGAGGACCTATTTGGGAACCTTCTTATATGAGCACATAAAGTTTGGATGGATTGTTTCAAAGTTACAGCTATTTTTCCTTGCCGTCGGAACAGAGTTTTCCTGCAGTTTTGGTGCTGATTGTTCATGTTGGTGCTCTTGATCCATATGGAATTTTCTTTTGCGCACCTAAATAATTAGAGAGGACCTAAATTAATATCATTTCCCAAATGCACAGCTCCTAATTCATTATGAATCAAAAGTTATGGCCATTTTGGCACAGGACCTATTTTCTGCCAGTTTTCACGTCAGAGCCGTTCCTGCAGTTTTGGTGCTAATTGTTCTTGTTGGCGACCTTGATCCACAAGGAATAAATATTTGTGCACTTAAGGAGATTTATAGGACCCAAATTACTATGATTTCCCAAGATAAAAAAACTCCAATTCATTATGAGTAAAAAGTTATGCCCATTTTTCCTCAGGACCTATTTTCTAGCAGTTTTCAGGTGAAACGTGTGGTGTTTCTTCTTGTGATGTTCCATGTGCTCATATGGGACCTTGCACACTTAAAGGAATGTTCTTGGGTCATGTTAGGACATAAATAAAAAGGTGCATCAATTTATATTTATTCTAGCATTAGTTTTGGTTTAAATCTTGAGATTGGACCTATATTGTAATTAAATGCCTGACTGGCCGACCTGTGGCTTAGCTGGCTATATAAAGAGTCTAGATTGATATAGTAGGGCATCAAGAGGGTAATTAGAAAGAGGATTGATGAGATACATCATTGGAGAAAGATAGGATGTGAGCTATAATTTTGATTTCATAATTCTCATTGTATAAGGCCGAAACCCGGAAGGCCTCACAGCTGGGCATGTTGAAAGAAATAATATAATTCTCTGTTGTTGTTGCCAGTTGATTGTCTCATATCCATTGTGATTCATTGATTTCATGTGATATTATATTTCTTCTATTGTGTAACTCTGAGAAAGGTCTTGTTGTGGATTCAAGTGGACTCAATTCTTCTTGATTCAGCTTGTATCTGCCCTGCCCCTACGTCAAAAATAATAGAGCTACCCCAAGGATTTGGAATATAACCATTACTATCTATGATGTCTCATGCTTCATGTATATATGTCTAATGTTTTTTCATGATTCAAGATGAAGTCATAGTTACTCACTTAGTTGAGGTCCACATGATGTATCGATCTTGGTCATCTGCTTCCAAATGTCTTGTTGTATATTTTTATATCTATGCACATGTATCTCTTCTTGGTGATGCAAGCTTCTAGGTACTGGGCATCGACTCCAACGGGTCTCACAAGTTTGAGCATGCCCTCAAAATCCTCGATCGTTGTTGTTGTTATGGAGATAACACCAAGGTATTGTGAGAATGAACCCTACGTTTGACCCTTTTCTGCTCCTTAGGTTGGGGAACTCCTGAGTCAATCCTTGTGTTGGATGGTGAATTATTGTGTTGTCTCAGCTTGTTAGATTCTATGAATCTTGTTTCTTGTCTCTTGCATTTATTGAGTATGAGATTTTGTGAATGGTAACTCTAATTTTGTTTTATGGAATATTCTATCTTTTATTAGTAGTCATGTTATATGAACTATTGTATCATGTAAGATTTTGATATAATATACTAATAATAATATGTTTTATAATATTAATAATAATATTTAAAAGGGTATATGTACACATAGGCATATGGGTGCACACGTATGCATATGGTTACGTATATTTATATAATTTTTTATGGTTAAGAAATTATTGCACTAAAAGATATTAATAAACAATTAAATAAAATTGTACTTTTATGGATGTCAAGTAAATATTAAGTGATAAACCAACTTTACTATAGCCTAGGTAACTAGGTAATCTAGAGTAGTAAATATGATTTAAAATTTATTATTTGCCTTCCTTAAATAAAGGAAATGTGTAGGAGATTATTATATTAAGTATCCCTCTCCGAGAATGGTTTTCATTAGGATAAATTTCTGCCTAACTATTAACCAACCATTAGTTTTGAATGGTTGCATCAGTTGGATTTTCTCATGCAACTACTTCCTTAATCTATTTACGGGAAAAGTCTCTGTGAGAATGGGAGTTCACTGAAAATAATCTCTAAGGGGAAACTTTATTGATTTGGATAGGATATCATAATTTGATAGCCATAGTAATTCCAGAGGAGGCTTGTGTTTGCATTCAGAAGGAATCTAGAAGAGTGTTGGGAGTAGGCTAAGGTATTTAGGGCTTTCTTCTCCAATGGTTTCTCCATAGGACTCGAGGTAGGATCTATCCTAGAAGATGATCCTCCTTATGTGTTTGCTATGTTTGTTTGAATTCTATACTATTTATCTATGTGTTGTTTATATGAGTTTGCAATTTAGAGGATGATTATGTTGTTGTATTATGTTTGCAATGTTGAATGAGATAGTTTTAGGAGAGAGGATGATTATGTTTAAGTTTGAAATATATTGTTTGCATAAACTATTGTACTTTCTATATGTGTTATTTTATCATCATCCATGTTTTGATAGAGTCTAGAATCTTCTTAGGATCTATGTTATACTTGTGTGTTTAATAGGTCTATAGGCACTCTCAAACTTAGGAAGATCAATTCTCCTTCCTTGTTTGCATTATGGACTATGCACCTTTTTCTTATTCTCAGATCTAGAGTAGGGATACCTTGCAGGAAGGATGGTTTTGAGGGATGTTTTCAAAGGAAAACAAGGAGATCTCAACTAGGTGTTTCCCTAATTTTGCATCCAATGCTTCCATCTTGCCCAGTTCTTTTTGGAAACCCACTCTACAAGTTTCATTTTCCAAAAACACAGTCCCTGACCAACTGCGTAGTTCACGCTACCAACTGCATAGCTTGAGTGACCAATTATGTAGCTTCATGGCCCAACTACACAACTTCATGGACCAACTGCACAACTCTCTGCCAGGCCATAGTTTTTGTTGTTTTTGATGTTAGGGTTCTCGGATGACTTGGGGCTAATTGGTGCAGGAGCACCTACTCTACATTCAACAAGAACTCCTATGGAACCTAAAATTTAACACTAAGGTCCTTAGAGGCCTCTACTCATGCTTAGAATAGGGGTTAAGTATTGGATCTATTTGTAAGGCCACAATTCCAAGATTGGCATTTTATGAGCCCTTAGTCTAACTAGTGGTCATTAATGATCCAACACCCTAGTCATAGGTAATCTTGTGTTTTCTATGTTTGGATCCATTAGGGATCATCAAAATAAGGTTAGGGCCAAGTTTGGTCTTTAGATTCGCAAGATAACAAAATAGGCAAAAGTTGCTCTAAAAGTTGTCAAGCAACTTTCGAGCAACTTTCTAAAAGTTGTCAAAACTTGTAATTACCTCTCCCAAATGGCTAGTTGGTTGAAACCACTTTTTTAGCCATTGGGAGTGCCTACATAAGCCCTTATAGATGGGTGATAGGCTAAGCAAATGTAATTTGGCAATTAATCAATAAAATCTCAACCATTTCCCTGCAATCCTCAAGAATAGGGCCCTGGTACAGATGGGTACAGACCTATGTGCATGAGTTTTTGAGTTTAATAGTTTGTGTACCCAATCCCCTTTTAGATGCAATTGTTTTTAGGATTTAACTCATCCTAGATCAGAAGTTATCAAAGTTTTTATGTGCTTGCCCGAATTAAGGGTTTTTACAACAGGTTTCTGATAGGGCTTGCTCTTTTGACCCAATTCCACCATGGGAATCTGATACCCCTTGGTGGAATTCAACCTTTGTTTATGTGCTTTCAAAAAATTTAGGTTAGAGGTGGAGTGCTGCAAGGAGGTGTGTTTGCCACAAAGCCCTAGGTGTACAGGCCCATATGTGCACCTACCAGTGACTTAGGACAATCATGATAAAATCTGGTAGGGGATTCATCAAGATCCAAAATTTAGGATTTGTATCCCTTATACATACCCTCAAAGGATCCCATCATTTATCTTAGCATTGGCTTGGAGGAAGAGGCACTTGTAGTGCAAACCAAACCTAATTAGGCCTATTAGCCCTGTCCTAAATTTGGCTAAATCAGTACCCTCCTTTTGGTTTCAAGTCCTAGTGCTTGGATATGTTGCATAAGCCCCAAAAGGGTATCAGGATCCTCAACCTAATCTACACTTTTTTTGGAAGGATTTTGAACTAGGTTCAAAATACTAGTTTCAAAAGGCTACAAGCCTAGAATTGGTGTTGTGAAGCAACTTGGTATTATGAGTTTCCCATTGGTGAAATAACCACTAAAACTATCAAAATAGGACCTAAATAGGCCAAAGAAATTTTTTTAGGCCACCCTTGGTCTTAATATCCATTTCATGGGGTTTGAGTACTTATTCTCCTAAGGAGACCTCTTGGTGAACTCTTGGTTTTGGGTGCTTAGGACTTTGGCAAGCCTAGTGATTAGGTTATACTACATTGTAGGGTTGTGATAACCTTCTCCAAGTCCTTTTTTCATACCTATGATAGGTACTTAGCACTTGACCCCTTCACCTTGGGTGTTGAGGGATTGAAACCTTGCCATTTACCACTGTTTGAAGGCTTCCGCTGACCACTACTGCATCACTAACCCTAAGTGATGCTGGGTCATTTTGAATCACTTGTATTTTTAGGTGTATGTTGTTTAGTTCATTTTGATGCCTATTTAAGCTTCTTGATGTGTTTAGGAATCCGAATTAGGGTTTAGGGTTGTCTGGTGGACAAGGACAACTATATGGCTTCCTAAACCATTCTGATTCTTGGTTGTTGTACTTGAACATTTTTATGACTTGTCTTTATGCATATCTTCTATGGTTATGATTCTTGGGTAAGGGTAGAGAGCCTAAGAATACTAGGTGAGTGGCTCTTAGTGTGGGGTCAGGGCCCTAAGTGGCTAGTACCACGAAAACCCACTAATGAGTTATTTTAATCGAGTGATAACTTTTATCAAATTAATGGGGTGGAATCAAAACTAAATAAGATAAATGTAAGCCTCACCAATGCCTTTATTTCTAGTAAATACTAATTATGGGAGTGGGACAAGGTTCTTATGCATAGGTATGACTGAATGACCTTGTCCATACGAAAGGCATTTTGTTTCGCATGTGCCTACTTCGGGGCTAGGGCCAAGAGTGGCTAGTACTAGGACAACCCAAGGGGTGAGGACTATGCAATGACACTCACCTAGCTTGTCGCGTAGAGTTTCTACCAAGTCTTGTGAAACTTTTGGGAAGGTATTTGAATTTCATTCCTCATTCCGTTGTTGTTTTGGAAAGGTTACCTCAACCCTAGGAATGGCCTAGTTATTCCTTCTTGCATGGATCTTGGTGTTCATCTCGTAGCATGGGGGGGTGTGCCTTTTGGTATCCACATAGTTGGCTAGTAAATCTTTCTTTATCAAGGTATCGGTTGTAGTTGTAGTGCTGAAAGGACTCTTGCTTGTACATTATTCTAGTTTTGAAGAAAGAAGGCTCTTTTCTTATCTTTCATTATTTCCTATCAATGTAAGATTATGTCATTATTGTAACCTCAAAAGTGGAGATGAATGTAATTGGATCTTAGTTGTATTCCTAAATTGATGTAACTTGGAATGGGTAGATTTAGGGAAAGGAAAAGGGAAATGTAATCTTTATGTAAAGCATGTTTGTTATTAAAGAAAATATTTTTGTAAGTTTCAAAGTAAGATGGAATTTCGTGTATTACTATTGATTAAGGAAGGCTAGTAGTTCAAATGGGATGACTTCATATATGTATTTGTCCAAGTTCCTAAATGATTCATTTGTGTCGGATTAATACTTGAAATGCTATGTTGTTCATAAAGGATTATTTAGATAATATAGATGGATCTAATATGTTAGGTTATATATTTGAATGAAAGCATTTATATTTCTTTTAAGTTCATCAAATGTTATAATATAATTGATTTAAAGTTATTCAAATTATTAGTATCTTTAATGAAACTAAAATGGAATGTTAGAGTTCTAGTTGGGAACCATGGGAGGAATCTAAGTTAAAACCTTGCTTATGTTATTATACATGTAAATCTTTTAAAGTTTGAAAAAAATTCTTATTCCATTACATAGGTTTTTTCTTTTGGTAGACTCGAGGTTTCCTTTCCTCCAATCTTTCCTACTAGTAGCATTTGAATGAAGGTGTAATTCAAAATTTAACATATCAATACAATGTCTTCGGCCTTTTATTGAAAAAAAAATGGTGTATCTAATAATATGTGAGTAATATCTCTCAATATGTATAGTGGTTTTAAATAGAATTTAACTTGTTTTTATTTATAATTTTATAAATTATTTGGTCATATTAAATGTCATTTGAACATATTAATTCATTTAATATGAGAAAATAATTTATTAAAATTATGAATATAAGATATGTTAAATTTTATTCGGAAATTATTAAGTATCGTAGATATCTAGATACACATATTTAAATATATATACATAAAACATAATCTTGGAGGGTTATAAAATTCATTAAATTTAAATAATTATTTTTAAAATAATTTTTTCATTTAATCAATTATGTAGTATATAAAAATAATCCAAATATAATTTAATAATCAAACATAGAATGTTTGATAAATAATATAAAAATTCTATCTATGATAATTTTAATTTTCTAACTTAATCTCTTTCTCTATTAACATATTTCCTATTATATAATATTTTAAACTTATTTTTTAATTATATAATATTTCAATCTTTATATAATCAATTAATGGAATCCAAAATGACATGAGATTTACTTGGATTACTTTAATATAAATTATTAAATTATTTTTATTAGAAAAACAATGTATTAGTAAATTTATTAGATAATAAATAATTTATTTTACTTTAACTTAACTTTAAAAAATCTATGTATAAAACTATTAAAATATGTTTATTTTTAAATATTGTAATTTGTTAAAATTATAATAATAAAAATTATATACATTTATAAAATTAAAAAACTTTGATATTGTTTAAAAATAAAAATTAAATTATATTTTGAGGGTAAAATTCTGACTTTTGGAGGGCAGAATATCAACATCTAGGGCCAGATCCAAAAATTGAAGGGGACAGCGATTTTTTTTGGATGAATAGATCAATACCTCATTAGTGCTTGATCATTTCCAGATTTGTGTGGCAAGATGGAAGGAGGATCTAGTTAACTCAAAGCATTCATAATTCTGTTTGCAAGTTCAGATTTTGAAGGCAAGGAGAGAGATTTTGATCTCTTGGTGATTCATTTTTGGATTTTTGGCAAAGAGGAAAGGCGGAAAGATCGAAGTTGTAATAAACATTTCCAGATTTCCCTCAAATATAATTCTGATTTGAAGATAAAGTTCAGAATTTTAGAGGGCATTACACTCAGAATTTTGGTTTGATAGAGGGATTGCATCCATTTGCCCAAGCCTCAAGATTCATTTGCAAATACATGAGGGCTAAATTTTTGAAGATTGGTAGAGGAGAGTTCTAATTTTGAGGGCTTCATATTCAAATTTTGTTATTTGGCAAGGCATCTACATTCAGAGATTTATGATTGATAAGGCAAATTTGGGCATCCACATTCAAATTCCTTTGCAAGAACGGAGTGCTCTTAAAATGGTTTGGAGATTTCGGCCTCAGTGAAATTTGGGAACGATTTGTTAAGGAAAACCGTGAGAATTTGCTGAAGATCACCTCTTGCTAACCAATTTTTCCCGTTGAATTCCTATTTTCTGAGCTCTGCATTTTTAGGGTTTCATATCAAATGCCTATTTTGAGCAATTTGACCCCCGTTTGATCAGTGTAGCAAAGAAAGAAGATAAGGAATAGATGAAAGTGATAGAATCACACTCTCACTGCCACCATAGCCAGAGAAATAGAAGATGAATTTTATCTTGATAGACAATATATTACTTAAATTCATCCAGGGCCAGAGAAGAATTGGATCGTTAAAAAATCAATCATGCAAAAATGAGAAAGGCACGCATTCAACGAAGGATAGCTTTGCATAACCGACAAATCAACCTAGGGCTTATCCACCATAGCCACTCATCAGCTAAACCATTGAGCTCTGGTTCTGCTCTGCGCAAATCATATGCAAATGCTGATTCATCTAAAGCCTCACCATCGAGCAATGGCACTAATAAGGTCTTTACCGGTTATTATTTTAACTATTGGCTATATGGCCACAAAAAGGCAGAATGCAAAAAGCTGGAGGAGTGACAACATTCAACCTACGATCATTTGAAAGATTTCATTGCTAAACAAAAAGAGAGGAGCCTACGGGAATCTATGCAAAATGATAAATCTAGGGTTTCAAAACCTATTGCAGAATCCATGGTTAACAATGGAATCCCATCCTTGAGCAAGGAATCAAGGCCTATTATCTTCTCAATCCAATCTTTGGACAGACAATTGAGTTTCTATGCTAAGACCAAGTATGCAAGAAAGGATCTAAGCTATGGGACCACCAAAGTAGATAAACCTAAGTATAATCCATTATACAGACCCGAAGAACCCCAATCTGCTATGGGGGAAGGTAGGATTTCATCTGATCAAGTGCCTCCCATGAGCATACCGAAACACATCTCTGCATGGAAAATGGTAAAAAGTAAGAAAAAGGTAAGGAGACACTCTCCATCTCCCAGTTATCATAGCATTTATATGCAAAATTTCTTTGATTTGCTTAGGGAGGCTGATAAATGCAATGAGTCATACAAACCCCTACACAAAAGGGTTGGGGATTTTGTGGATAAGGGCTATAGGGCTCGACATCACAATAAGGATGTCTCCCATCCTATAGCTAAAAAACCCTACCCTCCTCACCGCAGAAGTTTGGAAAGCCACTCATCACTCAAAGTTAATAATAATCTGAATAATCATGTTTTTAACACTGACAAAAATCATAATGATTATAAGAAAGTAGCATACACACCTCCTCATAGGCGGTATAGTCATCAGAAGCCAAGTAAGATAAATTTTGGTTTGCACTATGATACAATCATTGTAGATAATGATGATATTCTGTAGTACCAGAAACACCTTGCAGAAACAAGTTTGATATGCTTATGGAATGGTACGGGCATCTCTATCAATGATTTAATAGAAGGTCTGATAGATCAACTTCCTAAGGAGGTAAGTATATCGTTTCTCATGGAAAATTTCATTTATATAGAATGCAATAATAAGGATCTAAAAAATAGCATTATGGAAAAGAATGATATTAAATATAGGAATAGTGCTTTCTCTTTGTTTAACTGGGTACCTTTGTTTAATCCAATGCATTTAAAGGATTTCAAAGTTGAAAAAGCTATTTCGCTTAAAAATTTGGCTTTGGAATTAACTAGGAAGGAGGTTATCTGTAATATAGGCAATAAAATTGGTAGATTCATTAGGATTGTTGAATCAACACTTAAGCAGGCTGATAAAACAATCATTGTTGAAATGAATTTTCATCAAAAACACATTTCTCCTATTCAATTATGTTTCAATTATAATTATGTCATAGTTAATCCAATCATCTTAGAAAAAAAATTTGAAAAGAACACAGATCCTCCTAAAACATAGAAAAACACAAATCTGCTAAATCAACTTAAGAGGGATTTGGAGATTCATTTTTGTAATGACAAAGGAGGCTTCTCAATAACTCCCATAAGGGACCAAGAACTAGACAGGCCCTCTCCATCACCCTTGCCTATGAATACTACTGCATGTTTGAAAAGTACAACAATCACTCATTCCCAGAAAGAAGAGGAAGACACTTCTCCTCTCATGACCATTGAAACTAAAATGATAGAGGCCAATAATGATAATCCTGATACTCATAGCATAATAGGATTTTCTGAAAATGAATCTCATGTCATAACAGCAAATGGAAGTTATCCTACCTCCCCTCTGTCACCTAGCAACACTAAAAAATCCCCCCAGCGGGATATCAACTGCATAACAGAGAATCAGCCACTAAAAGAACTAATATCATAACCACTTACTTCTGAACAAGAAGTTAACATAATCACTAAGTACTTAGCTGACTCAGTGACTGATGAATCAATTAACCTTTTCATTGACAAAGTTTGTGATAAAGATGAATTGCTATTACAAAAAAAACTACTGATAGAAAAGATTATTGAGCTCCAAAAGGAGGAAACTCCTGAAGAAACTCCAATAAAACATCAGATTCAAAAAGATAATACATCATTATCTATTCCTTTGGAAATAGAAATCCTTAATAAGGAACTTCCAAAAGAAATAGAGAATATAATAGAGATGTTTTCAGAGGATATTATAGACCAAGAAGACTCTCCTGATCTTTTAGAGGAAGTTCAGAAAGACTTAGATCAAGAGGCAATGGATATTAACCAGGATATTCTCATGGATATCCCTGAAGCCAGCAAAGAGGCTATTGTTAGTTTATTCGAGATAACCAACGAGGATAGGCAGCTTGGAATTGCTATCAATAGGGGTGGTTTAAGCACCCCCAATATTAATAAAATCAAAAAGAAGAGAGGAAGGAAGTCCTCATTTGAATTAAGAAACCTTGCTGGAAAAGCCAGTAATCAGCAAAAAATTGTTGACATTCTACACATTGGGAAGGGGAAGTGCCTTCCCCAGGACCAATGAAAGTTACTACTTGGAATGTTAGGGTTGTGAATGCCCCTAACAAACAAAGATTATTCAAAAGATACCTAAAGAATTTTGAATCAGAAATTATAATGCTTCAGGAAACTAAGTTAAGTAAGGAAGAGAGTATTAAGCTTAGCAACAAACTAGGAATTTGGAGGTTCGAGTTTGAGTTTTCCAAGGGTGCCTCTGGCAGCCTAGCTGTCCTATGGGATCCTAGGAAATTCCTAGTCACTATTTTACATAAACACAACAATTGGATGGCGGCAGAAGTTAGTAGCCTTAAATCTAAACTAAAATTTATGCTGACTAATATTTATGGTCCTATTTTGAATGAGGAAAAAAGGAAGGTCTAGCAAGACATTCAAAATTTTCTCCAATCAAATAGAACAGTTACTCATATACTAGGTGGTGATTTTAACGCTATCTTAGACACAAAAGAAAAATTTGGAGGTTCCCATTTTATCTCACAATCTCAGAAAGACTTCAACCTTTGGGTGACAGATAACCATTTAATTAGTATTAACACTAATAATGGAATTTACACCTAGAATAATAGAAGATCGAGCTTCAGCCACATAGCAGAAAAGTTGGATAGATTCTTGATCAGTGGTAATTTCGATCCCGTGAACCAACTAGTTAATGTGGAAATTCTCCCTGAGGCTGGCTCGGATCACTTCCCAGTCAGACTCACAATTACGAAAAGTTGTAAACCTCACAGAAACCCCTTCAAATTTGATTTTATGTGGTTCCAAAACCCAAAATTCATTAATCTCTTGGAACAATCATGGAACCAAATCTCAATTAAAGGATCTAAAATGTATAGTCTAGTGGCTAGATTAAAAATTATTAAAAATAAAGCACTGGAGTGGAATAAGAATAACTTCAATAATATTTTTATTGAAAAGACCAACATCGAACAAGAATTAGAAGATCTAAATAACGAAGTAATAGATAAAGGAATGAATGAATGTAGTTATTTGAAGGAAAAAGAACTTATGGCCAAATATAATGCGATTCTTCTTAAGGAAGAAATCTTATAGAAACAGAAATCAAGAGAAACTTGGTTAAAGGAGGGGGACTCCAACACAAAGTTTTTTCATAACTCAACTAACTTTAAAAGAAGTGTCAATAGAATTTCAAAAATTAAAAACAATGAAGGTCTCCTCATCGAAGACCCAGAACAAATTTCAACAACATTAGTGCAATTTTATCAAGCCCTCCTCAATAATAATGTCAAGATCAACCTAGAAGCTCAAAATGAAATGTTAAAAGCAATCCCCAAATAAATATCAAAAGCAGATAATAAAATGATTAATGGAAAATTAACTTTAGAAGAAGTAAAGACTATGGTCTTCCAAATGCACCCAGTGAAAGCACCTGGACCAGATGGATTCCAGGTTGGTTTTTTTCCAAAATTGCTAGCATTTCATGGGTAATGAAGTCTGGCAAGCTGTGGAAGCTACCAGAAATTTGGGCTCTTTACTATCTAAAATCAATAACACCTTCTTTACTTTAATACCTAAGCAAAATGAAAGCACGGAACCAGGGGATTTGAGACCCATTTCTTTATGCAACACTATCTATAAAATCTTATCTAAATGCTTGGCAAATAGACTCAAGACACTTCTCCCCATTATCATCTCTGAAGAACAAACAGGTTTTGTAGCCAACCGTTCTATTCTAAATGGTATAATTATAGCCCAAGAATTAGTACATACTGCCCAAACTACCAAGACTCCTAGCATGCTTATTAAAATAGATATTCAGAAAGCATACGATAATGTAGATTAGACTTTTCTCTGCAAGTGCCTAGAGGCCTTTGGCTTCTCAAAATAATGGACAAGTCTTATCTTCAACTACATTTCCACTCCCAAAATTTCAATTCTAATTAATGGCATTCCAAAAGGCTTTTTTAGTATTTCGAGGGGTATCAAACAAGGAGAACCGTTGTCTCCCTTCCTATATGTGATTATGGCTGAAGCTTTAGGAAGAACAATTAGTAAGAGACATCTTGAAGGTAGTATTATAGGTTTAAAGGCATCGAATAATGTTCCTAACATTACTCATCAACAATTTGCTAATGACACCATTCTCCCAGGCTCAGCTTCGGTATCTAAAGCCAAGGCCTTTAAAGATACCCTTGACCTTTATATGAAAGGGTTAGGTCAACAGGTAAACCCAAATAAATCAAAAATATTTTTTCTCAATACCACTCCAATAATGGAAAAGGAAATTTGTAAAGTGTTCGGTTATAATCTTGGGAAGTTTCCCTGTAAGTATCTAGGAATTGAATTAGACAAAGGCACCCTATCCTCCAAAATCTGGCAACAAGTGCTCATTAAAATCCAAAAAAAAAGGAGCACATGGAAAGGTAGGTGGCTTACAAAGGCTGGCAGAACCACCATGATCAAATCAGTACTCTCAGCCATCCCCATGTATCAGATGTATGTTCTTCCCCTCCTATTTAATGTTAAAAACAACCTAGACAAAGTATTTAGGGACTTCTACTGGCAAGGCTCTTCAGAAGAGAAAAAACCAACCTTAATTAAATGGGAATCCCTTTGCAAACCAATCTCTAAAGGAGGTTTGGGTATTAAAAACCTTCTATGGAAAAACAAAGCCTTGGGTGCTAAGCTGATTTGGTGATTATACAAAGAATTTAACAGTAAATGGGTCTCAATTTTACTAAATAAATATATACCAAACACAAATCCTATTAACATTTTTAGAGTCCAATCTCACATTAAAGGATCTAGGATGTGGAACTTCATCAAGGACTCCAAAGGAATCATAAACAAATTTCTCACTTGGGATGTAGGTAATGGGGAGAAAGCTTTATTCTGGGATGACTCGTGGGCAAGCCTTCCCACCCTGATTTCTCTAGTTTTTTCCCCTAACTTCATAGAAGAATGTAAAAATAAGATTGGACTATATCTCTCAAATTATCTAAGCCCAAATATGGATCTTCCTTCAAAACTCATAGATACCGACACATTTTCAATTACAGAAAGCCAGAGACTTTTCACTATTATTAAGGATAGAGAAGTGGTTCTCAAAACCAGACCTGACAAGTTGATATGGGCTGGATCGAACAATGGAGAATATTCAGTCAAAGAAGGCTATAAGACTATACTAACTGAGTAGAAGATGGATAATTTAGATATGCCTCTAAACCTTTGTTGGAATAAAACATGTCTCCCCAAAGCTGGGATGTTTCTTTGGGCAGCCATGAAAAGGAAGATCCTCACCACAGATAGAATTACCAAACTGGGGTTCGAAGGGCCATCCCGGTGCGCTCTCTGTGAAAAGCACACTGAGGATGTTGATCACCTTCTCCTTAATTGTGAATTCACACAACAGTGTTGGAATTGGTTATTGCAATGTCTTGGTTGGAAATCCGCCTTTCATATGGATCTCTTGAGTACACTTAAATCTTGGCTAGCTTTATATAAAGATAATCTCTACAAAGATATATGGATTGTAGCCCCTTCCATTTTAGTTTGGGAAGTCTGGAAAGAATGTAACAGAAGAATCTTTACTGGGAAAAAAATAGAATGGAAGTCACTCATTAATAAAATAGAAATATCAATCACGGAGATAATTAATACCTCCTTGAGGGACCAAGTCTGCTATGAGGAATCATTCAAAAGTTGGGACAACAAAATTAGATTGAAATGGCTTAATTTGTAGGTACCACCCCTTTATGGGAAAGGAGGAAATAAAACTAAAATAGATTGTGCGAATTGCAAATGGATTCCTCCAGATGTGGGTTGGTACAAACTAAATTTTGATGGGGCATCAAGGGGAAACCCAGGAACTATAGGTATCGGTGGAATCATCAGAAACTGGAATGGAGAAATTATAGCTAGTTTCTCCCATCCCATCAATCCTACCACTAACAATATGGCAGAGTGCAAAGTGGCTTTGGCGGGCCTAAATTTGTGTAAGGATCTTAATATAACCAAACTTATTATTGAAGGTGACTCTCAGATTATAATCAACGCTATACGATCTAAGAAGACTCCTAATTGGACTCTAAATGCTAAAATAGAGGAAATAACTTTAATATTAGATAGCATCCCCAATTATGAAATCAAACACACTTATAGAGAAGGCAACATTGAGGCTGATAAACTACCAAATCTAGGTGCAGAGGGCATGATAACTCTAAATAAATTCACACCTCACCTCTGGGATATACCTAGTTAAAATTACTCTCTAAATATTAGACAATAACTTAAGAGGTAAATATATAAGGATATATAAGGTTTATATCCTTCTTTTTATGATGATAGGAGTAAGAGGTAAATAATGTTAGAAGGATAACTATTATTTCGGCTTCTATTGTTAATTTTATTAAGGTATTGATCAATTAAATTAATAATTGGTTTCATATGGATATAAGGTCATATAGTCTAAAGAAAAATTAGTAATGTAACCTTAGAATTATCTTCCATGTTTAAAAATTCTTTTTTTAAGGTAATTTGATTGGGCACCTATTCTCTTTTATCATTTTATTCAGAATCATAAACTACCTAAATACCGAAATTAAGTGCAAGTTGATGGAATTATTTTTTATTGCTTGATGAGGGTTAACCATTGGAGGTGGAAGTTTCTTTTGTCTTGCATTTTAGGTACAAAGAATCATATGGAAGACAGACACTTCTTCCATCCGAAGAACAAAAGCAGAGAGTGTACATTAATGGTGGTCAATACCAAGCAAGCAACTAAATCACTCTATTACTAAAGATCCTAGAATGAAATTCCACAAAATTATTGATCTAATTGTTTGCAACATAAAGTTGTATCCTTAAAAATAGCATTGTAATAAATGTAACCTTAATCCTAGATATTCTCGAGTAGTGGGTATGCCCATTGAAAGTTTGTATTTCTAGTAAAACATCGATTGACTTTGAACCGTGGGAATGCCCACAGGAACTATGTATTTTAACAAATCTCGACAATTGTCAAAGTCATGGGTATGCCCACATAATTTTTGTATAAGTATAGGACCTATGGTCCCGGGCAAGGCTGGAGGTTTTCTTAACCCCGCTCTTTCCTACCAACGCCTGCAGCGAGCGGGGTCACATTGTCAATTAATTATTTATATTAATAAAAAACTATTAGGGCTTCAGCCTTTTATCGATAAAAAAAAATTAAATTAAATTAAATTAATAAATATAATTTAAAAACAAATATTTTTTAAATTATAAATAAATATCTTAAATATATCTATTTTTAAATCACCAAGTATTAACATATATATCATTGTATCTTTTAATATACATAATATATACATACAACATTGACATGATACAATTCTAATAAATTAAAAGAGAAATATTAAAAAATATTAAAAACTATAATAATTTTTATAAATAATATTAAAAAAAAAATTATTTATACAATTTTATATTTATAATCTAAATATATTTTAATCTTATATTTGTATTGATTAGAAAAAACTAACTTAAAATGTTTTAGTTTTAATTTTTATTGTAATTTAAATATTTACATATCATTATATCAAAGTAAAAAATAAGAGCCCTTAAAGTTAATACAATATACTCTAACTCGGCTTGACATGGAGACCTACATTACTTATCCATAATGGTGTAATATTTAGGCAATGTGGGGATTTGAATGGGGATGTTGCCTCTTCATTTGATAGTTATATATGCGTGTATAAGTAGATGTGTACAGACCATGAATGTATTGTAAAAATTTGTTGTGTGTTGTGTGTTGTGTTATGTGTTTTGATCTATTTCTCTATTATTGTCTTAGTTATGTTTATTAATTTTATCTGTTCGATTAAAACTTACAATTGTTATCAAAGCTTGGTTTAAACCAAGGAGCATATATGAAGTTTTTCAAAACCTTTCAAAGCAGCAATTTTGGTAAGCTATTTCTTGCAGATGATAAATTTCTTAATATTGTTGGAAAAGGAAATGTTTTTCTAAAACTAGCCAATGGAAATAGTTGGCTGTTGTAGGATGTAAATTTTGTTCTCCAACTTTAAAAAAATTCAATTTCATTTGGGTAGTTGTTCTCTCAAGGATTTAATGTTAGGTTGGAATCCAGTAAATGGAAGGTGGTGAAAGGGTCCTTAGTAATTGAAAAAGGAAGCAAATTAGATGGTTTATATCTGTTAGAGAATCAGAATGAAGTGGGAGCTACAATGATGATCCCTAATGATGACACAAAATATTAGCACAAGATTTCTAAGAATTCACCTCATTGAGAAGATAGAAAGAAGTAGCTGACACGAAAGGTAAGAAATTAGGAAATAGAAATTAAAAAATCTGACTTTAAGAAATTTAAATTAGTGTCTCATAAGGAAAGAGTTGATGCTATTGAACATGAAATTGTGCCAATGGAAATAGATGGAGTAGATGATTTAAATCAAGGAAAATACAGAGCAATTTTCATCGAAGAATATTTAGAAAGTGAAGAGTCAAAATTAGTTGTGAAGGAGCATAGTGGCACCAAGACCAATAGTAAAGAAGGATGAGTTTCAAACAGACGGACTTCAAGAAAAAATTGTGTTGTAACTTCACTCCTAGGATGGAGGAGTTGCGCAAGCCCTCTCCCAACTGGACAGAAGTCATTGCCCGGTAGAACCTGTTGAGTCTATAGGTTGTGCAATGGAGTGGCGATAGTAATAACCACCATTATCATCAACAATATGAAATGATGATAGAGAAGGTCATACTGTTGCTTAGCTTGACTGAAGCTATTTTCCTTGGTGCTAGCGGTGGAGATGGGATCGAGGATGGATCTGGCTCGTTTAGAGATGATGGAGGAAGAAAATTAAACAATCACACAAAGCTACAAATATATAAACCGATGAACAGAATAGAGTAGAAATAGAGTAGATTGACTCTCAAAACTTTAAAATAAAAACTTTTTATATTAATGCCTTGATTTCAGATTTTTACAAAGAGCTTCCAAATGCTCACACAACCGTATATCTTTCTGCAAAGCCAGAGAATATTTTTCAGCACACAAAAATAGAGAAAAAACATTCCCATTTTACAAAAATATTCAACTCCAGAAACATCTAGAACAGCCTAGATTAAAATCGATAAGAAGAAATGTCAGAGAAGGAAAAATATAAAATAAGACTGTATTTAATGTAGTAGTTGAGTGGTCCAGTCACATGATCGCATGAATAAGAAAATAGCCTTGAGATCATGCGACAAAGCAAAAAGGAAAGACCCACGTAAGTTGAGTGATCACATGGTCGCAAGGGCAACAAAGTTGCCTTGCGATCATGTGACAATGCATGAAGAGCAGCTGGTTAGGTGGGAAGGAGTACAGAGGACAAGGAAGATTAATGATGCCAAGTTGGAAACCATGTACGCCAACACTTCCCCTTAATCTTCACTATTATGTATGTCTGCAATACCGATTTCTTCCCGAAGATGTTCAAAAACATTCTTTGCCAGTGGTTTTGTGAAAATGTCAACTAGTTGTTCATTGGACCTACAAAACTCAAGATGAATGTCACCATTGTTTACCAATTCTCTTATAAAATGATATCTGGTATCAATATGTTTGCTCCGTTTATGAAATACATGATTTTTAGATAAGGCAATTGTTGAATTGTTATCACAGTAGATTTTTGTAGGTTCTTCTTGATGATGCCCCAGATCTTAAAGTACTCTCCTCAACAAGACTGCTTGACAAGATGCTGATGTGGCTGCTACATATTCTACTTCAGCTAATGAGAGGGTGACAATTGGTTATTTCTTTGATGCCCAAGAGATAGCACCGGAACCTAGATGAAAAATATATCCGGAAGTGCTTTTTCTATCATCCATGCTACCTCCCCAATCACTATCTGTATATCCGATCAGCTTGTAATCATCTAAAAAAGTATACAAAATTCCAAAACTCTTTGTTCCAGCTATGTATCTCAAGATTCTTTTTCCAACTTTCCAATGTGACTCCTTTGGTTTCTCCATGAATCTAGATATAAGGCTAACACCAAACATGATATCCGATCTTGTGGAGGTTAAATACATGACACTGCCCACTAATCTTTTAAATAAAGTTGCATCTACACTTGGACCTTGATCATCCTTACTTAGCTTCAAACCTAAAGCAGCTAGTGTAGGGGCTGAATTCACATTTGTCATCTTAAATCTTTTCAACAAATCATTAGCATACTTGCTTTGACATATGAAAATACCTTGATCATTTTGACTTACCTCCATACCAAGAAAGTATCTCATGAGACCCAAATCAGTCATATCAAATTCTTTTTTTATGGCTGCCTTGAATGAGCTAATTGACATATTGCCTGTAAATATCAAGTCATCTACATACAAACAAACTATCAGAATTTCTCCTTCAACATTCACTTTGACATACAAAGTAGGTTCATTACCACACTTGTTAAATCCATTGTTCAAAAAATAAGAATCTATCCTATTGTACCAAGCTCTAGGAGCTTGTCTCAAACCATATAATGTCTTTTTCAATCTGCATACTTTATGTTCTTCTCCCAAAACTTCATAACCGGGTGGCTGATTTACATACACTTCTTCTTCCAAAATGCCATTTAAGAATGCTGATTTGGCATCCATTTGATAAAATTTCCATTTTTTTTGAGCTGCTATAGATAGGACCATTCTTATCGTATCCAATCTTGCCATGGGTGCAAATGTTTCATTGAAGTCTATACCTGGCTTTTGTGTAAAACCTTTTGCCACTAGTCTTGCCTTGTGCTTTGCTACTTTTCCATCAACATCATACTTTGTCTTATAAACCCATTTAACTCCAATCACATCCTTGCCTTTGGGAAGTTCTACTAGATCCCAAGTTTTATTCTTTTCTATTTACTGAATATCTTCATCCATGGCTACAATCCATTTGTCTTCTTTTATGGCTTCTTCAAAATACATTGGATCAACTTGTGTTAAAAATGCAAAATCACAACAAAAATCAGCATTTTCAGCTTCCTGAGTTTCATCATAAATCTCCCTAAGACTTCTTGTCTTCTTTGATGTGTTTATAGACCTTGACCTTAAAGATGCAAGTGTTGGATTAGAAGATTCATTGTTGTTATTACTTGTTAGAGTAGTGGGATTTGGAGTGCTAGGTGCTCTTGATGGTGTTGTAGGAGCATTTTCTTGTGTAGGAGGATTTGCAACCTGAATTTCATCTTCTTCATTCTCTTATAGAACACTAGGTGTACTTGAATTTATTTTGTCTATGCTTCCATCCCATGCCTCTTCTTCAACAAATTCAACATCACAACTTATTATCAGCTTCTTTGTAATGGGATTATATAGCTTATATGTCTTTGAATGTTCACTATATCCCACAAATATGCATTTCTCTCCTTTGTCATCTAATTTTCTTCTCAACTCTTGAGGTATCAATGAGTATGCCACACATCCAAAAACTCTCAAATGTGATATGTTATGCTTCCTTTTGCTCCAAGCTTCTTCTAGTGTTTTATTTATCACTACTTTTCTTGGACACCTATTCAAAATATACACTGAACATGCAACTGCTTCAGCCCAATATTCATTTGGTAAGTGTTTGGCCTTTACCATACTACGTGCCATTTCCATAATTGTTCTATTCTTTCTCTCTGCTACTCTATTTTGTTGAGGGGTATACCTTGCTGTAAATTGTTTATTTATGCCATTTTCTTTGCAAAAATTCTAAAAATCAATTGAGACATACTCTCCACCTTGATCAGTTCTCAATGTTTTGATAGAATATCCACTTTCTTTTTCAACTTTTGCCTTGAACTCTTTAAAAATAGCAAATGTATCAGATTTGTACTTCTAAAAATAAACCCATACTTTTTTGCTGAAATCATCAATGAACGTTATAAAATAAAGTTTTCCACTCATGGAAGATGTTTGCATAGGCCCACAAATGTCTGAATGCACTATCTCAAGTGGTTGTTTTGCTCTATATGACTCCCCAACTGGAAATGATTTCCTATGTTGTTTTGCCAATATGCAACTCTCACATGTTGTCTTAAGTGGCTCTATTTTTGGCAACCCATATACCATTTTCTTTTTGTATAACAGCTGCAATCCTTTGAAGTTTAAATGCCCAAGTCTTAAATGCCATAACCAAGATTCATTTTTGTATGAGGCTTTAAAAGCTATTTCAGCAACTTTTTGCAAACCTTGTGGCTCTATCATTAATTCACTTTGAATTTTTAATGGGAACATCCTATTCTTAGTCATTTCAACTTTTGCAATCAACCTATTGCTTGGTTTCTTGTCTAGGATCACACATTCACCATTCTCAAAGTATATTCTATATCCTTTTTGTACCAATTGCTCAATACTTATAAGGTTGTGTTGCAATCCAAGAACATAGTATACATCTGAAATATGCTTTTCTTCACCTTGTTTTGTTTTTATGTTGATTGACCCTTTTCCCATAACTGAAACCCTTTGATCATTTCCCAATTTTACTTCTGATTTTACTAAATCATCCATTGTTGCAAATATCTCCTTTTTATAACCCATGTGGTTACTACACCCACTATCTAAAAACCATAGTTCTTTGGAACTTTCTTGTGCTACATTACATGCTATCAATATTGTGTCTTGTTCACTATTGTTTGACTGATTTTCATTTGTAAAATGTGCCTTTTGCTTATTCAAATCATATTGCTTTTTCCTACATTCTGATGCATAATGCCCAAATTTGCTACAATAATGACATTGGATATTGGATTTGTCATACCTTTCTCCTTGATGATGGATTTGAGAGTGATTTCTCCCCCTTCCTCTTGTTGATTTAGAATGGGCATGTGGGCTTGATGGTGGTCTTCTACTTTCAAATTGTGTGTTTTCTCTTCCTCCTCTTGATGAAAAACATCCTCTGCCTCCGCTGTTATTTGATCTCCCTCTTGTTTTGCCAAATGAGAGCTGAGTCTTGAATGCAGTCTCCACTAATGATGACCCTGATCGATTTAATCTTTGCTCATGCACTAAGAGTGACCCCATTAATTCATCTACTGATAATTGAGAAAGATCTTTGGCCTCTTGAATAGCTATTACTACAGCATCAAATTTAGCAGGTAGACTTCTAAGTATTTTTTCCACAATCTTTTGATCTTCAATAGTGTCTCCATAGGTTCTTAACTGATTTACTATTGACATTGCATGAGTGAAAAATGTGTCTATTGAATCTGAGTCTTTCATTTGTAAATTTTCAAAATCCCTTCTAAGTATTTGCAATTTTTTGCCATTATTACCTTGCCTGTGCCTTGGTATGCTATTTGCAAACTGTCCCATGCTTGTTTTGATCTTGTGGCAGCTACAACCTTTGGAAAGATTGATTCTTCCATTGCTTGTTGAATGAAAAATAGTGCCTTAGCATCTTTTTTCTTATTTTCCTTCAACAAATCCTTATCAGCTTGTGAAAGAGCTTGATATGCCTGCTGGTCTGCTAGTTCAGGAAACCCATTTTCAACTAAATCCCAAACATCCTGAGAATGAAAAGGAGTCTTTATTTTGATGCTCCAATAATCATAATTTTTTCCATTAAAGGTTGGAATTTGAGGCTGAGAAATACTTCCACTGGTTCCTGCCATGATTTACCAGTAACACTTTTTCTTTTGTAAAAAACTACAAACCCTTTTTTTTTGCTCACATACAGCTATACCTCCTCCTCAGATCTTCAACTTTTCTCTGATTTTCTCTTCACCCACAATGAAATCTGTCAAAGAAATAATACCTAGATCCTTTTTAAGCTCTTCAACCTCCAGCAGAAGTCTTCTCTTCAATAACCTACTCTGATACCAATTTGATGGAGGAAGAAAATTAAACAATCACACAAAGCTACAAATATATAAACCGATGAACAAAACAGAGTAGAAACATAGTAGATTGACTCTCAGAACTTTAAAATAAAAACTTTTTATATTAATGCCTTGATTTTAGATTTTTACAAAGAGCTACCAAATACTCACACAACCGTATATCTTTCTACAAAGCCAAAGAATATTTTTCAGCACACAAAAATAGAGAAAAAACATTCCCCTTTTACAAAAATATTCAACTCCAGAAACATCTAGAACAGCCTGGATTAAAACCGATAAGAAGAAATGTCAAAGAAAGAAAAATATAAAATAAGACTATATTTAATGCGGTAGTTGAGTGGTCTGGTCGCATGATCACATGAATAAGAAAATAGCCTTGAGATCATGCGACAAAGCAAAAAGGAAAGACCCACGTAAGTTGAGTGATCGCATGGTCGCAAGGGCAACAAAGTTGCCTTGCGATCATGCGACAATGCATGAAGAGCAGTCGGTTAGGTGGGAAGGAGTATGGAGGATAGGGAAGATTAATGATGCTGAGTTGGAAACCACGTATGCCAACAAGAGAGAGTGTGCCCATCAGCCGGGAGCCCACCACCAGTGATAAAGAAAGGAATGAGTTTTTTATTTCCAATGGTGGGGGAAGTAGCAACGGTGCTGGTGCAAATGGGATGTTTCAGAAACCCATGAGTAGTTCTTGTGTGCACCTATGCCTTGAAAAAGACCTAATGCAACTCACAAAATAGAAGAATGGAGTTGTTTGAGGCCAAGCTTTTGAGAATCTCAAGAACTACGGGATCGTGAGATGGAACTAAGGGCACAAATTGAAGCTGTAACATTGAAAGGTAAAAAGCAATCAAATTTAGAGAACAAATGACTAATTATTTCGAGACAATGTATTTTTAGACTTGGGTTTGAGTGGGAGCTATTTGATATTGAGATCTCTAAATGGATACATGCTTATCTAGATTGGGATGATCCTGATGCCACACCTATGATTGGTGAATGGAACAAGTCATCAAATCAGGAAAAAGATAGGTCAAATTAGAAAAAAGCATTGTCCAATTTCAGACAATTTCAATCAAAAGACGTTGTTAGTGTTTTGGAAAACTTAGAAGCCACTTGCAATCCTATACGTACGTTACAGTGTGTGTGTAATTGGGAAGATCAGAAGAGAATGTTTATGGAAGTGGATGGAATTATCAAGCGACAAAATCAAGATTTTTCTCCTTCTTAGTGTGCAATCATTTCATGAGATTACCTACTTCTTTGATCCCATTTTTTCCTTGTAAATTAGTTGTACACATGCAACTGGAGTGGATGGGAAGGTGAAAAGCCAACAACAGATAAATAGACACCCAAGGATGGAATTGGTCATATTGGAGTATCTAGTGGATGTGTCATTCATTGGGATAAATATCGTGTTGGAGATTTCCTCACAGTTGTTGGCATTGCCGGTGTGATTCTTAAACAATGTGTGAAATAGATTTCTAAAGGTGTCCATCCTTCCATTACGTCGAAGGGCTTTTAGAGTGCCTTTGAGAACTTTTGGAAGAAGTTGAAAATGGTGATCGTGCAATAGCCATGAGCAACACCGGCCATCAAGACGGAGAATGTCAGAACCACCATGGGTTGTACAATCAGTAAATTTTATGAAGGGGCTATTGCTTATGAACAAAAATTTGAAAATGAGGTAACATTTCCATAGGGGCTTCTTGCAATGAAGTCAAAGCTTCAATGGCTCATTACACATGCAATTCCCCTATTTGGGCTCATTTCTTTACTAAAAAGGCATGGAAATATATCCATTAATCAATTTATGAATGTTGTCCTTCGAAGAGCTATGGATGTTGTTGTTAAGTAGTGAAGTGAAGGTTTAAAATATCTAGTCACATTTTTCAGCTCCCAGTATGAGTATACTCTATCTCATAGCTCTGTAAATTCAAAAGACGTTGATATACTCTATTTGTATATCTGGCACTCCTCAACTATCTCGAGTCAGAGAGGAAATGTCATCAGTGATAGTTTTATAAGGGAACCAACACATTTCGCACTATGCATTATATATTTTTATACTAGGTATCTGCTATGGCCTCCAATTATTGGTGTGCATGATGGGTACTCAGGTAAAGCTCTTAGAAAAACAAAAGCATGGAGAAATGGAGATAGGTGTTTAGATTGAGTGCACTGTAGGTCAAGTTGATCTAGTGAAAGATATATCAGAAAATATAGGACAAAGAAGTGAACTTGATCCTGATAAAGGATTTATGGGTGAGTGTGCACCTATAAAAGCTATAAGGAAAGGTATTATGATGTTACATAGTCTTCAATTTGACAAAAATTGGAGAAATTAATTTGTAGTGTTCATGAATAGAGCTTAGTGCAATTAAAGTCTTTTTATGGTCTAGTTACAATGTAACGTTAAAGGTGAAAAAATAGGGATGTTAGTGTTCATAGTTGTACTAGTTGGACTTTAAGTGGGAGATTGTTGGGATATGAAGTCTAATGGTCACATGACCTTTCCCATTCTTGCCTCTTCATTTCATAGATATATATCTGTGTATAAGTAGATGTGTACAGACCATGAATGGATTGTAAATTGGTTAAGAATTAGTAAGAGATTTCCTATCTTTGAAAGTGGACATAGGCAAATTTATCGAACCATTATAATCTGTTGCGTTATGTATTTTTTCTATTTCCTTATTGTTGTCTTAGTAATGTTTATTAATTTTATCTACTTGATTAAGACTTACATTAATTTTATCTACTTGATTAAGACTTACAGTAAAATTAGATAGTCCATTGGCCCAGAGAAGTAAAAACAAAACAAAAATCTAGATCTTTTCAAATTACAGGTAAACCAAAGGAAGGGAGAGTTGAGATTCTTTATTTTTTAAAAAATAAAACAAAAGAAGTGATTTTTTAATGGGGAAGGGTATGTTAAAGAATGGGGTAAATCAAAAGAAACATCAATGGCCTATTTTTTAGCTTGTTTTGATGGACATTCCTTAGCCCAATGCCCAATTTTGTGACAATGAAAACATGCAAACTAGATGGATTCAAACTCAATAGAAACCCATGAGTATCTCTTGTGTGCGCTTATGCCTTGGAAAAGACCTGACACAAATCACAAAAGAGAAGAATGGAGTTGTTTGAGCCCAAGATTTTGAGAATGATCAAGAACTATGGGAACATGAGATGGAACTGAGGGTGCAAATTATAGTTGTAACACAGAAAGGTAAAAAGAAATCAAATTTAGAGAACAAAGGACTAATCATTTCGGGACAATGTAGTTTTAGACTTGGATTTGAGTGGGATTTGTTTGAGATTGGGATCTCTAAATGGATACATGTTTATCCTGATTGGGATGCTCCTGATGCCACACCTATGATTGGTGGATGGGACAAGTCATCAAATCGAGAAAAGGATAGGTCAGATCAGAAAGAAGCATTGTCCAATTGCAGATGAGTTCAATCAAAAGGCATTGTTGGTGATTTGGAAAACTTAGAAGCCACTTGCAATCCTTTACGTATGTTACAGTGTATACGTAATTGGGAAGATCGAAAGAGAATATTTATGGAAGTGGATGGAATTATCAATGACAAATCAAGATTTTAGTCCAAGTCCTAGTGTGTAATCATTTCATGAGCTAACCTACTTCTTTGATCTCTATTTTCCATTTAAATTAGTTGTACGCATGCTACTAGAGTGGACAGGAAGGTGAAAAGCTAACAACAGATAAATAGACACCCAAATAAGGATGAAATTGGTAATATTGGGGTATCTGGTGGATGTGTCATTCATTGGGATGAATATTGTGTTGGAGGTTTCCTCACAATTTTTGTCATTTTCGATACGATTCTTAAACAATGTGAAATAGATTTCTAAAGGTGCCCAATACTTCCATTGTGTCAAAGGGCTTTCACAGGGCCTCTAGGAAATTTTGGAAGAAGTTGAAAATGGTGATCATGCAGCAGCCATGAGCAACATCAACCATCAAGATAGAGAATGTCAGAACCACCATGGGTTGTACAATCAGTAAACTTTATGAAGGGGCTATTTCTTATGAACATAAATTCCAAAAGGAGTTTTCATTTTTGTAGGGGATTCTTGTAATGAATTCATAGCTTCAACAACTCATTACATATGAAAGTGCCTTGTTTGGGCTCGCTTCTTTGCTAAAAAGGCATGTAAATAAATCCATTAATCAATTTCTAAATGGTGTCCTTTGAAGAGTTGTGGATGGCGTTGTTAAGGAGTTAAGTGAAGGTTTGAAATCTCTAGTCATGTTTTTTAGCTACGAGTATGAGTACACTCATCTCATAGCTCCCCAAATTTAGCAGACGTCAATATGCTCTATTTGTATATCTAGCACTCCTCAACTATCTCTAGTCACAAAGGAAATGTCATCAGTGATATTTTATTAGGGAACCGACACATTGTGCACTATGCATTACATATTTTTGTACTGGGTATCTATTGGAAATATTCAAGACTAGCCAAGTTACTGAGAGAGGAGGGGTGAATTAGTGACTTCAAAACTTTTAACAAATTCAAATCTTAACCATATTCCAAATAACATTTAGATCAATAAGCTAACTGCATGCATGAGTAACAAAAAGAATAAAACATTCATAACACTTTGAACATAGAGATTTGGTGACCCAGAAACCTTCCAAATAGAAAGTAAAACTGGGGTGGGGATGATACCCACTAAACTTCAATACTGCAGTATAAAGTTTGTTGGTTAAGGCTTACAATGATCACTTCTGATGATCTGCCCTATTAGGAGCAATATAGACTGCTAGGTCCACCTTGTTAGAGGATTTACAAACATACAATAAAGTATGCACTCGGTTAAGAGATTTTACAAAGATTGTTAAGTCTACCCAGTTAAAGGATTTTAAGCTGATTCACCTGTAGGATGAAACAATAGATCTCTTACTTGCAACTGTACTTGCTGATTGAGATTCTCTGATGTACTGATCACCTTCTATGATGGATATATCTTTGCTGCTCCTTATACTATTGTAGCCCTTTGTAATTTTCTTATCTCTATCTTTCTTATCTTTTTCACACTTCTCACTTCCCTTTTTTTTCTTCACATTGGATATGATACAAAACAATGTTTATATATCAATCCAAAACAATTATAAAATAATTACAAAGTCGGCTCTCAAACAAGCTAACACAAATATTACTGAGTCGACCCAAATATAGTTACTCGATTACTGCAAACTAACTCGGTGACTTTCTGATACTCAGCATCCACTATGTTACTTGGCATTGTCATGCTCTCGGTAGAAGTGGAGGCCCGATCCATACTAACCACTCGGTTGTAGTTTCAAACTTGGTATATACTGGAGACTTGGTAGATATAGTGTCACTCGATAGAAACTAAATTCCTTGTTTACCATGCTGGTGCTCGGTAAACACTACTCATTTCATCACTTGGTAATGATAACTTGGTAAGCACTGTCTTGTCTGCTTGGTAAACACTGTCCTATCTGCTCGGTAAACACTATCCTGTCTACTCGGTAAACACTGTCCTGTCTGCTTAGTAAACATTGTCATATCTTCTCAGTAAACATATAGAGTCTGAATAAGTGTTGTTACTAATGACAAACATACTTAATGCCAATAGGTATCTACTATGGCTTCCCATTATTGGTGTGAATGATGGGTGCTCAGGTAAAGCCCGTAGAAAGACAAAAGTATGGAAAAATGGTGATAGGTATTCAGATTGAGCACACTATAGGTCAAGCTAATCTAGTGAAAGATATATCAGACAAGTTTTGACAAAGAGGTAAACTCGGTCCTGATAATGGATTTATGGGTGAGTTTGCACTTATAAAAGTTATAATGAAAGGTATTATGATGTTAGATTGTTTTCAATTTGACAAAAAATGGAGAAGATTAATTTGTAGTGTTCATGAATAGAAATTAGCACAATTAAAGTCTTCTTAGGGTCTGGTTATAGTGTAACATTAAAGGTAGAAAATTAGGGATGTTAGTGTTCATGGTTGAACTAGTTGGACTTCAAGTGGGAGATTTCTTGGATATGAAGCTCAATGGTCACATAACCTTTCCCATTCTTGCCTCTTCATTTGATAGATGTATATGTGTTTATAAGTAGATGTGTACAAACCATGAAATTATTGTAAATTAATTAAGCATTAATAAGAGATTTCCTAGCTTTGAAAGTGGACGTAGATAGATTTCTTGAACCACTATAATATGTTGTGTTATGTGTTTTATTATATTTCTTTATTGTCAAGTCTATTAGAAAGTAAAGTCCTCCAAGATAACTGAGAGGGGGGGTGAATCAGTTATCAGATAAATATAACTTTTATCACCTTTAATAGATTTTAAACATGTAACCAATGTAAGAAACAACCATAGAAAGATATACATGCACAATAACACAATAACACAAGATATGTTGACTAGGGAACCTCTTGATCAAAGAGTAAACCCCAGTGGGAATGATGCCCACAAAAGATGCACTAATATGAAAATTCCTTGTGAGAGGATGGAATCTATTAGGAGCCTTATGAAATACATTCAGTATATATGAACCTCTATTAGGAGATTTTGAATCTCTATTAAAATATTCTAACCCTATTAGGAGTTATGGAAGACAGAAGGACCCACTGTCCAAACAGCTTCAAGGGCAAGATCACTGAACACACTATCCAATTGATCTCTGTATTAATCAACATAATAATACCAAAATATTACTGGTCTCAATAACTTATCACTTCTCCTCTGACTGTGTCAAACTGCACCAACTGCTTCATCAGATCTCAATACCAGATCTTTGTAATTCGCATATCCTCTTACAACAAATATTGCACAATTTTGTAATTCACTTTCATAATATCTCTCATGTTCATTCTTAAAAATAAAGAAAATCAATTCTTCATTTATACCACACTCAAATAATTATAAATGAGTCAGCATACAATTTACAAAATATAATCTTTCATACGTTACACAATAATCCACAATTACATAAAATTGTCAACTTCCAAACAAGATAATTATTTACTCGTACAACCTCTGATATTGTTTTCACATCCACATCATGATCATCATGTCTTCATCATCTATAGAACCTCACATGCTCATATTCTATCTTGATTAGGAGATATCATCTAATTTCTACAAGCCGCTTCTCAGGAACACTGCCTGAATACTGCTTCCACTGAATTACACATAATTGTTATAAATAGTTGAATTTCCATATGTGCTCTTGACCAAGATCTTAGGACACAACATAGATTAATTTATCAACTCCACATAGCTTAATCTGCAATATCCCACGTGCGCTAATAAAAACATTGTTTGCTTCTCTGTTAATCTTCAGTAGATCATTGTGTTGACATCAATGACAATCACAGTCATGAATGCAACAACAACTACTAAAGAATGGTTGTGAATACTCCCCCATAGGATATATTCAGCATTCATTCCTAAAAATCTCCCCCATTGGCATTGATGGCAACATAGATGAAAAAACATCTAAGTTCCATGAATACCAACACTGCAACACTACTGCTCTGAAATGTTTTCACATCCTCTTCATCAATAAAATATTGCTTCTTTTTCCTTCTCAATTCTTTTAGTTTTCCATTTTATATTTCTTGCATCCTTCTTCCTCAAATTATCTTTAAATATATGATTTTTCATGTATCTTTATCCCCCATTGACATCAATGATAGATAATGTATCACTATGTCAACAAAATCTTCAATGTCAAAAGACACTTTTCAGAAAATACATTCACTAGAGTCCTCATGACTCAGCTCAAGAACACATACTCGCCCATAGAGGAAGTACCAATCATCCAATCCATAAAAAGATAAAGCTCATATACCACTGGACTGATGCAACAATCTGCATCACTTCTTGAAAGTAGGTTGGGGCATAACCCCAAGCATAGCTCTCAGATACTCAAATGTATCCTTAGGCAAAGGCTTTGTAAATATATCTGCAATCTTCTCTTTTGTACTTATATACTCAATTTTGACTTCTTTCTCTACAACTTTCTCTCTTACTACATGATACTTTATTTCTATATGTTTTGTCTTATAATGTAGTACATGATTCTTAGACATACTAACTGTAGTGGTGTTATCACAGTGCATAACAACATGCTCATCAAATTTAAATCAATATCCTTCAACATTTGTTTCATCCATATTATTTGGTTATAATTGTTTGCTTCTACTACATATTATGCTTCTGATGTGATCTATGAAATACAATTTTGTTTCTTGCTTAGCCAAGATACCAATCTTCCTCCAAGGAAAAATGCTCCACCACTTGTACTCTTTTTTTCATCAACACTGCCTCTCCAATCTGCATCTATAGATGCACATAGGGTAAAGTCATCATATTTTTCATACCACAATCCATATTCAATTGTGCCTTTCAAGTACCTCAGTATCCTTTTTACTACTACATAATGTGATTCTTTAGGATCAACTTGAAATCTTGCAACGATTCCAACCGCATGCGATATGTCTAGTCTTGTATGAGTTAAATATTGCAATCCTCCAATCATAGACTTGTACCTCTTCTGTTCAACTGTAGGAGTCTCATCTGTGCTAGATAACTTGTGTCCAGTTACCATAGGTGTGTCAACCAGCTTACAATTCTCCATTCCAAATCTCTTCAATAAGTCATTCAAGTACTTTGTTTGACATAAGAAGATACTATCATTGTTTTGTGTTATCTGCAATCCTAAAAAATATTTCATCTCACCAATCATACTCATTTCAAATTCATTCTTCATTTCATCTGCAAATTTATCACTGGCTTCATCTTCTCCTCCAAAGGTAATATCATCAACAAAAATAACTACAACCAACAAACCATTTTCAATTTCTTTCATATACAAGTTACTGTCTGTTGTTCCTTTAGTAAATCCTAATTTTATCAAATACTTATCCAGTCTTGCATACCAAGATCTAGGTGCTTGTTTAAGTCCATATAAAGCTTTGTTTAATTTACATACCATGTCTCCTTCATGAGTTAAGGGAAAACCTTTAGCTTGCTTAATGTAAACTTCTTCTTCTAATTCTCCATTCAAAAAAGTTGACTTCACATCCATCTGATATACTTTAAATTTCTTATAGGCTGCATAAGCCAAAAACATTCTTATTGCTTCAATTCTTTCTATAGGTGTGAAATTTTCTTCATAGTCAATTCCTTCTTGTTGTGAGTATCCTTTACATACCAATCTTTATTTATTCCTTACAACTTCTCCTTGTTCATTCATCTTGTTCCTAAATACCCATTTAGTTCCTATAATATTCTTATCTTTAGGTCTAGGGACCAACTCCCAAGTCTTATTCTTTTCAATTTGATCTAGTTCTTCCTTCATTGCTTTAATCCAATATTCATCTTCACAAGCTTCACTAGTAGATTTAGGTTCAATTTGAAAAATTAAACACATTTGTTCTTGTACCTTATTCTGTGTCAGAACTCCTCTTTCTATGCTCCCAATAATCTACTCAACAGGATGGTTTCTTGCTAGATTCCTGTTAGGTGTCACTGTCTTAGTTCTTTCTTCAACTGTAGGTTCTTCTCTAATTTCCTCAATGTAGATTTCATTCTACAAATCACTATCAGTTTCATAGAACAATTCAACATTTTCTTGATCAATTCTAGGATGAGTTCCTTCATCTAATTCATAATCAAGTATTCTTTCTTGAATTTGAACTTTTCATTAACTTTAAGATTTGCGCTCTCAACAATAGTTTTAGTTCTTTTATTGAAACATCTATAAGCTTTTATTTTCAATGAATAACCAAGAAATATGCCTTCATCACTTATAGGGTCAAACTTTCTAATGTCATCATCTCTCTTAATATAACATTTACTTCCAAAAAATTTGAAATACTTAACTGATGGTGCATGTCCAAAGCATAGTTCATAAGGTGTCTTATATGTGTCTACTCTGATCTGTACTCTATTCATTATATATACTGTTGTATTCAGTGCTTCTCTCCAAAATATCTTTGCCAAGTCATTTTCAAATAGCATGGCTCTTGCTACTTCGGTCACTGACTTGTTTCTTCTTTCTGCAATACCATTTTGTTCAGGTGTTCTAGGGGCTAAAAACTGTCTCTTAATGCCATTCACTTCATAAAAAGTGTTAAATTCTTTTGAAGTAAATTCTCCACCTCTATCTGATCTCAAATATTTAATCTTCATTCTAGTTTCATTCTCAAATTTGTTCTTAATTACTCTAAACTTTTCAAATGCCTCAGACTTTTCTTTAAGAAATGAAATCCACATCATTCTTGTAAAATCATCAACAAGAATCATAAAATACCTTTCACCATAGAATCATCTAGTCCTTGTGGGACCGCTCAAATCTGTATGATTAATTTCCAACTTCTCTGTTGTTATAAAATTCTTTCTAGGAAATGAGCTTCTCTTCTGTTTAGCCATAACTCGTTCCTTGCAAATCATGTTAGTAGGTTTCATAATTTTAGGCAAATCTCTTACTGCAAGTCTAGTACTCACTTTCACAATGTTATCAAAGCTTATATGAAAAAATCTTTTGTGACATAACCAACTGTCATCAATCTTAGTAATCAAGCATGTCATCTCAGTAGGATTCAACTAAAATACATTACCTCTAGTTCTTTATCCAGTTCCAATCAAATTACCATCCTTGTCTTTGATTACACAAGTTTTCTCAGTAAACCAAACTTGATATCCCTTATCAACTAGTTGTCTAACACTCAAAAGATTATCTTTCAATCCATCCACAAAGTAAACATCATCAGTGTTAGTCTTTCCATCAAGGGTAATAGATCCTATTCCTTTTATCAAACAAGGTGCATTGTTTCCAACTCTAACAATTCCTCCATCATAATTGTTAAACTTTATGAATTTCTTCATGTCTCCAGTCATATGATGTGAACAACCACTGCCTATAATCCAATTAGATCTATTTTCTACTTGAGAAACTAAATCTTTTTCTTCTTTAACTTTTGTTTCAGAGTTTTCTTCTTTTATTGCTGCAAATCCTATATCATCATTCTCATTATCACTTTCACTAATGAATTTCTCCACACTAGCCTCAAGTTCTTCATCATTAGCATAGTAACATTCTTTAGATCTTCTACATTTAAAGTTCTTTCTATACTTATTTACTCTCTTTGGACATTTAGATGCAAAATGACCATAATCTTGACAAGTCCAACATTTAAAAAATTTCTTACTTTCTGGTTCTCTTTTCACAAGCAAGGCAATTCCTTCCTCAATCTTCATGTCTTCTTCATTCTTAGATCTTCTACCACTAGCATAATCTCTTCTTACACTAATGCTTCTTGACAAAGTAGGACAAATACTAAGTGCGCTAAATGTTGTCTCCATTCTAGGTAAATCTTCCGACTGTCTCAAGCTTATCTCTATTTCTTTTAGTCTTCCAAGAAGGGTTTCTCTGGTAAAGTTATCACTACAAGGTATAACTTGTTCAATCATCTGTGTTGTCTACTTAAATACAGGAGTCAATGTCTTTAGAATTTTCTATATCACTTCATTCTCTATCTTGATTCCTTCACAAGATTTGATACCTACAACAATTTTTGACATTCTACCTATATAGCTTATAACAGATTCATCTTCCATCATTCTTATATCTTCAAATGCACATATCCAATTATGTAATCTGACTCTCTTTTCATGTTCATCATCTTCAAAAGTAGATTGTAAAGCTAACCAAATTTCATGAGATGTTTTTAGATATTTTACCTTACTATACTCATTTTCCAGAAGGGCTGACAAGAGTGCTTCTCTGGCAAGTATGTTTTACACATGAATAGATCTCTCTCCTCATTAGTACATTCTTTAATTTTGTCTTCTTCAATGATAGTCTTCTTGTTCTTTGTGATAAACTAGTATCTTGGTCCTAAACAAGGAAAATGTGTCTTCATCTTTTCTTTCCAGCTATCAAAGTTCACTCCATCAAACTTAGGGCTTTCTTTCCTAAAATGACTCACCATGGATCTCCTTAAGTTGTTAAACTTTTCCTTCAAGGACCTATCGCTCTGATACCAATTGTTAGAAAGTAAATTCCACCAAGATAACTAAGAGGGGGGGTGAATCAGTTATCAGATAAATACAACTTTTATCACCTTTAACATATTTTAACCATGTAAGCAATTTAAGCAATAACCATAGAAAGATATACATGCACAATAACACAAGATATGTTGACTAGGGAACCTCTTGATCAAAGAGTAAACCCCAGTGGGAATGATGCCCACAAAAGATGCACTAATATGAAAAATTCCTTGTGATAGGATGGACTCTATTAGGAGCCTTATGAAATACATTCAGTACATATGAATCTAAGAGATTTTGAATCCCTGTTAAAAGATTCTAACCCTATTAGGAGTTATGGAAGATAGAAGGACCCACTGTCCAAATAGCTTCAAGGGTAAGATCACTGAACACACTGTCCAACTTATCTCTATATTACTCAATAGAATAATATTAAAAGATTACTGATCTCAATAACTTATCACTTCTCCTCTGATTGTACCAAACTGCACCACCTGCTTAATCAGATCTCAATACCAGATCTTTGTAATTCGCATATCCTCTTACAAAAAATATTGCACAATTCTGTAATTCACTTTCATACTATCTCTCATGTTCATTCTTACAAATAAAGAAAATAAATTCTTCATTTATAACACACTCAAATAATTACAAATGAGTCGGCATACAATTTACAAAATATAATCTTCCATACATTACACAATAATCCATAATTACATAAAATTGTCGGCTTCCAAACAAGATAATTCTTTACTCGTGCAACCTCTGACCTTGCTGTCACATCCACATCATGATCATCATGTCTTCATCATCTTTACAACCTCATATTCTCAGATTTTATCTCAATTAGGAGATATCATCCAATTTCCATAAGTTTCTTCTCAAGAATATTGCCTGAATACTGCTTCCACTGAATTACACATAACTATTATCAATAGTTGAATTTTTGTATGCGCTCTTGACCACGATCTCAAGACACAACATAGATTAAGTCCTCAACTCCACATAGCTTGATCTACAATATCTATTAGGAATAAGGTGTCTCAACCTTGGATAATTCCTATTCTTATTATTTGTTTTGTAAAATGTATTTCTTGCAAATAATGTTGATGTGTCAGCATCTTGAATTGTGTGTAAGGAGATCATGGCTTAAAATGATTATGATGGATTCCTATGACATGTAAGAGCTATGTCAGGAAGATTCAATGATAGGTGAAGACATGTGGCAACTGATAAAGTTGAGTATTGTACACTCTTCCCCAATCGTGGGGTTCCTATTTTCTCGGAGAATGGTAAAACCCTAATACGGTTATCTTTGGGAGTAGCCCTAAAAAGTGAAGTGCATGATATAAGCTTTTTTAGGGTTGTGAAGAGATATGATGCGAGTGTATTGTTGGAACGTTTTATGCTGCCATGATTTGTCTTCAAGGGTTTAGAAATCTTCTGAAAGAACTTGCATTGCAAGTGTATTGTAAGCTGTAATAGTTTTGATCAATACATTGTGCAAGTTTTGGAGTGCTGGGGTTTTTACTGAAAGGTTTCCCCAGGGTATATCATTGTGTCATTCTCTATTTTTCTATATGTATGGTATGTGGTTGAAATATCTTTGTTAAAGTAGTTAACGAATCTGAAATTGTAAGGATTTAAAAGAATTTTGCACAATACTCTCCTATAGAGATTAGCGTAGGAAGTTGTTTCCACACCTGAGTTTCCTTACAATATCCCATGTGCGCTAGAATAAAAACACTATTTGCTTCTCTGTTAATCTTTAGTAGATGACTGTGTTGACATCAATGACAATCATAGTCATGAATGCAACAACAACTGCTACAGAATGGCTGTGAATACTCCCCCATTGGATATATTCGGCATTCATTCCTAACAAAGTCTTAGTTATGTTTATTAATTTTGTCTTATAGATTAAAACTTACAATAAAACTAGATACTCCATCGGCCCAGAGAAGTAAAAACCATAAAAATCTAGATCTTTTCAAATTACAAGGAAACCAAAGGAAGGGAGAGTTGAGATGCTCCATACAGATTTTTTTCTAAGCTATTCATACTTCTCTTTAGAATTTTTTTTAGCAGTGGGATTTTTAGACCAGTCCATCTATTTCTAATCTTGTCATCCCATTCCATGAACTGCTTTTCTTGTTTGCTTGAGAAATTCCTACTATTAATTACTTCAACAATGGTTTCTTCTAATTTATTAGTTACATGATCTACCTCCATCTCCACACCTTTAAAAATTCTTCTATTTTGAGGTCTTTCCAAACCTCCCATATTAAGAGGGAGGGGGAAATAATCCAAATTTTACCATACAAATCCCTCCTATTGTTAGTAGGACAATATTGGAACAGATCAATAATCTTATTCAAGAGAGTTATCTTTTGGTTTATCTTTTTAAACATCCACAACTAGAAATTATTCATGAATTCAAAATTTAGATTAGCACAATTAAAGTCTTCTTAGGGTCTAGTTACAATGTAACATTATAGGCGGAAAAGTAGGGATGTTAGTGTTCATGGTTGTACTAGTTGGACTTTAAGTGGAATATTTTTGGGATATGAAGCCCAATCGTCACATGACCTTTCCCATTCTTGCCTCTTCATTTGATAGTTGTATATATGTGTATATAAGTAGATGTGTATAGACCATTAATATATTATAAATTGGTTAAGCATTAGTAAGAGATTTCCTATCTTTGAAAGTGGACATAGGCAAATTTACCGAACCACTATAATCTGTTACGTTATGTATTTTTTTTCTATTTCCTTATTGTTGTCTTAGTTATGTTTATTAATTTTATCTACTCAATTAAAAATTATAGTAAAATTAGATACTCCATCGGCCTAGAGATGTAAAAACCAAAAAAACACTAGCTCTTTTCAAATTACAAGGAAACCAAAGGAAGAGAGAGTTGAGATTCTTTATTTTTAAAAAATTAAAACAAAGAAGTGATTTTTTAATGGGGAAGGGTTTGTTAAAGAAAGGGGTAAATCAAAAGAAACATCAATGGCCTATTTTTTAGCTTGTTTTGATGGGCATTCCTTAGCCCAATGCCCAATTTTTTTACAATGAAAACATTCAAAGGGGATGGATTCAAACTCAATAGCTTGAGCCCAAGCACCCAAATTTGACATAATAGCAACTTCCACCAACAAATTAGAGGATTATTTTATGTTAACATAAATCTAAGCATAAACATGTCTTTTTTCTAGCTTTCATCATAGAGTCAACAGAAAGCAGCAACCCAAAGCATGTTATACTCCAAAAAATCTCCTTATCCCAAAATTTTAATGGTAAACAGGGGATTCTAACCCAAATAGGAGCCACATCACAGAGCTAGTCAATATGAAAAAAACCAAGTTTCCTTCTTTTCAATGCCAAAGAAGCCCTCCCAAGAATCCAGGGACCCCCTTCCAAAATCAAGACTAAATCCTCCTCACAAGTAAGCATAAAGGAAAACTAGCCTTCTTCCATAGCTAAAATATCAATCTATCCTTTCCTTTTCCATTTCCAAGAAGCCCACACATGCATAAAATCAATATTAGGTTAGGGTCCAATAAACTTACCAATCAACAATGGTTCCATAGACATCAAACCTTTTTCAACTAGATAGTCCAAAACAAACACATAGCAAGCTCTAGAAACTAGGTCAACATTATGAGCACCCAGAGAATGGCCTTTCCTTTTAACCTGGAGACATGAATAATTTTGTCATCTTTTTTTTCCTAGAGGGGGGCCCTCTCAGACAAAATTTTCATAATACAAGATAGAAGTCTTTGACCCCACCAACTCCTCTCCCCCAAACACCTTCTTAGTATTCTCTAACGACACAAAGCCTGTAGGTGGTTCAAACTCCTCTACACCTTCAAAATATTCTCTAGTACCTACTTCCATAAGGTTGTAGGACATTCCCACCCTTGCACCATTCAAATTCTCTCCTCTACCATTTCGATCCATCAGTCTTCACTCAATAATAGAAATTTAATTGTAGCTTCACTACATTATTATGAGTAGACAATCAGATTTGTAGGACAAAAGAATTTAAATAAATTATTATGAATAAAATATCTAATTTATCAATTCATCTAAATAAAAATTAATCCTTAAGTGAAACTTATATTGTAGACATGATATTAATCCATTAAATCAAAAGCAACATCAATAGCCTAGTTTTGGCAGATTTAAATGTGAACGTGAGTTGATGGCTGGGTTGCTTATGCAGCTGACTGGATCACTCAAATTAGACAGTTATTATTAATTAAATAAAAATCTAGAAGACAAGTGCATTGTGATTTTCTATTTAAATAATAGATTGAAAAATTGGTGTTGTAAGGTAAATTGTGTCGGCTGTATAAGCATTCCGATGTGGGTTTTTGTTTTCCCACCATTTTTTTGAGTCTTTTCAATGGCTGTATGATTTGTAAGGTTAATAAAAATATAAGTCTGAAGGAAGGCTTATAAAATAAGAAGAGGGCCCAGGGTGGGGGCGCCATTGACGACTAGTATGGAAGCTACACAATAATGGAAATGACATTGATATTGATATTGATATGCTCCCCCATAGGCAGGAACAGGAACAGGAACAGGAGATGTTGTCCATGTGAGCGCAGGCAATGCACATAGCAAAAGATCGACTGCTTGGTCTCAAAATTCTTGTATGCAGGCCGTTCTATATTTTCTAGAACACAGCCTATTCTACGGACAACTTTTTCATATCTCATTTGAACAAGATAAAAACAACAAAGAGTAGGCTATTGTTTGTTACAATGATAAATAACTCGGTTTCCTTGTTATGGAGAGGGGTCAGCGGTAGTATGGATTTTTTCGATAGAATGCACCGCCCTATTGTCCATAAATAGAATGAACGAGGTAAATGGAGTTAACCAACGAGGTAAACGAAATAAACGAAGTGTTTTTGTAAAAGTCTATCGCCTAGAGTCTTCTGAACTAGTTATAAAATAATAAAATATAAGTGCTCCGTTACTTTTTTATTTAAAAAAATAAAATTAAAATAATTTTTATCTAATAAATTAATTATAGTAAATAAAATAACATTTGTAGTTGAATAAATAATTCTTCAACAAATAAAATAAATTCAAGTAAAAATATAGTTATTAACATTACATTATTATTAAAATTTATACTATTATTCTAAAAATAAAAAATATATTACAAATTATAATGAGATCAACATATATATTCTAATTTCTAAAAAATGAAATCATATTAGAAACCTCTAACAATATAAAATGAGAAGTATACATTTTTAGGGGTACACATGCATCTCTTACTTAAAGAGGAATGTTGTGGTATTCAATTATTAATTGAGATAACATCAAATGAAACCATAATTGAGCTTGTGCATGTTAGAAAATACACTATATATTCCAAACTACAATTTTATATATATAATGATATCTTATCATAACCCTATAGCAAGTTGCAACATAAAACAAGGTATACACTTTTCTGGGGTGCACACAACTATGTCACCTAAAGAGGAAGGTTACAAATTCTAGGGTTTATGGCACAAGATTATTCTGTCAATTCATCTCTCCATCTCCATTTCTTTTCTCTCTCTCTTCTCTCTAGGTGCCCACTTCCCTTTCTTCCTCTCCCTATATATCTCCCCCTCCCTCGTTACCCTCATACATATCTCCCCCCTCCACTCTCTTATATTATCTCTCCCTCTTTTATTCTATTTCTCCATTGTCTAGATGATCACCTCTCTCTCTCTCTCTCTCTCTCTCTCTCTCTCTCTCTCTCTCACACACACACACATTTGTCCCACATTACCCCTCTTTGTTTACAAGATCTCTTATTCTCAACTCTTTAATCCTAAATAAATCCCAATCCTAGTTGTATTTGAATCTTGATCCTCATTACACCATAACCCTAAATATACCATGTAACTTTAATGAACTATAACATTAACCCTAATGTAAGTAAACCATAGTCCTATCTCTCTGTGTGTGTGTGCACTAGTAGCATTCAGAGCATATGCATCAATAATATAATTCTAAATATATCCTTAACCAAACAACTTATCCATCATTCTAAAGTTATTGAAAATATGTGTGATGTTAAGTTGAAAAACATAGAAAACAAGAAATTAATTAATGTTAGATGAATATTATGAATGCATTACTGCACTCGGGCTAATTATATAATTTCTTTTGATTAAGGGAAAATTGGTTTTACAAGGACCAGAAACCCAAGTTCAAAACATCAAAATATAAACACTATATAACCAATAGTAAACTAATACAAAGACCTATGTCTAGAAATAAAAACCAAAACTAGGGGACAAAAACCCAACAACCTAAAACTTCTTAACTAAGTCTACATTCTTTTGAATAAATTCAACATTTATGATCCTAATCTTACTAACAAGATTGTCAATGGGGGTTTTCCCCTTATCCTTGTTGCATAACCTGGTAGTAGGGCCAGGCATAGCCTCCATATAACATCATCCTTAGTAGCATCTACACACTTGGTCAAACATGTATCCTTGAAGTGTTCCTTTTTGGTGGATTTAACACTCACAAAGGGTGATTCATTCAGATCCTTAGATAAAACCTCAAAATCCACAACTTGGTCATTTAGCTTACTGAGTCCCTCAATGGAATTATCCATAGTTGTCTTGCTAACTTCCACAATGGCCTTAACCTTGTCCTACATCGTACAAAGGGTCTCATCCATATTTTTAATTATCTTTTCATGGTCTTCCTTTAATTCACTAATCCATTTGACGATTGTATTATTACTCTCCATTATGGCATCTAGTTTCTATTTAGGGTAGGGAATACTCCCTTTAATACTATTAATCTGAGCTATTATCCAAGAAAATTATGCATTTTGGTTGTCCAACAATCCCTTGCTATCTTTATTAACATTTGGATTTTCAAGATCATAGGAGTCTTTTCCAACATGGGTCTCCATTTCCACTAGGATTTCAAGATGAATGGTCAAAGTCTCAGTTGGGTCGCCTTAATTGGGCTTAACAAGAAAAATGGGAACCATGGTATCCATAGGTTCAGACATGTAACTCCTAGATAGTTTTTTGGTCTTGACAGATAGAGACCCATGATAATTAAAAAATATAGCCACCTTCCTTTTACCTTTTTTATCCTTACTAGGGTCCATTGAATCAGGGATGTAATTCTCAAAGGGGAGATGATCCAAACTCTCATCATCAGAAACAATAACCCTTTTGTGAGAAGTGGAAGCTAAAGGATTCTTTCTAACCTCATCATGGAAAACCTCATCGATTTCTAAATCAATAGACTTCCACTCTGATGAGCTATCACCATAATGTACTTTCACATTCTTTTTATACTCCACACCTTTCTTAGGTAGAGGATTCCTTTCCACATGCAACTCTTTAACATATTCCATAATCAGCAATATTAAACCCTCATGTAGAATCAGACTAGAAGAGTTTGTAGCATGAGGCCTCAAAATGTGGCACATAGACTAAAGAAGATAAAATGGAAAAGGGATGTATTTTTCATACCAAATTAAAAATCATAAAATTATAGATAAAGATATTGGTATATGTTTCATCCAAGGTAAGGTACCTCATAATCACCTTGGAAAAACTTGACCATGGCTTCTTGAGAGAGGCTCTTTCATACCAACCATCGATAATCTTCTTGACCTTTTTCCTCTCAACGGGTAGAAAGAAAACATACATGGCTTCACTAACATTATTTTTATCCCTGTAGAACTTTCTCTCTTTTATGATTATATTCAAAAGTTTGGCCACCAATTCCTCATTAATCTCTAATTCCAACTTGTAATACAAAGGATACCATCTTTCCAACCAGCAATAGAAGATTATATATCCTAGGCATCAGCTCCATGAAGGGTTTCAATGTACTTCGTTAAACCCCCACCAAAATAGTAGACCAAACGTCTTCCTTGTTCTACCATTTCTCATATACCATGGGTGTAATACCTTGCCAGGGAACCCAATATTAATTAACTTTTGAGTAATTCTATGTTAAGGAACTCTTGGGAATTGTAATTATGTGTTGAGTTACTTTTATGAGTATGTTTTTTATTGTACACTATATTTCTTCCTCATTAATGTACTTGTTGATTGTAAAATTTTAAGAAAAAAATTATTATGTAAACTTGATAGCAAGTTTTAGGTTAATTTCTCTTGGGTTCCCTGGTGTGGAATTACAATGGGCTCCAGCCTATTGTGGTCACAACCCATTTTAGAATCATAGACACAACCCACAAAACTACTACAGAGGATTCACAGAGCCCAAATTGAAACTTGCAGAACAATCTACTTTTCACAAATAAATGAAACCTCCCTTCAGACACTCTGCATGTAGGAAGCCATCATTTTTGAGGCACAAGGGAGAAAAAATACTACGCAACATCATTTCTTAGAATCAGTTGGATCTCCAATGGGATATGGTCATTTATTTTCCATCTAATGAAATAGGCAAAGTTTACCCCCAATTTCACAACATGTCCACAACTTGATTTCCCTCACTATAAATATGAGAAATGAAATAAGATCCAGAACTATTTAAAATTAAAAAGAAAGCCTCAATAATACTTTTGATTGTCCATCTTGGAGGGGAGAAACCTTTTAAAAAATTAATAATATTCATAGAATCATATTCAAGCTAATTTTTGTCTAAACCATTGTCCTTAGCCATTTTGAGTCTAATGTAGGTGGTGAATGCCTCGAAATAGTGGTTAGTCTATGTACCCAAAGGGAGGGACACCATTGAGACAAACCTACCATTGTGATCACAAACCACTCCCCCACTTCCAAAAGGTCTAGCATTTCCTTTGATTGCCCCATCCATATTAATCTTGACCCATCCCTAGGGTGGGGTTGACCAAGCAACACCATGTTTAGGATACTTCTATTTGAAAAGTGGGATAGAAATATCTCAAGTTGAATTCTCCACATTTGGGAAATTTCCAAATCAATATTGACAATTCTTAGGGTGCCGCCCTTAACTTTTGGTGGTAAGTTTCTACTTATAACTTACCTACTTGTGGTCAGCCCAAAAAGATGCTTTGGACAAAGCTTATTTGGTATTTTATTATATGTATTCTATTTTATCATTGCATCTCATAATTTTTTCCATGTCATCATATTGTTACATTTGTGTCTAGCATATTGGTATATCATGTTGCAACATATTCCATCATTCCTTTTAATTTCATATTACTTGGCATCCACACTCCAGGACATGTACTATTCATTAGAAGAATTTAGGGAAGCAATTGTTTCAAAGTTGGGGAGAAAACCACTATAATAGTATTCTTTCCTGTGGTGTTCTTGTGTGGCGGTCTCAAATCAAGAGTACCCATTAGGAATTTCCTAGGTATTTACTTTATGTGCTCATAAAGTATTTGATATTATGGTCTCATGTAAAGAAATCATTGTAATTTATGTTTTTCCTAATCTTGGGATTACATAATTAGACAATATGTTATAATCTAATAACATGCCTTTTTAAAAGTATTTTGAACATGCCTTAGTTTATGGTTAATTATATGTATTTTATGTATTAAATTAATATTACATTATGGAGGACCTTAAAAAAAATTCCTTCTCTCTATTGGAGGTTCATATAATATTTCTTAAGAGCCAAATCACCAGCCTCAAGCTAACTCTTTTTAATCTTCATTTTGTAGCTTTTATGGAGGAAATTTTGATGTGCATGTAAGTTATTTAATGCATTGAAGGAATAATTTTGTTTAAAAGTATTTTGAACATGCCTTAGTTTATGGTTAATTAAATGTATTTTATGTATTAAATTAATATTACATTATGGAGGACCTTAAAAAAAATTATTTCTCTCTATTGAAGGTTCGTATAATATTTCTTAAGCGCCAAATCACCAGCCTCAAGCTAACATTTTTTAATCTTCATTTTGTAGCTTTTATGGAAGAAATTTTGATATGCATGTAAGTTATTTAATGCATTGAAGGAATAATTTTGTTTAAAAGTATTTTGAACATGCCTTAGTATATGGTTAATTATATGTATTTTATGTATTAAATTAATATTATGTTATGGAGGACCTTAAAAAAATTCCTTCTCTCTATTGGAGGTTCGTATAATATTTCTTAAGCTCCAAATCACCAGCCTGAAGCTAACATTTTTTAATCTTCATTTTGTAGCTTTTATGGAGGAAATTTTGATATGCATGTAAGTTATTTAATGCATTGAAGGACTATTTACCTTGTAAATCTAGCTCATGTAGGTGGGAAGCTCAATATTTTTACTCCTCCATAAAAATTTCATATATCTCCTAGCTAACAAATTGAACCAATACCTTAAACTTATGTCCATTTATAAGGAAAAAATAGAGATGTAAGGAACTATCATGCTATAGAAAAAACATTAAACTTAAAATATCATTAAAAATAAATGATTACACTATCTTAAGAATCATTCTTTTAATGTTTGTTTCACTTAGGCATCTAACAATGTTTTGAATGATAAACTACTATGTAATATTAGGAACATGATCAACCTCATACGTTTGTGTGATTATATATAAATTTCAAACTACTTTAAATATTTTCCTTATCCTTCAACTAAGGATAATAATCTCAAATAAAATAATATAGAGTAGCAAACATTAGACCTTTTTCTCATTTGTATAGAATCTATCATCATATGTGATACATGGATATGTGGAAATGACACTATTTATAAGATACTTTGAAAGGAAATCCTTTGTAGGCAAAACTTTCTTCAAACATACCATAGTTAACTAAGATAGAAAACTTGTAAGTAATGTCATGCTACTATATATCTTCTTTTTGTAAAATAAAACTTCTCATTTTATAATTCTCAAAGAATTAAAAATATTTTTTAATTTTTCTTTAAAGTATCTTCATGTCACTAGCAACCAATATTTTCATTTCAAACGATGCAAATATCTTATATCAGGGACCAACTCTCATATTTTTCTTCTAATGACACTCTTCATTTTCTATAACAAGTATTTAAGTCCTCGACTATAACAAAAACTAGGTGCTCAAAAATTTCCCTCACATGTTCAATGGTGGAAAAGAACTATAATCTTTCTCTTCCTGCAAGTTTTCTAAGGGTGGATATTTTTATTTGTGAAGGGGTTCCCAAAAGAGGCTTAAAAAATTCACATTTTATTAGATATTTATGGAAGCACTCAAGAGCTGCAATAGAATGAATATCATGTCTTCAAAACTAATGTGGGTAATGGAGGGCATGCCCAACCCTGAGATGATGCACGATATATTTATACATCACATTGGTGTTCAGTCCTCATGATCAATAGTGAAAAGAAAGAGATTGTTAATCTTCAATCTATAAGAGAACATTCTTTGAGATCGGTCCTCTACAGACCTTTGGAAGCTATTGAAAGTTGGTTCTAGGTTGTAGATCCTACATTAGTATTAAGAATGCACCTTCCTATTGCACATGTTCTTGTAGATGAATAGGCCTTAGAAGTTAGAAGTAACTTCACATTTGGATGCTACTTCTTAGGAATTGCATTCCCCAATTGAACTTTGAGTCCAAGTGTACATTCCTTATTACCGCCATTCCAATAATGAACCTTAAAGGACCAGCATTAGGTCCATTTCAACAAGGTGAATCAAGTACAATTCAAAAGTCTTCAAAGGATCACGTGATAAGTATTTTGTGGGTCTGTTGACTTCACCCACCATGACAGTTGTGCATTTCAGAATTAGATACTCGTTATTGTGAACAAAGGTGTTCTCTACATGGTTGAATGGAATTGCTTCATTAATTAATGATAGTTGAATATTATGAATTCATTTAAGTGTAGCTATTATTCTTTTTCCATTCTAGATTGTTACAGAAACTTTTTTAAAATGTTCAACAATCGAAACATGAGTAAAGGAACAAAAATGACTATTTAATCTTTGTGAAAGCATAGACCATCATTTGTATTCTCTAGGCTCGTGTAAACAACTGTACATGTATCATTGTATTTATTTACATTAATGGAAAAATTTGCAAGACTCTTCCTTATTCCTTGAAGGAATTAATTATTTAAAATAAAGATAAAATTCAAGAAAATTTGAAAATTTTGTTGAATAACACCTATATCTAATTAATTATATAATAATTATTTATATAAATCAAAATTTATATCAAAGTGCATAGATTAATATTTTATTTAAATAATTATGTAATATTAAAATATATTTAAAATTTATTTTCAATTTTCTATTGATGTATGCCTTGAACTTTCTTTTGGTGTAAGTGTTTGTATTGTATTAAAAATAAATTTATAATATATAAAAAAAACATATACCAATAATATAATTATTATATTGCTATAAGAAAGTCAAATTCATTGATCCATATTTTATAAATAATAATTTAAAAAAATCTATATCTAGTAGTTGATAAGACCTGAATTCTTATGAAATTCTTTTGAACTACTATTCATAAGACCTGAATGAATAAATTTGAATACAGTTGAATATCACAATTTGACTCGGCACCAAAAATATCTCTTAATAATATAAATCATTATATGCGGGAACTGTATTAACTATGACAAGTAGTATGAATTATCATATAGAAACGTCGATTTATATCCTTAAAAATAGGCCACGAGATTCTTCATTTGACGCGGTTTCAACGCTGCGTCTCAGGTGGGCAATGAAATTCTTCTACATATTTAGAGGGGCCACACCAAATATCTTTCTTAAGGTAAGTTGTCAATCACCTTGCGACATGGGAAATATCATTTCTTCCCATCCTCCGCCCCCGCTATCTCATTCCAATCATTCCTCCCATTATCCTCTTCTTCCCAAAACTGCATTTGATGTTTTCATCAATCACCGAGGTAAAGATACAAAACAATCTTTAGCAGGTTTAATATATGAGAGTCTTGAGAATAGAGGATTTAAAGTGTTTTTGGACAGAAAATCAATACGAGTGGGGCAATACATACCAGATGCTATAACCTGTGCATTACGCACAGCTTTTGTTCATGTTGTAATCCTCTCTCCCAATTTCGCAGAGTCAGAGTGGTGTTTGGATGAGCTTCATTTGATCATCGAGACTGGGGTTCCAATCATCCCAGTCTTTTGGAAGGTTTGGCCTTGTGATGTTCGAATGGAGGACAACGATGGAGTGTACGTGGAAGCTTTCTGAATGCATAACAAGGCTAGAAAGTTCAGTACTCCAACGCTTGAGAAATGGAAAAACTCTCTGCACAGGATTTCACTCATGCGAGGATTTATCATTGAAGGGTAAAATGCATTTCTAGGTTTGTTCATTTCATTTCATTTCAAGTTTGTTTATTTCTATATAATAATATATTAGTTATTAGTCCCTTGCTATTTCAGTGAGCAAGGGGAGATGGTGGAGAAAATCACAGCGTGTGGCTGAGTATATTGAAATGCCAAAAGCATTTGGAAGGACTACTAAAAATAACAAGGATGGGGTATGCAAAGAAGATTATCAGACTTACAATTTACAATGGGCCTGGCTGGTAGAAAAAGCTCTTTCAGCTTGTATGAAAATTCTATTTGCAACTGGTTGCTACGTGTTACGTCTACAGGAAATCGAAGTTAATTATGTTGCCCTTAAATGTTTGAATAATTCCACATTTTGATTGTCTATGTTGCTAATTCCTTACTCGGAAGTCTTCAAGTGTCGGTTAACATGATTGCTTTTAACTTCCTCCGTCCGGTAATTTGTATCTAAATGGCAAAAGTAAATGAAAAGGAAAAATGGGTTTTATATCAGAATAATCTGATATTGTTTTTAAAGGGCATTACTACAAACGTAAATATCTACTAAATCGAATGTAGATGAAATATGCAATCAAACAGCTGTATGCACCTACGTGAAGTCGTAATTTTTCTGAATTTGTGTACTAGAAATTCAAGAGGCGTGATAAAAGAGGAGCAGTCGAGAAACAGATCACATAAACTATTCACGCTTTCAAAGTATCAATCCATTAGCCAAGCTATTCACGCTTTCCTGAACATTCATTAAGACAAAAGATCGGCCGTTTGGTCTCCAACTTATTGTATGTTTTATGACTACTTTACTGTCAGCCGGAACTATCAATGCAAATCGCTGCACAGGGAGATTAATATCTGTATCTGTTAAACAGATTAAAAGTTAAAAAAAATAAAATTATAAACATCTATGTTTTTAAATGTTTGTGTGTAATTTTTTTTAATAAAATTTTTTAAATGTTCAAGGGGTTTAGTTTAGTTGGTTAAATAAATGAGTTTTCATTGTGGAGACCCTGGTCAAATTTCAAGATGGATATCTTTGTGGAATTCTAAGTTGTGACTTTTGGTCTTCCATCGGTTGACTCTTGGTCTTCCAATTGTTGTTTCTTAGTGTGGTTGTGCACTCCTATTTGTCTTAATTTGTTGATTAAAGAAGAAAGAGGAAAGAGGAACACAAACTTCAATACTTCATTAAATAATGTGTCCATTCCACATATAATTGTGGCTAACTAGCTTTTATATATATATATATATATATATATATATATATATATATATATATATATATATATATATATATATATATATATATATATATATATATATATATATATATATATATATTAAGAGAGATTATGAAAATAGGCGTCTTGAGAAGGATATCTCTCAGCTTATTTTATATATATATAATATATATAAGTTAGTAGAAGTCGTAGCAACTGAAAAAAAAAATTATTATAGTTCATTTACATTATTATTATTTTTATTATAGCTAATCTACAATAGTAAATTATAATATTAAATATATAATATTAATAAGATATATTATATATATTATATGTTCACTTCAAAAATATGATTATTAAATTAGCGTTGTATTAGGTTTTAGGCTTAGGATTATGGCTAGGTTATTCGGTTAGGGTTAGGATTATGGCTACATGATAAGCATGTACATCATGTTTTGTATTATGGTTATTAGGGTTAAAATTCAAGGTTATAATCAAGATTATAGTTTAGGGTTTAGGATAAGATTATCATTCACGTAAGAGTTTACATCATGGTTAGTATTATGGTTAGGGTTATTGTTTTGATTAGGGTTATAATTTAGGGTTAGGATTAGGATTATATTTTTGGCTAAGGTTAGATTTATACTTTAGGTAATGAATATAGTTAGGGTTAGGGTTTAATGTGAGGGTTAAGGTTAGGATTAAGGTTTAGGGTTAGGATTATGGTTAAGGTAAGATTTTATACTATGGTTACTATTATGGTTGGGGTTAGGATTTTGATTAGGATTATAGTTAGGGTGAGTTTTACATCACAGCTAGTATTATGGTTATTAAGGTTAGGAATTAGGGTTAGGTTTTAATAATGGATAGTATTATACTTAGAATTATAGTTTTGATTGTGGTTAGGGTTTATTTTTTATTAGGATGATGGGTTAGAGTTTAGGATTAGGATTGGGATTTAGTGTTAGGATAAGATTTTAATGTTAATGATTAGGATTATGGTAAGGTTTAGGGTTTTATATCATGCTTGTAATTATGGTTGGGGCTAGCATTTTGATGAGAGTTAGGGATTATGGTTACAATTAGGAATTTTTTTTAGGTTTATACTATGATTGGGATTATGGTTGGGCTTAGTGTTTGAATTATGGTCTTGTTTAGAATTAGGATTTTGGGTAGGGTTAGAGTTTTAAATTAGGGGTCAAGATTAGGGTTTAGGGTTAGGATTGTTGTTAGGGTAAGCATTTGTTTCATGGTTAGTATTATATTTAGGATTAGTGTTTTCATTAGGCTTAAAGCTTTTGTTATGGTTAGGATTAGGGTTAGTGTTAGGATTATAGTTAGAGTAAGGGGTTGTACATCATGGTTAGAATTATGGTTATTAGAGTTAGGGTTAGGATTGAGGGTTAGGGTTAAGATTAGGATTTGTGTTAAGTCTAGGTTAAGAGGTAGAATTTGGATTATGTATATGGTTAGGGTTGCAATTAGGTCTAGAGATAAATTAGGATTAGGGTTAGATGTAAAATTAATATTATGGTTGGGGTTAGCATTATATCCTAGACCTAATTACACCCTAACTCCTATTAAACTATATCATTGACCCAAATTAAACTATACCCTTAATTATATACTTGCCTTAATTTAACATTAATCCTAACTAAATCATTACCGCTAATTAAATTGTAACACTTCGTTATTTTAAGTCTAACATTATTGTAATTGTAACCTAAATAAAATATTTCTCTTGTGTCTATCATTGAATCCCATTAACTATTTATTTATTTTAACATATTTGAAATACATTTCTTTCTTTTTTTGCTCATCTAACTTATCTTATATACCCTATAAAATTTTAGTTCCCCTATATTAAAATTTTAGATTTTTTTATTATATATGCTTCCTTAAGCCCTAATTAAGGAGTTGATCTACCAAGGAGTTGATCTACCCTCTATTAGTGGTTCATCATTATTCTCTTGACAATGGTATTGGACATTTTTTAAAATATTTTTAGACCATGATTTCAATACATATGTTATTAACTTTGATGTGTTATTTAATCTCACGTTCAATTATTCCTTTCATGATGCTCTAGTGGATTTGTTTATTTTAAAAATTTATGCTTGTAGTGGAAAAGACATGTATTACATATTTTGCGGCATTGTTTGTTTTTTTGTCTATTACTTTTAGTTATTTTATTTAATGTTGAATTGTAGAGAATTGTATATTTCTATAATTAAAATTTAGAAACATAAAAGAATTGTTTCAATATAGAAACATAATACATCTTTATTTAATTTAATTGAAACATAGGGAAAAAATCAAAATATTGATTAATTTTTTCTATAAAAAATCTGATATAGTTGATAGGAAAAATGTAAGAAAAAACACAACTTTCATATTGTTATATAAGGAGAATGTAAAATGAAAGAAAGGTGAAAAATTAATTTTATGAATTCGTATGAAAAGAATTGTATTCAAAACTAAAAGAAAATTTTTAAATAAATAAAATAAAAGTATTATCCAAACGAAATAATAAATTTGAAAATCTCAAAAATAAAGCCAGCATTCTTCTCATGACTAAGTAGAATGACTTACAACACTTTTTCAAGCAATATCTAGCAAGACATTAAGGAATTACGGCGCAGAAGACCCTCAATTCTGATGGAGGAAGAAACAATACCAATCATACATAGCCGCAGATATGTAAACCGATGAACAGAATAGAACAGAGTAGAAAGACTCAAATAGCTTTAAAAGAGAACTTTATATTAATGCCCAATTTACAGATTTGTACTTCAAAAAATAAACCCATACTTTTCTGCTGAAATCATCAATAAATGTTATGAAATAAAGTTTTCCACTCATGGAGGGTGTTTGCATAGGCCCACAAATGTCTGAATGCACTATCTCAAGTGGTTGTTTTGCTCTATATGACTCCCCAACTAAAAATGATTTCCTATGTTGCTTTGCCAATATGCAACTCTCACATGTTGTCTTAAGTGGCTCTATTTGTGGCAACCCATATACCATTTTCTTTTTGTATAACAGCTGCAATCCTTTGAAGTTTAAATGCCCAAGCCTTAAATGCCATAACCAAGATTCATTTTTGTATGAGGCTTTAAAAGCTATTTCAGCAACCTTTTGTAATCCTTGTGGCTCTATCATTAATTCATTTTGAATTTTTAATGGAAACATCCTATTCTTTGTCATTTCAACTCTTGCAATCAGCCTATTGCTTGGTTTCTTATCTAGGATCACACATTCACCATTCTCAAAGTATATTCTATATCCTTTTTGTACCAATTGCCCAATACTTATAAGGTTGTGTTGCAATTTGGGAACATAGTATACATCTGAAATATGGTTCTCTTCACCTTGTTTTGTTTTAATGTTAATTGACCCTTTGCCCATAACTGAAACTCTTTGATCATTTCCCAATTTTACTTATGATTTTACTGAATCATCTATTGTTGCAAACATCTCCTTTTTACAACCCATGTGGTTACTACACCCACTAGCTAAAAACCATAGTTCTTTAGAACTTTCTTGTGCTACATTACATGCTATCAATATCGTGTCTTGTTCACTATTGTTTGACTGATTTTCATTTGTAAAATGTGCCTTTTGCTTATTCAAATCATATTACTTTTTCCTACATTTTGATGCATAATGCCCAAATTTGCTACAATAATGACATTGGATATTGGATTTATCATACCTTTCTCCTTGATGATGACTTTGAGAGTGACTGCTCCCCCTACCTCTTGTTGATGTAGAATGGGCATGCGGGCTTGATGGTGGTCTTCTACTTTCAAATTATGTGCTTTCTCTTCCTCCCCTTGATGAAAAATGTCCTCTACCTCGGCTGTTATTTGATCTCCCTCTTGTTCTGCCAAATGAGAGCTGAGTCTTGAATGCATTCTCCACTGATGATGACCCTGATCGATTTAATCTTTGCTCATGCACTAAGAGTGACCCCATTAATTCATCTACTAATAATTGAGAAAGATCTTTGGCCTCTTGAATAGCTATTACTACAGCATCAAATTTAGCAGGCAGACTTCTAAGTATTTTTTCCACAATCTTTTGATCTTCAATAATGTCTCCATAGGTCCTTAACTGATTTACTATTGACATTGCATGAGTGAAAAATATGTCTATTAAATCTAAGTCTTTCATTTGTAAATTTTCAAAATCCCTTCTAAGTATTTGCAATTTTGCCATTTTACCTTCCATGTGCCTTGGTATGCTATTTGTAAACTATTCCATGTTTGTTTTGATCTTGTGGCAGCTGCAACCTTTGGAAAGATTGATTCTTCCATTGCTTGTTGAATGAAAAATAGTGTCTTAGCATCTTTTTTCTTATTTTCCTTCAACAAATCCTTATCAGCTTGTGGAAGAGCTTGATATGCCTGCTGGTCTGCTGGTTCAGGAAACCCATTTTCAACTAAATCCCAAGCATCCTGTTAGGCCATTTTTCTGTCATAGCAAAATCTTATGAGAATGGCCTCTTCCCTACAAATGTTGTTGTAAAAGTGTCCTACCTTGTGTTCTTCATGTTGTCACCAAGCTCTAGTCTAATTTGCACGTGTTGAATCGCAAAATCCTGAAAGTTATCCAAGTTCTAAGGTCTGCGGGAAATAAATTTTAAAAATCTGCCACAATGTCGAAAACCCATAGTATTTTTAAAAATCCATGATGTTTTCGGTCTATGTGAAAACCCTCATTTTTTTCAACCTATGCCTTCCAGCTTTGGTGCGCTTACCTTTCGGTCTGTCAAAAATCCTGTGTGTTTTCAATCATTTGCCATTGTGAAAACCTTTGATGTTTTTGATTTTTCACCGAAAACCCTGTGTGTTTTCGACCTTGCATTTCTTCTTTTCTGTCAGCACTCCTTGTTCATCTATCTTAATTGTGCAAGTGCAATGATGTGGGGCCAAATTCTTCAGGTGGCAAAGGGAGGAGATCGACGGTCGGCGTGTGATCGCATGGAATATTCTCACCCCATGCGATCATGCGCCTGCCGTTGATTTTGTTTGTTCCAAGCGTCTCTTCGGTGAAGTGGGCCCGGTGTCAGAGGGGAGACAAGGGGGCATGTTCTTATTGGTTGTCGCATGGCTGCATGTCAGACTTTTCTAACATGCGATCATGTGACCGCTTGCCACCTGTCCGTGTGGGTCCCAGCTCTTCTCAGTTGCCCGATGTGGTTAAAGTTCAGACAGGATCAGTGGTTGCCGCAAGTTCACATGGTGAAGATGCATGAGGTTTATTTCTCATGCTTTTGCGACAACCGTCTGATCCTCTGAAAGGTAAGGCTTCTTCTGGTTAATCCGAGGTGGTGATGTGGTGGCCTTTGGTTGGCTGTCGCATGATCGCATAGCCCAATTTTTGGCTATGCGATCATGCGACCAGTTGACACGTGTCCCTGGGGCTAGTGTTTTGGTGACGTGCTGAGTTTCGGTTGGTTGCTGGTGTACCGAGGTGGCAGTGGTCCCGCTGTGTTTTGGTTGGTCCATGTGGTCTGATGTGGCAGTTTCTCAGTGCTGGCGTGTAAGGTTTGTGATTGGTCAGTAGGGGGTGAGATGGCAGTCTTATTGCCTTGTTGCATGATCGCAAGGGCCATCTTTCAGCCTTGCGATCATGCAACAAGGGTGTCACAGTGACTGGTAGCGGCGGTGATTATGTTGGCGGTTACAGTTTACAGGTTGTCGCATGTTCGCATAGCCCATCCCCGGGCTATGCGATCATGCGACTAACCGCCAAACATCGCGGGTGCAGAGTTAAAGGTGGGTCCGTGATGCCAGTCTTGTCAAGATGTCTGATTTTGATTGGCTGCTTGCTGGTGTGGGGCCGAGGACTTTGCAAAGGTTTTGGACCGACTATCGACCACGGCTAAGAGTCTGCAGTCGCATGATCACAAGGGTGAGTTGGGAGCCATGCGATCATGAGACCAAGCATAAAATGAGGCCCGTTTCCTGTGGTAGTGAAGTTTATAACCGCGCGACTGCGCAACTAAGGGCAAACAGTTTAGGAACATGAAGCCCGCAAAATGCATGGTGACCGTTTATTTTCAAATTTTGATCTGCAGCGACCAAAGGTACCAAAATTTATGGTTTTCTGGTCAGATTTAACTGGTTTGGTGGCGCTTGTTGTGGCAGTGTGGTCCAGGGTGCCATGGGTGTTTGCGGGGATGTTTTGTCATGTGTGATGGACAGATTTTGTTGTTCGAGGCTTCTTGCAGGAGTTTTTGAATTTTGGTGAAATTTCGATTGGTTGGGTGGTTGAAGTCTTAACCCTGGTTACCCGTAGCTTGTTGCATCCTATTGGTTTAGGATTCCAAGGTAACCAGTGGTATAAATGGTTGAAATTTTGACTGTGTGGAGGTTCTAAATTTTTTCAGTTCCAGTGGTTGTATCAACATTTGGGAAAAACCTCAGGTATCTTTTGCATATTGTCTATGGTGTTTTCTGAATCAACTTGTAATGCAAGGATTTGAATCCACATACTTAATACAGTTTCTCATTCTTGGATCTCTTCTTTAGTTGCTCTTAATGAATTCTGAGTTTTCTGGCTCATTGCATTTGGTTGCTTGTGTATATGTTTCATCTCTCAGCCTTGGTTTAGAATCGGGTTAAAAGTCTCTGAGTGAAGCATAGATTCTTTAGGGTTAATTAGTAAGGATACTTGTAAGTAGTGTAAGAGATGTTTAACTGTGTTTATGGCTTGGATTCTTAGATGAATCTAGTAGTTGTCCTTGTGTTCTATGTTCATTTCAGGTATGATGCCCAATGGATAAGGCACTGATCTTAAGCTAGTATCCCTGTGCTGATGCAAAGTGTTGCATGGTTGTCTGCATCCTGCAGAAAACCCAATTATATTTAATATCTCCAATCCTGCAATCCCTCATAGTTTTGAGGTCACAAGACCATTTTACCTTGCATAGTAGAGTCGATTCAATGAATACCTGGTTAGTATTTAGCAATCATTTACTATGATCTGCTATATAAATCCAGAAGTATAAGGTGTGTAGTGAGTTTGAATTTTGTCTAGATTAGGTGCACCCACCTTGGTTTTGCAGAGCTAGAAGCAGAAGAGGGCATATTAAGTCCCTATAGTTGGTCCAGTTACCTTGCAGAGCTCCCACACTTGGAACTAACCATTCTTAATAATCAGTCTCAAGGCATATTGGCAGCCCTAAGTGGCATAAGAGTTTTCAAACACCAACAAGATGGTGACTCTGCTGGGGAAGAAACAACAAATCTTGTTAAGGAAATCATAATCTCTGGTGGCCATTGGAAAGAGTCAGATAGACAAATTAGCATTTGCAAAATTTTCTCACCTAGTTGTGAGTGGCGGCTCTGATTTTCTTTGTTTGATCAGTGTTCCTTCTGATAAACAGTGAGTTACTTGGAGTTTTGTATTGGTTGGGAGCAACTCTACATTGCAAAATCTGATGGAGTTCCATGGTGAGCTCAAGATCTGCCCTGCCTTCCAGTCAACAAAGTTTTCTGCTACAAAACTTCTAGGTATTTATGATTACAATGTTTCCCTATCAAGTATTTAGTGCTAGTATAAAGGGAAGACTGAGATAAGATGAGTGGCTCTCATCTTGCATTAAATGAAATGAATAATCAGGGGAGAAGTCAGTCTAGGCTGCTTGGTTTCCTCAAGTTGGATAGACCTTTGGACTATGTTCTTCCAAGGTCCCCTCACTCTTTTCCTAGTGAGCTTTTGGGTTTGATTCCTACCTTTGATTGTAAGTTTGATTCAGCAGTCAGACATGTCCTAGCATTCTATAGATTTATTATAGAATATCAGATTTTGGATGAGGATGTTAGCATGATGTTTTTTGGGGGATCCCTCAAGGGAGTTGCATCTAATTGGTATCTAAATCTGCCCCCAAGATGCATTTCTTCTTTGACTGAGTTTAAGTGGTTGTTTTTAGAGGAGTTTGCTGATAATGATGAATGGAAAAGGTTGCAAAAAGACCGTCAGCAAAAGGGGAATGATTGTTATATTCCAGAGCAATCCATTTCTAGTGCTGAGGGTACTTCTTCTGATGAATCTTTGTCAGAGGAGTATTTAGATTGTGGCAGTGAGAAGGAATCAGGGTCAAGGTGTGCAGGATCCTCCATTCATTCAGAAATGTCTGAATATGATTTTAGTGGCTATTCAGGTGAGGATGATGAAGGCAGTGATGCTGATGTGTCCTCATGTGAATCAGATGAGGTATGGGAGGAAGAGAGTAATGATGGAACTGAACACTCCTTCAATGAGGAGTATGAAGACAAGGAAGTGGTGTTTGAATGTGATATCAGTGAGTCTTCATATGGTTCTAATTTTTCTTCATGTGCTATGAGTCTCCATGAAGATGAGATGGGTAATGAATTTAAAGTGTTTACTACTGCTCTATATGATGAAGACTATGATGACCATCAGCCCATTTTCTGTCATGATATTCAGCATGGTGCATTGCATGGAGTTATCAATCCTTTGTTTGAAGAACATGTGGAGGTCTCAGATCCAGTTGAATCAGGGTGTTCATTTTCCACCCATGGGTATGAATCTGACTATTCATTTGAGGTCCAGTTGGTTACACTTGTGGAAATGCAAAGACAAGGTCTAGATGAGGCCTTTCAGCAGGCAGAGTATGAGTTCTTTGTGTTTCCAATTGGTGGCATACATGAATCGGTGGAGAAGAATAGGCTCTTATCTGATGGTGATGTTCATGGGTATACTGATTTGTTTCTTCAAAGTGAGCAAGATGGAGAGAGTGCCAAAAAAATTTACATGCACTGTGAAGAAAGCTACTTTGTTCTTCCTGATATGCTAGTTGAACATGTTGACAGCCCTATGGAGACAAATGAAAACAAAATTTCTAGTGTGCCTCATGAAGGAAGAAATGAAAATCAGATTTTTGACAGAGGCGGGAATCAACTCATGTTTGTTGCTGCAGGTTTTTGTAAAAAATGTACACTCTGTAAATATCTTTCCCTTTCCCATTGTGTGCTTTTCCTTCCTATTCCCTACATTTTTTGGGTTCCCTATTTTTTTCCAGTGGTTGGTCTACTCTCCCAGTGATTCTGAATTCTTGTCATGCCTGCAAGAGACATGCATCCCCAACTAGAGCCACTGTTAGGCCATTTTTATGTCATAGAAAAATCTTATGAGAATGGCCTCTTCCCTGAAAATGTTGTTGTAAAAGTGTCCTACCTTGTGTTCTTCATGTTCTCACCAACCTCTAGTCCAATTTGCACATGTTGAATCGCAAAATCCTGAAAGTTATCCAAGTTCTAAGGTCTGCGGGAAACAAATTTTAAAAATCTGCCACAGTGTCGAAAACCCACAGTATTTTTAAAAATTCATGATATTTTCGGTCTGTGTGAAAACCCTCATTGTTTTCGACCTGTGCCTTCTGGCTTTTGTGCACTTACCTTTCAATCTGTCAGAAACCCTGTGTGTTTTTGATCATTTGCCATTGTGAAAACCTTTAATGTTTTTGATCTTTCACCGAAAACCCTGTGTGTTTTCGACCTTGCATTTCTTCTTTTCTATCGGCACTCCTTGTTCATCTATCTTAACTGCGCAAGTGTGATGATGTGGGGCCAGATTCTTCAAGCGGCAGAGGGAGGAGATCGACGGTCGGCATGTGATCACATGGAATATTCTCACCCCATGCGATCATGCGCCTGCCGTTGATTTTGTTTGTTCCAAGCGTCTCTTTGGTGAAGTGGGCCCGGTGTCAGAGGGGAGATAGGGGGCATGTTCTTATTAGTTGTCGCATGGCTGCATGTCATACTTTTCTGACATGCGATCATGCGACCACTTGCCACCTGTCTGCATGGGTCCCAGCTCTTCTCAGTTGCTCGGTGTGGTTAAAGTTTGAACAGGATCGGTGGTTGCCGCAAGTTCGCATGGTGAAGATGCATGAGGTTTATTTCTCATGTTTTTGTGACAACTATCTGATCCTCTGAAAGGTAAGGCTTCTTCCGATTGATTTGAGGTGGTGATGTGGTGGCCTTTGTTTGGCTGTCGCATGATCACATAGCCCAATTTTTGGCTATGTGATCATGCGACCAGTTGACACGTGTCCCTGGGGCCAGTGTTTTGGTGATGTGCTAAGTTCCGGTTGGTTGTCGGTGTACCAAGGTGGTAGTGGTCCCACTGTGTTTTGGTTGGTCCGCGTGGTCTGATGTGGCAGTTTCTCGGTGCTGGTGTGTAAGGTTTGTGATTGGTCGGCAAGGGGTGCGATGGCAGTCTTATTGCCTTGTCGCATGATCACAAGGGCCATCTTTCGGCCTTGCGATCATGCGACAAGGGTGTCATGGTGACTGGTAGCGGCAGTAGTTATGTTGGCAGTTACAATTTGTAGGTTGTCGCATGTTCACATAGCCTATCCCTGGGCTATGCGATCATGCGACTAACCGCCAGACGTCGCAGGTGCGGAGTTAAAGGTGGGTCCATGATACCAGTCTTGTCAAGATGTCTGATTTTGATTGGCTGCTTGCTGGTGTGGGGCCGAGGACTTTGCAAAGGTTTTGGACCGACTGTCGACCACAGCTAAGAGTCTACAGTCGCATGATTGCAAGGGTGAGTTGGGAGCCATGCGATCATGCGACCAAGCGTAAAATGAGGCCCATTTCCTGTGGCAATGAAGTTTATAACTGCGTGACTGCGCAACTAAGGGAAAACAATTTAGGAACATGAAGCCCACGAAATGCATGGTGACTATTTATTTTCAAATTTTGATCTGCAGTGACCAAAGGTACCAAAATTTATGGTTTTCTGGCTAGATTTGACTGGTTTGGTGGCGCTTGTTGTGGTAGTGTGGTCCAAGGTGCCATGGGTGTTTGCGGGAATGTTTAGCCATGTGTGATGGATAGATTTTTTTGTTCGAGGCTTCTTGCAGGAGTTTTTGAATTTTGGTGAAATTTTGATTGGTTGGGTGGTTGAAGTCTTAACCCTGGTTACCCGTAGCTTGTTGCATCCTATTGGTTTAGGATTCCAAGGTAACCAGTGGTATAAATGGTTGAAATTTTAACTGTGTAGAGGTTTTGAATTTTGTCAGTTCCAGTGGTTGTATCAACATTTGGGAAAAACCTCAGGTATCTTTTGCATATTATCTATGGTGTTTTCTGAATCAACTTGTAATGCAGGGATTTGAAACCACATACTTAATACAGTTTCTCATTCTTGGATCTCTCCTTTAGTTGCTCTTAATGAATTCTGAGTTTTCTGGCTCATTGCATTTGGTTACTTGTGTATATGTTTCATCTCTCAGCCTTGGTTTAGAATTGAGTTAGAAGTCTCTGAGTGAAGCATAGATTCTTTAGGGTCAATCAGTAAGGATACTTGTAAGTAGTGTAAGAGATGTTTAACTATGTTTATGGCTTGGATTCTTAGATGAATCTAGTAGTTGTCCATGTGTTCTATGTTCATTTCAGGTATGATGCCCAATGGATAAGGCACTGATCTTAAGCTAGTATCCCTGTGCTGATGCAAAGTGTTGCATGGTTGTCTGCATCCTGCAGAAAACCCAATTATATTTAATATCTCCAATCCTGTAATCCCTCATAGTTTTGAGGTCACAAGACCATTTTACCCTGCATAGTAGAGTCGATTCAATGAATACCTGGTTAGTATTTAGCAATCATTTACTATGATCTGCTATATAAATCCAGAAGTATAAGGTGTGTAGTGAGTTTGAATTTTATTTGGAGTAGGTGCACCCGCCTTGGTTTTGCAGAGCTAGAAGTAGAAGAGGGCATATTAAGTCCCTATAGTTGGTCCAGTTGCCTTGCAGAGCTCCCACACTTGGAACTAACCATTCCTAATAATCAGTCTCAAGGCATATTGGCAGCCCTAAGTGGCATAAGAGTTTTCAAACACCAACACATCCTAAGAATGAAAAAGAGTCTTCATTTTGATGCTCCAATAATCATAATTTTTGCCATTAAAGATTGGAATTTGAGGCTGAGAAATACTTCCACTGGTTCCTGCCATGATTTACCAGTAACACTTTCTCTCTTTTAAAAAAAAACAAACCCCTTTTTTTTGCTCACATACAGCTATATCTCCTCCTCAGATCTTCAACTTTTTTCTGATTTTCCCTTCACCCACAATAAAATCAGTCAAAGAAACAATACCTAGATCCTTTTTGTGCTCTTCAACCTTCAGCAAAACTCCTTTCTTCAATAACCTGCTCTGATACCAATTTGATGGAGGAAGAAACAGAGCAATCATACAAAGCTGCAAATGATAAACAAAATAGAACAGAGTATATAGACTTTCTGAGCTTTAAAATAAAATTTATATTAATGCCTTGGTAAGATTTTTTTACAGAGCTACCAATGCCCAAAAAAATAGAGTATATTTTTTGCAAAAACCAGAGTATATTTTTATCTGCTTAGAACAGAACAAAAACATTTGATTTTTTAATACATTCAACTTAGCGTGGAAACTGTAGACTAGGATTTGTGAGTGCACCTAAACCTGTTTTGAAGGCCAAAGACAAACAAACGTCATAGCATATTATCAAATCAAATCTAATGGTAAACAAACTAAAATCAAAGCCACCTCAGTTTAAGCTTAAAACGGATGCGCCCATGCACCGTTTGATATGCTTAGATATAGAGGGATGTGGGTGTGCAAACTCAAGCACTTGGAGCATGCAAGATGGATGATTTGAGGATCAAGAAGACCCAAAATGACACAAAATAGGTATGAGGAACCTATTTTGCCTCAAAGGCCTCAAGAACACACAAATATGCAAAGCTAAATGAAAGAACTAAGATTAAAACAAGAAATGAATCTATGTTAATCCATTTAAGCTAATTTAGATGTGATTTAAGCTTGAAAATGATCTAAAAAAGATGAGTTTATGCTTATGCTAAAATGAAAATGGCATTATAACTTTGCTATTGAGTTTGAGAGTTGAGAGATGATTTGCCTTAGGAAGTGAGGGTATTTATAGGATTTCTAAGGCTTGGGGTAGGAGGAATGAATGGCTAGGATTGAAATCCTTAAGAGAGGCCAAGATTCACTCAAAGGGAAGCACATGGATTGTGCTAGTTCTCAGCCAATCAGGAGGTGACACATGTCACAAGGTGAGTGGATGAAGGGAAGGGCAAAGAGGAGTCAACAAAGGGGGCTCCAAGCTCATAACTCTCCAATAAATGCTTGTAAGAGCAATGAATGGGCTTTAAGAGGCTTTGAAGACTTTGGGGAAGCAATAAATGCTTTGTGGTTGAGATATTTGGAAGGAAAGACTTTGCCTTGGTTTAGGAAAGTCTTAAGCTTGGTTAGGATTGCACAAAGGTTTAAGGGTAGGATTAGGACAAAGAAAAGGATTAGGATGGGTGAAGAGGGTGGATTTGAGAAGATTCTAGAAGAGTCTAGATTTCTCCTTAGTTTCATGGAATAAAAGATTATTCATTCCAAAAGCCTAAGTTTTAGGAATATTTATTAAAGTATTTTCAATAAATATGGAAATTAAATATTTAACCTTAATTAAATATTTAACCTTGGGATTAGGGTTAGAAAAGATGGGATTAGCCTTTTAATCGAAATTAAGAAGGGATTAGAAGATTTTGGAAGAGGTTAGTGGTCTTAGGAAAAAAGGCCAACTTTTGGTCAAAAAATAAATTAATTATTTTTTGGGGGATTTTTGGTCAATTTATTAATTATTTAATTAATAAATTAGGGATAATGTCCAAATGACATTTTTAGGCTAGATTCCTTAATTAAAGATTTTTAATTAAGAGAGAGGGATTTAATGCCATAAAAATAAATTAATTAATTAAATAATTAATTAATTAATAAATGATGATGTCATCAAGGATTTTCAGAAAACAAAAATAATTTATTTCCTGAAGGATTTTTCGGTGTCTACAGAAACATCTAGAAAAACCTAGAGAATAACCAACTAGAGGAGACATAAGAAAGAAGGAGAAGAATAAAATAAAATAAAACTAAATTTAATGCAGTGGCTGGGTAGATATCTTGTCTGGTCGCATGATCGCAAGAGTGGAGAAACTGCCTTGCGATCATGCGACAATGCATGAAGACAGGCCCGGGTAGGTGGGGAAGGTGACCGTAGAGGGCAGGGAAGATTAAAGATGCCCTGCTGGCATCCACGTGCGCCAATAAATTCATGTCTTAGGAATAGTGAAGAAATTATAAAACACAATACATGAAATTATAAATCATAGAAATTCACTACAGAGTAATAAGGAAAATAAATATTTATATCGATGTCAAGGATAACATAAACTTTGATGAGCTGATCAAAAGAACCGAGTCAATTATTCATTACAAATTACCTCTCTAGGTACAGATCTTAGAAAAAAAGATAAATCCTAGAAAATTTATCATGCAACAATTATTCTCACATGCAAAATATAGAATACCTAGTTCAAACTCATGCAAAAGACTACTACACATGTAGTTTTTTTTAATACAAAGTGGGAGAGGTCATGGTTCCAACAGCCAGGCAAGTAATGCTTAAAGACAATATTCAAAAGTGAGCTTCCATTCAAGGGTATCTCCATGGATTTGGAGAAGAGAGCATATAAAGACTCCTCTATCAGGCCTGATTTAGTCATCTCAAATGAAAGAGGAAGTGCAGAGGCCACAAGGGAAGCTTCACCTTCAAGTATTTGAACTACTTTTCTCATAACAGACCTCCCTTCCAATTGAGGATTAGTACAAAATAGTCCTAATTTGAGCACTGTCTCCATCTCATCCTCAAAAAAATACCACCAAGCTTTGCATCAGTGACATCCATGAGCCTATCACTGGCATACAGATCCCTCACCCAATCCAACAAAATTATTTGGGAAGGATCCAGCAAAGCGTCAACAAGGGAACTTTAATGGAAATTATGTACTATCATATTGAGGGAACTATTTGTGGTTGCATATGCAGGGCCAAAGACTCAAATGAGATAGTATCGTGTATTAGACAGAGGCCCTATCAGAGACAATTTACATTTATGATCTCCAAAATAGGAGGACAACATGAACCTTCTCTTTTGGTATGTCTTTGGGAAGAATCTCAATACTCGTCAGATTGCATAAGCTCCTGCATGTGCTTCGAGTGCTTCAGATATTGATGGTTTTAGTATGCAGATTATTATGGCTTTTGTCAGATGTAGTATTTGGCAAGATTTTGTGGTAGATTCACAAGCATGTGAGGTATTTGTGGTAGAAAATTTGGTCTACAATACTGAGGTACCGATAGAAGTCATATGCTTCAATCATGGAATCCCTCTGCATGCCTAGTGAAGATCCCTCGGATCTGTGGAAAGCCAATGAGAGTGCTATTGATAGGATAGAATTTCTTCTCAAGGAAATCCGCAGTCGCAGTCATGGCGGCATCACCACTTTTTTATTCTCCCCATTTGATTTGGAATGGGCGGCTTCCACTTATCTCAGATGATTGTGTTGAAATAACTATCGAAATGGCACTGAACTTATATAATGATGGGCGAAGGAACTGCTAAAAAGTAATAATCTACTTAGAGAAATACAAGGAATCACCAAGGGGAATACCTGTAGAAATACCACAAACCACAAGTAGTTCCCTCAACAAAATCAAATGTACTTACCAACGCAGGCTGGATGAAGAATAGAAATGCACAAAAATGATGAAGAGAAAATGAAAGTAGGACAACTATTATATAATTAGATTAGCAGATGGAAGCCAAACCGATCTAAGAGTAACTTTGATGAAGAAGACCTTTACAGAAAACTGATAGTTGCTTCATATTTTTGAGTGTTACTCTACATATTTATTATTTGTTCTTTTATTACATAGTTGCAAACGTTACTGTATGCATTAATTGGACATTGGGTAAAAGTTACACATCTAGAACAAAGGTATGCATTAATTGGACGTTGGATAAAAGTTACACATCCAGAACAAACGTATTCTCCACTAATTGTAACTACTATTACAAACGTATTCTCCATTGATTGTAACCACTGTTACAAACGTATTCTCTGTTGTGTATTCTCTGTTGTCATTACTGTAGCGATTGCTAGTAATTCTCATAAAAATGGGCCATGTTGTCCATTATATAGGTCATTTGTATTCCAATCTACTAACTGGTCACTGTGCCAACTCATCATAAAACACTCACACAAACATCATTTTTTTTTAAACTAAATATTTACATTGATGAATGATGTCACTGTAGGAAGTCTCTCGACTTAATTATTTCAACTTTTTTAAATGGCCATAACATATTAAGAATATTAATACTCTTCATAATGTATAATTGTTGTATAATATTTAAATATTTTTTATTATATATATGATTTATTTTCAATATATGTGTGTGTGTGTGTATTATAAACTATATATAAATTTAATAAATAGGATAGTATAGATATGGATAATATTAATTGTGTTATTTATATATTTATATTTTTGTTACATATTATAATATAATATAAATAATATGTGATTATCAAAGCTTTTGTTGGAATTGAGAATCTTGGTATGATTAACCAACAATTAGAGGTCTCTAATAGGAAAATAAAATGTTCTTAATGAAAGAATAATCATCTAATCTTTCAAAATTTCTCAGAATCTCAATAGCCTTCGATGAGGTCCTTGGTTATCAAAGAACCCATGACCTACAATAGGTTAAAGAGTTCAAAGGGAAAAGATAAAAGAACCTGACAAGAAGGTGAAGAGGAGTGTCAAAGGAAGAAATAGAACCCTTGACCTCCATCAAAATATAAGAATTAATAAATCAAGAGACATGTATTTAAAAATATAAATAAAATTTTAATTCTAACATAGCTATAGTCATTGCTAACAATTTCATTACATCTAACTTCTTCCCTCTTCTATTCTCTAGTGTCCATATACTACCAATGGCATCTTTTATCCCTTACCTAGTATCTTTCGTTCATTGCATGAGATGTAGCAAATGGACAATTTTTTAGATTGCTCAAGGAACTTGCATGCTAATGAAGTTAGAATCAAAACTAGACTTCCTAATATTTATAGAATCTTCCTTGGTTGAATTAAGAAATATGCATGCAAAACATGGAAGTGTGCATATAATCTTAAGAATTGTAGGGTATGGATAACATGAGAGTGGAGAATGCTTGATTTGATGATATCATTCAACATAGTAAAGAAGGTTATATGCAATGAAATGTTCATATGGTTGGACCGTTACCAACTGATATTTAGTTAGACAGTTACCAACTGAGACAACTGCAATGTAATTACTAATTACACCAATATTCCCCCCTTATTCCATTGATCCTAAAAGTATCAAAATCAACTTGCCTTAGGGGAACCCCCTTAAGGCTTACATAACAAAATAATACATGATTATATATAATATGAATACATATGTTGAGAAAATCTTCTTCCGAAGTAGTAGACCCTAAACCAAGGCTCCATCAAGTTCTCTCTTGACCCTCGAAAAGGTGTATCCTTAAGCTGTGTTCTTAAGCCCTCAGTCCCAAACTCTCAAATCTCAGAGTCTTAAATTATTCAACAATGATCCTTGAGAGATGTGACAAATCTCTATCATTGTCTAGTGACCATGAAAGGGTGTTGGTGTCCAAAATGATGCTTATGCCATAAGGCTGCCAATATACCCTCAGATGGATTTTAGGAATGGTTAGCTCCAAAATGTAGTGAGGTCTTAGGGTAACTGGACCAACTATAGGGACTTAATATGCCCTCTTCTGCTTCTGGCTTTGCAAAACCAAGGTGGGTGCACCTAACCTAGTATAAAATACACTTCATACACCAAGAACTAGGTTTGAAAAATAGATAACAAGATAGTAAGAAAGTACTAAGTGTTAACCACACACTCATTGACTCTCCATTACTATGGGGTGGAACCTTACACAACCAAATACTGCAAACTTAAGGAATAGTTCTTAATTTTATTCTTTTGGGATCATAACAACAAAAATCAATATTTGTTGATAAAGAGATAATCATTTAGGCCAGTGCCTCATCCATTGGGCAAGATCTCCTAGAACATGAATGCTACACACACTAGACAATAGCTGAGATTCCAAGCCATAAACACACCTACAATCCCCTTTACTACTTATGAGATATCCTTACATAGACAATAAGATAGATCTATGTCCCATCTAAAGCATCATTTCATCTAATCCTGGATTAGAACTCAAGAATGGATACATATACATAAAACAATATGCAGAGAACTAGAAAGTTCAGAATCTATCTAAGTTGACACAAAGGAGAGATAAGAGTCTTGTACTTGTATTAAGTATGAAGAATCCTTAAGTGTAAACAATCAAACCAGAGGAGTCAAGTTTGCAAATTATAGCTTAGACCTGCAACTTTTTCTCTATCATTAACAGAATACCGAATGCAAAAGTGTTACAATCTCGGATCCAGGACTAGGAACACTTCAGAACTTTGAAGCTAAAACCATTACAAAGTCAAAATTTTAACTACTTATACCACTGGTTACCTTGGAATCCAAAACCAATAGGATGCAACAAGCTATGGGTAACCAAGGTTAGGATTTCACCTACCTGCAAATACACCTCGAGCCAAGAAAGTCCTTCACCAGGCACAAAACCATCATGCAGTCGACCACAGGAACCCTAGATCACACTAGAGCGGTGGTGAAAATCAATTTTACCAACTCTGGCCTTTTCCGTCATCAATTTCAATCCTTTTTGGTCACAGGAAATGTCTCAGAGATTCAAATTTTGAACTGCAACGGCCACTTTGCACTTCGCGGGCTTTATGTCCCTTAACAGTTTGCCCTTTTACGCAGTCGTGCAGTCATGAATTTCACTACCATAGGAAATGGGCCTCATCATATGCTTGGTCGCATGATCGCAAGGTACCAAACTAACCCTTGCGATCATGCGACCACGGCTCCTTAACAGTGCAATGTTGACCACAAACCCTCCTAAGAAATCCTCGGTCCCACCACCAGTCAACGGCCAATCAAAACTGGGCACACTGGCAAGACCCGCACTGTGGACCCGCCCAACTTCGTAATCGCAACACCACATAATAGTTGTCGCATGATCGCATAGCCAGGAAATGGGCTATGTGAACATGCGACAAGCCACACCCCTTTATCTTGCCACAACCACCACCGCTACTTGCCCACCGACCAATCGGGAACTGCCACGCCGCATAAAGATAACACCAAGGGGTTTGTTGCATGATCACAAGTCATGGAAATGGCTCTTGCAATCATGCGACAAGGCCATAAGACCACCACATCACCACCCATCAACTAATGAAAAGAGAACACCAGCCCTGCATGACATCCTGGACCCACCGGAAGACCCCACATCACGAAATGCCACCGAGCCCCAAGGACACGTGTCAACTGGTCACATGATCGCATGTCAGAAAACTCTGACATGCGATCATGCGACAGCCAACCCCAGGCTGCCACATCACCACCTCAAACCACACCCCTTTCCGCCAATGGGCCCCAAGCGACAGATGTCAATCGATCGCATGGTCGCATGTCAGAAATTCCTGACATGCGATCATGCAACAACCAATAAGAACACATGCCCCTGCCTCCCTTCTGACACTGGGCCCACTTCACTGAAGAAACACCAGAAATAAACAAGATCAACGGTAGGCACATGATCGCATGGGGAAAGAATATTCCATGCGATCACATGCCAACCGTCAATCTCCTCCCTCTACCGCTTGAAGAATCTGGCCCCACCAACCATCGCGCTTGCGCACTTAAGACTGATGAAGAAGAAGTGCCGACAAGAAAGAAGAAATGCAAGGTCGAAAACACACAGTGTTTTCGGTGAAAGATCAAAAACACACAAAGTTTTCACAATGGAGAATGATTGAAAACACACAGGATTATCAACAGACTGAAAGGAAGCAGGGAAGCCAAAAACATCAAGGGTTCTCATGCAAGCCAAAAAGGTTGAAAACATCATGGGTTTTCAAAAACACTATGGGTTTTCGACACTGTGGCAGATTCTTGAAATTATTTCCTGCAAACCTTAAAACTTGGATATCTCCCTGGATTTTGCAATTCAGCATGTGCAATTTGGACTGGAGAAAGGTGACACATTGAAAAGCATGGGGAAAGAGCTCAAACCATGAAACACTATGGACTTCCCTTACAAAATAAGACTGTGCAACAGGGTGGGATAACTTCAAAATTTGCATGGAAGAGGCCATTTTCATTGGATTTTTGCATTGACAGAAAAATGGCCTAACAATGGCTCTAGTTGGGGATGCATGGCTCTTGCAGGCATGGAAAGGATTTAGAATCACTGGGAGAAGAAGACCACACCCAGACAAAACAATTAGGCCCTCACCCCACTTTTAATCCCAAATTTCACAAACTGGCTCCCTACAAAAACCTGGCACCATTTGTACAAAATATACAAAAAATACATAAGAAACATCTGGATGCCAAAGGAGTGCCATCCTTTTCCTCTATCAAAAACTTGGTTTCTGCTCACAAAATCAAACAAAGGTCTGAAACCTTTTCCACATGCACAATGATAGAAAACATTGTCAGGCACAGACTGCAGAACAACTCTGGATTTACCATCACCAATGCCTTCCTCCACATGTTCCCCCACAAACTCACTATTTGGAAAACATGTATCATCAAAATCATCATGGATTGAAACATATGAAAGGGGACAAGAAACCGATACCTTTTCTTCCTGGCTGCAATCATCCAGCTCATCTTTAATGCATTCTTGCATATCAAAAGAAAAACAACTATACTCACTTTCACCTACCTCAGCCAAGACCACTGAAACATACTCATACATCTGGTTACTCGAGTTTATCAAGTCTGATTTCTCTTGATAAATCACACCTTTATCCTCATAAGGATGATTCACATGATCAACATCATGAACTAGATTATCATCATTATCCTCACTACTTGGTGGCAGAAGAAAAACATTGTCCCAATGTAATGCATCTTCATCAATAGAGCAACATTCATCCTGCATTACCTTTCTTTCAACTGGCCTCATCGGTAAGGGAGACTCCAGATCAACTGTATGTGAAGCTTTAAGTGCAGAAAGTGAGTAATCCTCAACAAATTCCATCCTCTGAGCACACTCCTCAAATAGTGGGTTAGAAACAACATGGAATTGTTTCTCATAATAATTTGGACAAAGTGCCAACTGGTTCTCACTAGTGTCCTCATCAAATAACTCATTGGCAACCTTACTATATATGTCTTTATTTTCATCATCATACACATCTTCAAAAGAAGAACAGAATTCAGAATCTGAGCTAGAGCATGACTCACCATCACTGCTGTCAACATATGAACAATCAGTGTTGTACTCATCAAAAGAACCATCCCATGGATTTCCCCACAAATCTTTGACTTCCAAGACTTTACAATCAGCATCATTACCACCCACTGGCATAGAAAGCTGCAAAGAAAAATCCTCTGCAACATGAGAGAAACCCTGTGACATATCATCAGAAAGTAATTCATTCTCAACCTCATCCATGCTCCCATAATCAACACCTTTCTCAGCATCTGTATCAACATCATTTGGTGGCAAAGAATTTTCACAATTATCATCACTATTCTTGGGAAAATCACGTAAAGGGAAAAGTGCCTCCTTCACAATTTGAAAATGTCCATTACCATCATTATTTTCTTCTTCCCATGTTGCATCTGACTCATATGAAGACATCTCTCCATCACTGCCTTCATCACCCTCACTTGAGTAACCACTTTCAGCACTATGTTCTTCTGACTATGACTGATATGCAAATGAATCATATTCCTTACCTTGTGCAGCAACTTCAAACTCATCATTAGAGACATAACTTTCAGCCTCTTCATTTTCATAGGACTGAGACATAGAAGCAGCAATTTTATGTCTAGGAACATCAGTAGCATTATATTTATAATCAATATTACAAGGATTGACTGCGGTAGCTAATTCACAACTCAAAGCACCATCACAGTGCTCAATCCTTTCAGGGTCTGGAATATATCTCACCGTTGTAGCATCCTGAATACATGTCTCATCAGTAGCAAAAGACTCAACAACATTTATACACATATTCTGAGTTGACATCTCAACCTGATTACAAACCACAGCAGAAGTGTTGATACACTGATTTGGGATTGTAGTATTAGCACTACATTCTTCTTTTCTTTCATATTCGTTATACCGACAGACACTCATGGAAAAATGACTTCTGGTCAATCCATATTTCAAATTGTTTTCAATATCCATTGCAGTTACAAATGCCTGATATAATGTCCTAGGTTCCTTATCCCTCAACAAGTAATTCATTTTCTTATCAAATGCATCAAAATAGACATTTACACACACTTGGTCATTGGGTCTATAACCTTCAGGGATTTCATTCAAAACTTTTGCAAATCTGATATTGAACTAAGGGACAAGTTCATCTTTCTCAATATGAATCTTTAAAAACTTATCATAAGAATCAGATATGCTTACCCTTTCTCCAAACTGCTCCATGAAGGCCGAATGCATCTCACTCCAAGATGAAATAGAACATGCTGGCAAGAAAGAAAACCAGTCTCTAACATCACCCTCTAGAGTTTGAACAAATAATTTCATCCATAGGTCTTCATGGAAAACCTCAAAATCATTCATCACATCAGTAAAGCATTGAACATGTTTTCTTGCTGACTGATACTGGTTCCTATTAAACTTAGGCAAGTATCCCCTGATTTTATCAAGGATCTTATTAGGGAAACCAAGTATGCCATCATAACAAAATGGCACATATCCTCTGACAAAAGAAACCCTGTGAACATCCCTCACTAGCTGCAAATTTGTATATCTACTTGAAAATCTTCAAGACCAATGATAGGAAATTTATACTTGAAAACTAACCTTCTTTTGTCACTGAACCTTTCCTACATACTTCACACTTATATGTCCTTTCTTAATGACAAAACCATTTGATAAAGACCATGCAAATGCAATACACTGAATGGAGAATACCTGGATTGCCCTGCTGAATGCTGCTACCTTCTTCTCAGCTAAATGAAGTCCCAACAAAACTGCACAACTCAGGTTCTTTTTAGCATAGAGTCGCCACCTCTCTTCAAAAGACACAAACTTTACTGATCTATCTTGAAACACCAATAGACTCTGAGCACTCCCACAGCAAAGCCACATATAAATCAATCAGCAAATCCAGGTAGCACACTTGTAAATCTGAAAAGCAATTTTCAGATTAGAAAACTTATGAGACTCTTCCCCAAAATGAAAATAGCAAGACTTTGGGATACTCTTATTGGTAAAATTATTTCATTTCCCCAACAGAGTCGCCATCTTCTTGGTGTCCAAAATGACGCTTATGCCATAAGGCTACCAATATACCCTCAGATGGATTTTAGGAATGGTTAGCTCCAAAATGTAGTGAGGTCTTAGGGTAACTGGACCAACTATAGGGACTTAATATGCCCTCTTTTGCTTCTGGCTTTGCAAAACCAAGGCGGGTACACCTAACCTAGTATAAAATACACTTCATACACCAAGAACTAGGTTTGAAAAATAGATAACAGGATAGTAAGAAAGTACTAAGTGTTAACCACACACTCATTGACTCTCCATTACTATGGGGTGGAACCTTACACAACCAAATATTGCAAACTTAAGGAATAGTTCTTAATTTTATGCTTTTGGGATCATAACAACAACAATCAATATTTGTTGATAAAGAGATAATCATTTAGGCCAGTGCCTCATCCATTGGGCAAGATCTCCTAGAACATGAATGCTACACACACCAGACAATAGCTGAGATTCCAAGCCATAAACACACCTACAATCCCCTTTACTACTTATGAGATATCCTTACATAGACAATAAGATAGATCTATGTCCCATCTAAAGCATCATTTCATCTAATCCTGGATTAGAACTCAAGAATGGATACATATACATAAAACAATATGCAGAGAACTAGAAAGTTCAAAATCTATCTAAGTTGACACAAAGGAGAGATAAGAGTCTTGTACTTGTATTAAGTATGAAGAATCCTTAAGTGTAAGCAATCAAACCAGAGGAGTCAAGCTTGCAAATTACAGCTTAGACCTGCAACTTTTTCTCTATCATCAATAGAATACCGAATGCAAAAGTGTTACAATCTCAGATCCAAGACTAGGAACACTTCAGAACTTCAAAGCTGGAACCATTACAAAGTCAAAATTTTAACTACTTATACCATTGGTTACTTTGGAATCCTAAACTAGTAGGATGCAACAAGCTACGAGTAACCAGGGTTAGGATTTCACCCACCTGCAAATACACCTTGAGCCAAGAAAGTCCTTCACATGGCACAAAACCATCATGCAATCAACCACAAGAACCCTGGATCACACTAGAGCGGTGGTGAAAATTAGTTTTACCAACTCTGGCCTTTTTCGTCATCAATTTCAGTCCTTTCTGGTCGCAAGAAACATCTCAGAAATTCAAATTTTAAACTACAGCGGCCACTTTACACTTTGCAGGCTTTATGTCCCTTAATGGTTTGCCCTTAGTTGTGTAGTCGCGCGGTCATGAATTTCACCGCCACAGGAAACGGGCCTCATCATATGCTTGGTCGCATGATCGCAAGGTACCAAACTAACCCTTGCGATCATGTGACCGTGGCTTCTTAACAGCGCAATGCTAACCACAAACCCTCCTGAGAAATCCTTGGTCCCACCACCAGTCAACGGCCAATCAAAACTGGGCACGCCGGCAAGATTTGCACCATGGACCCACCCAACTCTGCAACCGTGATGCCACATAATAGTTGTCACATGATCGCATAGCCAAGAAATGGGCTATGTGAACATGCGACAAGCCACACCCCTTTATCTTGCCGCAACCGCCACCACTGCCTTCCCACCGACCAATCAGGAATCGCCACGCCGCATAAAGATAACACCAAGGGGTTTGTTGCATGATCGCAAGCCATGGAAATGGCTCTTGCAATCATGCGACAAGGCCATAAGACCACCACATCACCACCCACCGGCTAATGAAAAGAGAACACCAGCCCTGCATGACATCATGGACCCACCGAAAGACCCCACATCATGAAATGTCACCGAGCCCTAGGGACACATGTCAACTGGTCACATGATCACATGTCAAAAAACTCTAACATGTGATCATGCGACAGCCAACCCCTGGCTGCCACATCACCACCTCAGACCACACCCTTTCTGCCAACGGGCCCCAAGCGACAAATGTCAACCGGTTGCATGGTCGCATGTCAAAAATTTCTGACATGCGATCATCCAACAACCAATAAGAACATGTGCCCCTGCCTCCCTTCTGACACTGGGCCCACTTCACCGAAGAAACGTCGAAAACAAACAAGATCAACGGTAGGTGCATGATCGCATGGGGAAAGAATATTCCATGCGATCACACACCGACCGTCGATCTCCTCCCTCTGCCACTTGAAAAATTTGGCCCCACCAACCATCATGCTTGAACACTTAAGACTGATGAAGAAGAAGTGCCAGCAGGAAAGAAGAAATGCAAGGTCGAAAACACACAGTGTTTTCGGTGAAAGATCGAAAACACACAAAGTTTTCACAATGGTGAATGATAAAAAACACACAGGATTATCGACAGACCAAAAGGAAGCAGGGAAGTCGAAAACATCGAGGGTTCTCATGCAGGCCAAAAAGGTCGAAAACATCATGGGTTTTCAAAAACACTATGGGTTTTCGACACTGTGGCAGATTCTTGAAATTATTTCCTGCAAACCTTAAAACTTGGATATCTCCCTGGATTTTGCAATTCAGCATGTGCAATTTGGACTGGAGAAAGGTGACACATTGAAGAGCATGGGGTAGGAGCTCAAACCATGAAACACTATGGACTTCCCTTGCAAAATAAGAGTGTGTAGTAGGGTGGGATAACTTCAAAATTTGCATGGAAGAGGTCATTTTCATTGGATTTTTGCATTGACAGAAAAATGGCCTAACAAAAGGGTATAATTCTCGATCATATACTCTGAAGTTTTCTTAACAATAATTTATTTTGAGCACAATACCAACTTCCAAACTTGTCTCTAAAATGAGTCTTCACAAGACATGCATTTTGTTAGGCCATTTTCTTTCATAACAAAAATCTTGTGAAAATGGCCTCTCCCCTACAAATGTTTGTCATATGTCCTACCCTGTGCGCTTCAGTGTTGTCACCTTGCTCTGGTCCAAATCGCATCTCCTGAATCACAAAATCTTGAAAGTTATCCAAGTTCTAAAGTCTGCTGGAAATAATTTAAAAATCTGCCACAGTGTCGAAAACCCAGTGTTTTCAAAAATCCTTGATGTTTTTGGTATGTTTGAAAACCTTCATTGTTTTCGACCCTGTGCCTTTCAGCTTTTGTGCACTTACCTTTCGATCTATCAGAAATCCTGTGTGTTTTCGATCATTTTCCATTGTGAAATCCTGTGTGTTTTCGATCTTTCACCGAAAACCCTATGTGTTTTCAACCTTGCCTTCTTATTTTCTGTCAACACTCCTTGTTCATCAGTCTTAAGTGCGCAAGTGCAATGATGTGGGGCCAGTTTCTTCAAAGCGGTAGAGGGAGGAGATCAACGGTCAGCATGTGATCACATGGAATATTCTTTCCCCATGCGATCATGCGCCTACTGTTGATTTTGTTTGTTCCAAGCATTTTTTTCGGTGAAGTGGGCTCGATGTCAGAGGGGTGGCAGGGGGTATGTTCTTATTGGTTGTCGCATGGCTACATGTCAAACTTTTCTGACATGCGATCATGTAACCGCTTGCCATCTGTCTGCATAGGTCCCAATTCTTAGCAATTAGTGGTTGCTATTTGGTTGGTCCGAGGGGGTGATGTGGCAGCCTGGGGTTGGCTGTCACATGATCACATAGCCCAGTTTTTGGCTATGTGATCATGCGACTGCTTGCCACGTGTCCCTGGGGCCCGGTAGCAGGTGATGGGGCATCTTTTGGATGCTAAGTGGCAATGTTCTATTGGCCAGCGGGCGGTGATGTGGTGGTCTCATGGCCTTGTCGCATGATCACAAGGGCCATTTCCATGGCTTGCGATCATGTGACAAACCCCTTGTTGTTGACTCCATGCGGTGGTGGTTAATGTTTGCGGGTTGTTGCATGTTCGCATAGCTCATTTCTGGGCTATACAATCATGCGAGAGGGTGCCACGTGTGCTGGGGCCCATTTGTGGTTGTTTGGTGGTCCCATTGGCAGGTGGTGTTGTGGTGGTCTCCAATTGGTTTGAGCTGGTAGGATGTTAGGGTTTGAACGCGGGCCCAGGTGGGGGTATCTCGGCGATGACATGGCAGACGGCAGGGTGCATGGGAAGTGGCGTGTCGCATGTTTGCATGAGCTAGTTTTTTGGCTTGCGAACATGCAACAAACCCTTTTGTGGTAGCGGTAGCGTTGGCGGTTATGAGGAGGGTAACAGTAAGTGGCGTGTTGCATGTTCACATAGCCCATTTTTGGGCTATGCGATCATGCGACAACTGTTTGGCATCGCCGTTGCGGAGTTAGCCCAAGGTGTTCGAATGGTTAAAAACATGAAGCCCGCGAGTGCATTGTGACTGTTTGCCTTCATTTTTTAATCTCTGTGAATGTTTCCAGTGACCAGAAAGGACTGAAATTGATGACAGGAAGGGCCAGAGTTGGTGAAACTGATCTTCTCCACCGCTCCAGTGTGCTCCAGGGTGTGAGATGATTGCAGAAGAGGAGTGTCTTGCCATAAGGGAGTAAATGAAATGTACCAAAAGCAGTTGTAGGGTCACTTCCAATTTGAATTTTGTAGATTTTTTATTGATCTTCGGTGCTTTTTCAGAGTTTCTCATGATTGAAGATCTGATGTTGATTAAGTGCATTTAGGACTTAGTGTTTTCCCTCTGAATCGTATCAGATTTTGAAATGCCTAATTGATGGAAAACTCTAACTATGGTTACCCTTAGCTTGTTGCATCCTAACTTGTGTGGGATTTCAAGGTAACCATGGGTATATATGTTGTTTTTGCTGATTAACAAGGGGTTCCAGCTTAGAGTTCTTTTCTAGTTCCATGAAAGGTTATGTCCTGCAGATTTCTCTTTCTCTCTGCATATAGGGTGTTTTTCTTCCATTTGCTAGTTCAGAGAATATAATGCATGCTGCAGCAAATTTGTCTTATGTATGAGGACTCAATTTATTCTTACTGTCATCAAGCTATCTCCATTTGAATTTTAAATTCATTGATCATACATCAAGGGTGTTTGATTTGTCTATTTGCATTGCCTACGTGTTTGCAAGTGGAGTTATCTTCACAGAGGTAACTGGTTTAGGGTTAGTGTTTATGCATGTATGAGCTGAAATATCAAAGATATTTCACACTTGTCTTCTAGTGGATGTTGGTTAATGTGTTGTCTATTTATAGGTCTCTTATAAGGGGAGGGTTAAAATCCTTTGAATGGATAATAACATGCTTGAATGCATAGGTGGGTGTTAAGTTGAGGTTTGGTCATGGTGTGTGATTGATGTCAGGCATCAACACATTGAGCATATTGTGTTCTTGTTTCATAACTATCTCTTGCAGTAGGGTATTTGACTCTATGGCCCATTGGATAAGGCACTGGTCTATCAGAGACTTAGGGCATCTCAAGAGACCTTTCAATCCATTTAAAATCATTTCCCTTCAGCTCCACTTTTTCCCTTTCTTGTTGTTAGGATAGGTCTCTAGCTTTCAGTCTCATTCCATGCAAGTAGGGCTATTGCATGTGATTTTCTATTCATTAGGGTATAGGATACCTATAGGAGATTGATTGCTATTCCACATTAATCTGTCTGCAGGCTTTTGATTTGTCATGAGATGTCTTGAATGTGCAGACAAGGCAATACCCGCCTAAGTGAATGTGGAGCTCAAAGAAGGAGGATTTCTCTTTATCCTCATCAATTGGACTATTTCCTTGTCAAACTTGAGTGTCTAACCAAGATCTAAGCCCAAATATTTGATTCAAGTTTGGTCCTGCAAGAAAAAGATCCAACACATTCTTCAAATTTGTTAGCATTAGAAAGAAAGAAAAAAGCATGAAAGAAAAACCAAAAAGCTTCTCATACAAGCATCATCTCAAAGAAAGAAGATAACTTGAGATGATGGAAATTCATCCATCTTCTAATGCCACCAATCTCCAAATTGACATAATCAGGCATCTATGTCATGGTAGAAAAGAGGCTTCGATTCACCAAAAATATTCTTGTTACTATTCAAACTTGAATTAGCACAATCTAGATTCTTTGTCTCAACTGGATAAGTTTCACTATTCTTTATCATCTCACTAAAATGATTTGGTGTTGCATCATTATTATAGCTACATGAACATCCTTCTATTACCTCTTCTTCTTTTTTACGAAGATGCTTTGATCTATTGAACACTAGAGAAAAGATGGAAACTTTGCAAACATAAATTGGAGACATTCCCAAGGTTCCAACAATCTTGTTCCTGGTGACAGTCAATACTAACATCAAATCTCCATTTTGTTGCTGCACAAGATTAAGGAGGACAATAACATAATACTTCTTGTACCTTGAATTGAAATGAGATATGATTTCTTCACACACCATATGATCTCCCATGCCATAATAGAACTATTATCCTTAGAATCCAAATTATTTAATTTAAGGGTAATAAAAAAATGTTGTAGCCTTGGACTAAGTCTCCTCAGACTTAAAGCCACTACTGCTCTATGCACAACATGTGCAAACTTGAACATTGTATACATTATGGAAATATATATTCTAGCCTTTATTTTCCATTCTTCAATAAAAAAATGGAGTTTTCAATTTACCTTTCTATTGCAGTTTCCTCTAACATCTTCAATCTCAAAATTTAGTAGAATAGTGTCCATGATTCCATGTTATCATAAAAAGGGGCTCTTTCAAGAAAAAATTACCATAGTCATGATGCATCGACTCCACTAGTCATCACAAATGAATCACACAGCTTCCTTTAATGGCTTTGATTTCTATCCAGTCCCATCGCAACAGTAGATATATTTCTGCTCATTGTCATTGAGAAAGAAAGTGTAGTCATGGACAAGTTAGGTTTTCTATATGTTACGTAATCCTAGTATAAGAACTCACCTTATTATGAACATAGTTACTCTTGTTGCAGTAGCTATCTTTATGGGCTTCTTGTGCATGTGTCAGAAAAGCCAAGCAAGGCGATCAACTAGCGACTGTTTCCCTTCTATTGTCAAGGCATCTTAGACAACCACACATTAATAATCTTAATAATGACAACATTAAAAGCTATTAAGATTCATCTTCAATAGCACGCTCAGATAGATTCTTCATCTACCACGACAATGTAAAATGAAAACATGTAATGTGGACCTAATAAGAAGAACCAATCACATCACCTTTCATAGGAAAAGTACCTCCCTGTTGCAATTTATTGTGAATAATTGTTACTCATCATCATCACACCTCCTCTTTACACCTTTTGCATTGCCCATTTTCTCTATGGAAACAAACTACCAAACAAACTTTCACTCATCACCATCACATAGGTACGTCTCCAAACATCAGACCACTATCATTTTTTAAATTCACAATCACAGGAACATGTAGTGCTCTGATACCAAAATGAGAGCAGAGAATACTTTATTTGATGATATCATTCAACATAGTAAATAAGGTTATATACAATGCAATGTTCATATGGTTGGATTGCTACCAACCGATATTTAGTTAGAGAGTTACCAACTGAGACAACCGCGATGTAATTACTAATTATGCTAATATAACATATTTCTATTTTGTATAAAAAAAATTTACATTTTTCAAGATTGGGGATTTCAAATAGGATAATAAATTTGAGCACAAGAGCTAATATCCCAATATTTAATAAACAATAGCAACAAGAAAATTTACATAACATTTTTTTCTTCTATATACTAAATGATTAATTCCACAAAAAAATTTGTGTGCCATGTCTATGTCTCCACAAATGAGGTATGTTAAACATGGTAGTTGTAACTATAGTGTCAGAGAACAATCATTTTCCTATACCATTTGATAGATGTCCATATATTATTCAAATAATCTCATTCTTACATAGCCATGAAAGATACTAGCAAAAATTGTATAATTTCTCTTTACAATTGCCAATAAAATTTACTTGAAATTTTTGAAAGAGTTTGCGGAGCATGAAAAGTGATCTTTTAAAAAGGATAATCAAAACCTTTGAGGATTCGCATTTCAACTCTCAACTCAAGTAAGCCTTTAGGTAATTTTTACCTTAAGTTTACTTACAACTTAACTAAATGTATGTTTTAATTAAGCATATAAATTAATGTATGATAAAAAGAAGAAAGATCAAACAAATAGAGGCAGTGTACAACTTTTTCTCTCCCCAATATCTAAGTGTAGCATCCTAAAAATTAAACACTTCATTAGTGTTCATTTTGGGACCATTTTTAGCCCCATTTAGTGTGTTCCTTATGGTAGGACTGTTGGCATATAGTTTATCCTTGATGCAAATATTGTGCACACGGTGTGGCAGTTAATGTTCTCTACTTGTGGCAAATAGTAGCACTGCTTAGGTGGACATAAAGTCACGTGGGTATACGGAGTCTTTGTCTGTGATTATAGCATGAGTTAGTCATCATGGTTTACGTTGACTATGGTTTGGTGACACTTGGTTGTTGTTGATCCATGTGTTAGTTGAGTATGGTGGATTCTAAATATGATTATATTTGATTTAAGAAAGTCTTATGCGTTCGGATGAAAAAGACTTATGATTATGTTTTTTTTGTAAACCCTATCTTGAGGGACGCAGCCATGGAAGGAGATCTAGTTCTTTTGAAGCTTGTGATCGATTTTTTGTTTTGGGTTTACAGTATGTGATTATGCTGCATGAAAGGAACAAGATGGTGTTTTTTTAAAGAGATATCTTTGCTTTGAAAAAAAGGTATTTCTACTATGAAAGTCATGGATAAACACAGGAGGTTTTATGTTGAGTGTTTCATCTTTAATTTATACCATTTGATGTGTTAGCTAACACAAGTTTACTGGTGTGTGTTTCAAATATTTTTGAGGATTCTCTTTAGCAACGACAGTTGAGTTTGGCAGAAATGACAAAGGTATTTTTGGGTTTACTATGCACATGCATGAGGTATGTTTTTACTGTGGATTCTCCAAGACATTTTTTCTATATCAGAAATCGGATGCATATTTATAAGGAAGAATTTGTGTTAAGAAAAAGGTTTTTTTTCTATCTTCAAATTCTTCAAAGTTTCTTGAGAAGGATTGTTGAAAATTTCCAAGATTGCCTTCTTTGTTTAACGTTTCAGCTTTATATCTAATTTCCTTTTTTGCATAAGAAATTTGAAGGAAATATATACCATGTCGCTCTTGATTCTTCATAGCAGTGATTACATATTTATCAAGTATTTGGGATTTGGTTTAGTTTGCTAGTTACACTTGATAGTTGTGTAACGGTTCAGTTTTGCAACCATCTTGCATTTTCTTTACTTGATCGAAACAGTTTTTTCTTCAAGATAAAATCTTGTGAAGGGTTTGAAATATTCTTGAAAACAATTGTCTGGTTATTTGAAATCAGTTTTGTTTTTGAACTGATATTGAAATCAGTTGCAACGTTTGTTGTAACTGCTCTTGAGAAAGTGATTGAAAACATATTTTGTATATGGGTGACCCCACAATAGTGGGTTACACTTTTTTATGTTATGATAGGTTATCCTGTACCCAGGAGCCAATCTACAGACATCCTCCAGAAGAGAGAAGTATTCAACACTATATTGTATTGAAATGAGGTGTTGAGGTGTGTTGAGAGATGTTTACAAAGGTATAGAGGCTCTGCTTAAATAGGCAAGAGCAGATAGGTAGAGTGGACAAGGTTGAGACAAGTGTCTCAACCTAGAGGAAGTAGAGTTCTGATAGAACTCTACAATATCCTCTTAAGATGAGTTAGAGTCCAAATAGGACTCAATGATATCCATCTACCTAATAAATGTATTGACCTAAGTAAACTTAATTAAAGAGTAAACAATAACAACTATTTACTCTAACATTTTAGACATGTTGATTTTTGCTAAAATAACATATTTTTAATAAAATATGATGATTTAAGCCTTGAGAGGTTCCATTTGAAGAAATTAATTACAAATGGTTAGCTCAAATCCTCTTAGATAAAAATGATAATTTATATAACATCTATACTCCTCATTCATACCTACAATGGAGTCTCCTTCGCACCTATTAAAATGCTGACAAAAAATCACTTCGACTTTATCTTTTAGTAGATCAAATGAATGCATTTGAAAAAACTATTTATGTAGTTAGGTACTATTGAGAAAAATCTTTCCAATGATTATAATGTTAATATATATTAAGTTTATTATGACTTTATATTTTTAGTTTTGTTAAACATAAATATTTCACCGTATGTCTACCTCTATGTTTGACGCTTTTGCAAAAATAGTAAATGAGAGAAAAAAATTTCTAAAAAATATCTATGCCCTAGGTATTGAAGTTATCTATCTATTAAAAAAAAAAATGAAATTAGACAAATACATGACAAGTTATAAGCTATGTAGTCAAGGTATGTCAAAATTATAGTTTAGGCAACTTCAAACATTAATAAAATATGCAATAATCATGATAATGTCATCAAACCTATTGCATGCCCTCTGTATGGATGTTACAAAACTAAATTCAAAAGAATCACATTGATATCTATTTTAGAAAAAAAAGTTATACTCTATGAAAACAATGTAACTCTTTGAAAATGGCATTTTCAACAACATACCAGTTTTTGTGGGAGAAAAAAAAAATCATCCAAATCAATTCAAAAATAAAAATAAAAAATATACTTATATTCTAGGTAGAATATCCTAAAAGACTCTATTTTACTTTATCTTTCGATTTCATATAGTTTAATGACAATATGCATCTAAATCTGAATTTTTTTTTCAAAATGTAGAGTTCAGTGTTCGTTCATGCAAAAAAGTGTAACCCACTATTGTGGGTTCACCCATATTCCAATATAAGGGAATATGACTGTGTAAAATATATGAGATTAAAAGGCATTTTTCTTTGTAAATGGAATACATGAAAGAAACATTGAAAGGAAGATCTTAAAATATTTATATGCATAAGGTGTGTGCATTTGCAGCATGCAGTTATGTATGTGAATACTTCGAACCAAAATACATTTATAAAAGGAGAGAAGGATTGTAGCCCAAGCAGTTGTAGCTACTATTGTAAAAGAAGAGTTATTGCTCAATAAAGCTTACAGGTTCCATTGGAGTGGTTTTTCTTCCTTATGTAAAAAATTGAAAGGTTTTGAGGGTTTCCCACTCGGCATAAAATCTTGTCTCTTTTCTATGAGTTGTTTACATTGTTGTGATTTCTTATACTTTTGTTTATGTTCAGTTGATTTAAAGAATTTTAATGTACATGTGATTTAAATTCTTGTGAAGAACCATCTATTTTAATTAACCCCCCCCACCCCCGCCCCCTCTAAGAATAACCACAACTTCCAACAAGTGGTATCAGAGCATAGGGTCCCTTCCTAGGTCTGCCTATAGGGTGGATAGTTTGGAAGTAAATGGCACAGGCTGAGGGAGCTTCTCTTAGCAGAGCCCCATTATTTGATGGTAGTGACTATGTGTTTTGGAAAGTAATGATGGAAGCCTTCATAAACTCTTTAGATATTAATATGTGGGAAGTTGTAGCAACAAAATATATTGTTCCTAAAGTTATACCCACATATCCTAATGATAAGACCAAGTACGAACTTGATAAAAGAGAAAAATTTGTTATCCTATGTGGTCTTACTAAAGATTTGTTTGTAAAAGTCATGTACTATCAATCTACTAATGATATATGGGAAAAAATGGACACCATTTATCAAGGTGATGAAAAAGTTAAGGAATCAAAATTGATAACTTTAAAAACTCAGTTTGATAATTTGAAGATGAATGAGGATGAAAGCATAGCTCCTTATTTTTATAAATTGATGAAGTAGTAAATGCTAGAAGGGGATTAGGAGAGATAATTGAAGAATGTGGCATTGTCTCAAACGTAGTTAGAACCATTCTACCTAAATTTGAAACAAAGATCTCTACCTTAGAAGAAAAGGAACATTTTTCTAAAATGACTTTACATCAGTTACAAGGAACCTTGACTGCATATGAGATAAGAATCAACAATCAAGTTGGTTCCACATCAAAAGAGATAACATTTAAGGCTGAGAAATAGGATGAAAGTGATTCAAATTTAACAGATGATCTAGAAGCATTGTTAGTCAGAAAAATGAGAAAGAAATATCAAGGAAAACCTAAGTATTTTAGTTGTGGTCAATTAGGACACTTTGCTACAAAATGTCCCTATGTTGATCAAGATGATAATGATGAGAAAGCTAAAAAATTTTCAAAAAGGAAACCTTGGAATCCGAATCAAAGGTTCAAGAACTTTAAAAAGAAGAGTCTCTTGTCAAAAGAGGACTCAAATGAAGAATCAAATGATTCCGGAGAAGAAGGAGAAACATTATTCATGGCTAAAATAATAAATGTTCCTAAATTGGAATCTAGTAAATCAGAATCCTCATCTGATTTAGACGAAGACATTGATCTTGAGAAAGAACTTCTTTGTTCTTTGCAAGAACTAAAGAGACTAAAGAAATTAATATCAGATTATGAAAAGGAAAATAAAATGTTGCAAGATGATTTAGAAAAAGCAAATCAGCTTATTGGGAATCAAAAATTATCTCTTGATGAAAACGAAAAGAAACTGATTTTATTACAAAAATAGATTGACCAAGTTGACTTAAATGTTAAAATAGTTGAAAAAGGAAAATCTTCAAAACAGGGCTCAAATTACTTCTTTAAAGGTTATTGTTTCAATTGTAATATTTTTGGTCATAAGGCATTTTAATGTAAGATGAGCATAAATGAGTATGGTTTCAAGAAAATAATCAAATGTTTCAAGTGTTTTCATTATGGACACTTGCTAATCAGTGTAAACTGCATTTAAAGCCCAAACAAGTATGGAAACCTATTGTCTTGCATATTGAAAAGTCTTTGATTGTTGAAACAGCCTTATTTGCCCATAAACCTACAACTTGGGTTTTGGACAGCAATTGTTCACATCATATGACTGGCTGTAAAAGCAAGTTTAAAACCCTAGAAGATTTTGATGGAGGGTTTGTTCAGTTTGGAGACAATTCAGGTGCATATATCACAGGTCGTGGTTCAATTATTCTCAATAAAGATACACCCATTCATGATGTATATTATTTAGAAGGTCTAAAACATAACCTTCTAAGTGTAAGTCAGATTTGTGATAGTGGATATTCCATTTCTTTTAATGCTAAAGGATGTTCAATGAAGAGTGAAAAGAACAAAGTTATTGCTAGTGGTTTAAGAACATGAGGAAATCTTTGTAATCTAATTGATTCTAGAGTTCAAGAGTCATTATTCATTAATACTTGTCTTGTAATTCAAGTAGAAGAAAATTGGTTATGGCATAAAAGATTGGGACACTTAAATTTTGATAATCTTGCTAGGATCGGCAAGAACAAAAAGGTTAGAGGCTTACCTCTAATCAGCAAACTAGCTAATGTTTGTGAAGAGTGTGTAAAAGGTAAACAAACTAGAACATCTTTCAAAACCAAAGATTACTTTTCTAATAGACCACTAGAGCTTTTGCATATTGATCTTTGTGGTCCAACTAAAAATCCATCCTTAAATGGTGAAAAATATTTCATGTTGTTTGTAGATGATTATTCAAGGATGGTTTGGGTAACTTTTTTGAAACATAAATCTGAAGCCTTTGAACGATTTAAAATATTCAGGAAAATGGTTGAAAGGGAAACCAATCTAAATTTGAAATGTTTAAGGTCAGATAGAGGCGGAGAATTCACCTCCCAACAGTTTATTGAGTATTGTGAAAAACATGGCATCAAGAGGCAGCATTCAACTGCTCGTACACCACAACAAATAGTGTTGTGGAAAGGAAAAATAGTACTATTAAAGAAATGGCTAGAACAATGTTAAATGAAGCCAAATTACCTAATAGATTCTGGAAAGAAGTTGTTCATATAGCTGTATATATTCTAAACAGGGCTCAAATCAGAGTAAGGACGGTGTATACTCCTTATGAACTATGGCATGGAAAAACTGCTAATGTCAAGAACTTTAAAAGATTTGGGTATAAATGTTTTATTAAAAAGGACAATGATTTGTTAGAAAGCTTTAGTTACATGTCTGATGAAGGTATCTTTTTAGGATACTCTACACATAGTAAAGCTTTCAAATGCTATAATAAAAGACTGAATAAAGTCATCAAAACTATAAATGTGATATTTGATGAAAGTTCTTTGTTGATCAATAAAAATGAAAAATGTGTTGAAGAAGATTATTTTTAAAGAATAGAGCATGTTTCATGTGATCATGAGTCAGATGATGATGATCAAGAACTTCCTGATCAAAATGAACAAGAAAATTGCTCAATTCCTCAAGAATCTAAAACTTCTCTAAAAACTCCTTCTAGAATTATAAAAAAAAGACATCCTCAGTCTCAAGTAATTGGAGATATAGAGGGAGGAATTCTAACTAGAAGAAAAGACAAAATTGATGAGCATGCTCATATTGCAGAACATTTCTACCTGATATCATATTTTGAACCAAAAACTATAACAAAAGCATTGACAGATCTTTGTTAGCAAATCAGATTAAGAAAAATCAAACATGGGAACTTGTTCCTAGACTTGACAACAAGAATGTTATAGGTGGAAAATGGATATTTCAAAATAAACTAAATGAAGATGGCAAAGTAGTAACCTGAACAAAGCCAGATTTGTATGTAAGAGTTATGCTCAACAGGAAGGTATTGATTTTGGTGAAACTTTTGCACCAGTTGCAAGATTAGAATCTATTAGAATCTTTCTTGCATATGCTAGTTACCAAAAGTTTACTATTTATCAAATGCATGTTAAAACCGCTTTTTTAAATGGCTATCTTGAAGAGGAATTCTATATGGAACAACCAGAAGGGTTCGAATCTTCTAATAAACCTGATTATGTGTATTGTCTTAAAAGGGAACTATATGGCTTAAAACAAGCTCCTCGAACTTGGTATTCCAGGTTGGATAATCATCTTACTACAAATGGTTTTACTCATGGTAGTGCACACAGCACTTTATATATTAAAATTGTTAATGGTGATATTTTAGTAGTGGAAGTCTATGTGTTTGATATTATTTTTGAATCTACCAATGATGAATTGTCAAAACATTTTTCTAACATCATGGAATCTGAATTTGAAATTTCTCTTTTGGGTGAACTTACTTTCTTTCTTGGTTTACAAGTGTCACAGCTTGAACATGGCTTATTCTTGTCTCAAACAAAATATGCCAAAGAGATGTTGAAGAAATTTAACATGACTTATTGTAAACCTGTCAACACACCTATGGAAATAGGATGCAAACTAGTTAAATATAATGATTCACCTCCAGTAAATCAAACTTCATACAGATCCATGATTGGCAATTTGTTATATCTTACAGCATCTAGACCTGACCTAATGCAAACAGTTTGTCTGGTGTCTCGGTTTCAATCTGCTCCTAAATAGTCTCATCTTAATGCAGTTACTCGAATCTTCAATTATATTCAAGGTACTCTTGACTTTGGTTTATGGTCTCCACATAATGATGATTTCACTCTACTTGGGTATATCGATGTCAATTGGGGTGGCTCTGAAGATAAAAAGAGCACTAGTGGTGCTACATTTTTCCTTGGTAATCGCTTGGTTTCCTAGCATAGTAAAAACCAATAGTGTGTTACTTTATCTACTTGTGAGTCTGAATATGTTGCTGCTACAATGTGTTGTACTCAGTTAATTTTGATGAATTATTAGTTATTTGATCTAGGTATTCAGATACCAAAGCCTATTTCTATCATGTGTGACAATATGAGTGCCATCCAATTAAGTAAAAACCCAGTCATGCACTCTCGCACCAAACATGTAGTAATCAAACTACATTTTCTACGTGATCGAGCTCTTGAAAATGAGTTCAAGTTGGTTTATGTTCCTACTCAAGTACAGGTGGTTGATATTTTCACTAAAGCTCTCCCCAAGGCCTCTTTTGAATAGCTCAGAACTCGATTGGGAGTTGTCTCTCAATCCTTGTTGCACTAAGTTTCTTATTTTGGGGGAGTCTATAATTGGTTTTTGATCCTATTTTAATAGACATTTTTTATGTTCAAAAGCAATGGTGTACTTTTTCTTTGTCCTTGATGCAAACTGGGGGATAAATTTGCTTCTTTCTTCAGTTGCTTATAATGGTATTTTTTATGATATGGGTTATGGTTTTTACCATGATGATTTCAGCATTGTTCATTTCAGCACTGACAGGACTTGACTTGTGATGGTTTTATGATGGTTTTAATAGTTTGATCATTTCAACATTGATCATTTCAGCTCCAGCAAGGCATTGTACCGGCAGTGGTAGTTTTTGGCAGGTATATGTATTATGGACTATTTTTTATGGCATTTTTTATCATGCCTTATATATCACAGTATTTTTTCTGATACACTTGAATATTTTTATTTAGACAAGTATGTATGTCACTCTAAGAATATATACTTGTGTATGTCTACATCTTGAGATGGTTTACATAGAACAAATGATTTTTCCTCAAGGAGAAATGGGGGAGTTTTTTGGCATATAGTTTATCCTTGATGCAAAATATTATACACATGGCGTGGTAGTTAATGTTCTCTACTTGTGGAAAATAGCAGCACTGCTTAGGTGGACATGAAGTCACGTGGGTATACGAAGTCTTTGTCTGTGATTATAGCATGAGTTAGTCATCATGGTTTACGTTGACTATTGTTTGGTGACACTTGGCTTTTGTTGATCCATATGTTAGTTAAGTATGGTGGATTCTAAATATGATAGTATTTGATTTAAGAAAGTCTTATGCATTCGAATGAAAAAGACTTATGATTATGTTTTTTTTGTAAACCCTATCTTGAGGGACGCCACCATGGAAGGAGATCTAGTTCTTTTGAAGCTTGTGATCAGTTTTTTTTTTTGCATTTATAGTATGTGATTATGTTGCATGAAAGGAACAGGATGGTGTTTTTTTAAGAGATATATTTGCTTTGAAAAAAAGGTATTTCTGCAGTGAAAGGCATGGCTAAACATAGGAGGTTTTATGTTGATTGTTTCATCTTTAATTTATACCATTTGATGTGTTGGCTAACACAAGTTTACTGGTGTGTGTTTCAAATATTTTTGAGGATTCTCTTTGGCAATGACAGTTGAGTTTGGTAGAAATGATAGAGGTATTTGTGGGTTTACTGTGCACATGCATGAGGTATGTTTTTACTGTGGATTCGGCAAGATGTTTTTTATGTATCAAAAATATGATGCATATTTATAAGGAAGAATTTGTGTTAAGAAAAAGGTTTTTTTTCTATCTTCCAATTCTTCAAAGTTTCTTGAGAAGGATTGTTGAAAATTTCCAAGATTTCCTTCTCAGTTTAACATTTTAGCTTTACATCTAATTTCCTTTTTTGCATAAGAAATTTGAAGGAAATATATGCCATGTCGCTCTTGATTCTTCACAGCAGTTATTACATTTTTATCAAGTATTTGGGATTTGGTTCAGTTTGTTGGTTACACTTAATAGTTGTGTAACAGTTCAGTTTTGGAACCGTCTTGCAAATTCTTTACCTGATCGAAAGAGTTTTTTTTTCTTCAGGATAAAATCCTATGAAGGGTTTGAAATATTCTTGAAAATAGTTTTCTGGTTATATGAAATCAATTTTGTTTTTGAACTGATATTGAAATCAGTTGCAATATTTGTTGTAACTGCTCTTGAGAAAGTGATTGAAAACATATTCTGTATATTCCTATATAAGGGAATACGACTATGTAAAACATGTGAGATTAAAAGGCATTTTTCTTTGTATATGGAATACATGAAAGAAACATTGAAAGGAAGATCTTAAAATATTTGTATGCATAAGGTGTGTGCATTTGCAGCATGCAGTTATGTATGTGAATACTTTGAACTAAAATAAATTTGTAAAAGGAGAGAATGGTTGTAGCCTAAGTAGTTGTAGTTGTTGTTGTAAAAGAAGGGTTATTGCTCAATAAAGCTTACATGTTCCATTGGAGTGGTTTTTCTTCCCTATGAAAAAACCGAAAGGTTTTGAGGGTTTCCCACTCGGCATAAAATCTTGTCTCTTTTTTGTAAGTTGTTTACATTGTTGTGATTTCTTATACTTTTGTTTATGTTCAGTTGATTTAAAGAATTTTAATGTACATGTGATTTAAATTCTTGTGAATAATCATCTATTCATATTCACCCCCCCCCCCCCCCCCCCACTCTCTGAGAATAACCACAACTTCCAACAAGTGGTATTAGAGCATAGGGTCCCTTCCTAGATCCGCCCATAGGGATTATCCAGGGATAGTTTGGAAGTAAATGGCACAGGCCGAGGGAGATTCTCTTAGCAGAGCCCCATTATTTGATGGTAGTGACTATATTTTTTGGAAAGTAATGATGGAAGCCTTCATAAACTCTTTAGATATTAATATGTGGGAAATTGTAGCAACAAAATATATTGTTCCTAAAGTTATACCCACAGATCCTAATGATAAGACAAAGTATGAACTTGATAAAAGAGAAAAATTTGCTATCATATGTGGTCTTACTAATGATGTGTTTGTTAAAGTCATGTACTGTCAATCTGCTAATGATATCTGGGAAAAACTAGAAACCATTTATCAAGGTGATGAAAAAGTTAAGGAATCAAAATTGATAACTTTAAAAACTTAGTTTGATAATTTGAAGATGAATGAGGATGAAAGCATAGCTTCTTATTTTTACAAATTGATGAAGTAGTAAATGCTAGAAGGGGATTAGGAGAGATTATTGAAGAACATGACATTGTCTCAAAGGTAGTTAGAACTATTCTACCTAAATTTGAAACAAAGATCTATACCTTAGAAGAAAAGAAACATTTTTCTAAAATGAATTTACATCAGTTACAAGGAACCTTGACTGCATATGAGATGAGAATCAGCAATCAAGCTGGCTCCACATCAAAAGAGATAGCGTTTAAGGCTGAGAAATAGGATGAAAGTTATTCAAATTTAACAGATGCTCTAGAAGCATTATTAGTTAGAAAAATGAGAAAGAAATATCAAGGAAAACCTAAGTGTTTTAGTTGTGGTCAATTAGGAAACTTTGCTGCAAAATGTCCCTATGCTGATCAAGATGATAATGATGAGAAAGCTGAAAAGTTTTCAAAAAGGAAACCTTGGAATCCAAATCAAAGGTTCAAGAACTTTAAAAAGAAGAGTCTCTTGTCAAAAGAGGACTCAAATGAAGAATCAAATGATTCCAGAGAAGAAGGAGAAACATTATTCATGGCTAAAATAATAAATGTTCCTAAATTGGAATCTAGTAAATCAGAATCCTCATCTGATTCAGATGAAGACATTGATCTTGAAAGAACTTTGTTATTTGCAAGAACTAAAGAGACTAAAGAAATTAATATCAGATTATGTAAAGGAAAATAAAATGTTGCAAGATGATTTAGAAAAAGCAAATTAGCTTATTGAGAATAAAAAATTATCTCTTGATGAAAAAGAAAAGAAATTGATTTTATTACAAAAATAGATTGACCAAGCTGACTTAAATGTTAAAATAGTTGAAAAAGGAAAATCTTCAAAACAAGGCTCAAATTACTTCTTTAAAGGTAATTGTTTCAATTGTAATATTTTTGGTCATAAGGCATTTAAATGTAAGATGAGCAAAAATGAGTATGGTTTCAAGAAAATAATCAAATGTTTCGAGTGTTTTCATTATGGACACTTTGCTAATCAGTGTAAACTACATTTAAAGCCCAAACAAGTATGGAAACATATTGTCTTGCATATTGAAAAGTCTCTGATTGTTGAAACAGCCTTATTTGCCCATAAACCTACAACTTGGGTTTTGGACAGCAGTTGTTCACATCATATGATTGGCTGTAAAAGCAATTTTAAAACCCTAGAAGATTTTGATGGAGGGTTTGTTCGGTTTGGAGACAATTCAGGTGCATATATCACAGGTTATGGTTCAATTATTCTCAATAAAGATACACCCATTCATGATGTATATTGTGTATAAGGTCTAAAACATAACCTTCTAAGTGTAAGTCAGATTTGTGATAGTGGATATTCCATTTCTTTTAATGCTAAAGGATGTTCAATGAAGAGTGAAAAGAACAAAGTTATTGCTAGTGGTTTAAGAACATGAGGAAATCTTTATAATCTAATTGATTCTACACTTCAAGAGTCATCATTGATTAATACTTGTCTTGTAAGTCAAGTAGAAGAAAATTGGTTATGGTATAAAAGATTGGGACACTTAAATTTTGATAATCTTGCTAGGATCAGCAAGAACAAAAAGGTTAGAGGCTTACCTCTAATCAGAAAACTAGCTAATGTTTGTGAAGAGTGTGTAAAAGGTAAACAAACTAGAACATCTTTCAAAACCAAAGAATACTTCTCTAATAGACCACTAGAGCTTGTGCATACTGATCTTTGTGGTCCAACTAAAACTCCATCCCTAAATGGTGAAAAATATTTCATGTTGTTTGTAGATGATTATTCAAGGATGATTTGGGTAACTTTTTTGAAACATAAATCTGAAGCTTTGAACGCTTCAAAATATTCAGGAAAATGGTTGAAAGGGAAACTAATCTAAAGTTGAAATGTTTAAGGTCAAATAGAGGTGGATAATTCACATCCCAAGAGTTTATTGAGTATTGTGAAAAATATGGCATCAAGAGGCAACATTCAACTGCTCATACACCACAACAAAATGGTGTTGTGGAAAGGAAAAATAGAATTATTAAAGAAATGGCTAGAACAATGTTAAATGAAGCCAAGTTACCTAATAAATTTTGGAAAGAAGTTGTTCATACAGCTGTATATATTCTAAACAGGGCTCAAATTAGAGTTAGGATGGCGTATACTCCTTATGAACTATGGCATGGAAAAACTACTAATGTCAAGAACTTTAAAAATTTTGGCTGTAAATGTTTTATTAAAAAGGACAATGATTTGTTAGAAAGCTTTAGTTCTAGGTCTAATGAAGGTATCTTTTTAGGATAATCTACACATAGTAAAGCTTTCAAAAGCTATAATAAAAAACTGGATAAAGTCATCAAAGCTATAAATGTGATATTTGATGAAAGTTCTTTGTTGATCAATAAAAATGAAAAATGTGTTGAAGAAGATTCTTTTCAAATAATAGAGCATGTTTCATGTGATCATTAGTCAGATGATGATGATCAAGAACTTCCTGATCAAAATGAACAAGAAAATTGCTCAATTGCTCAAGAATCCAAAACTTCTCCAAAAACTCCTAGAATTATAGCAAAAAGACATCTTGAGTCTCAAGTCATTGGAGATATAGAGGGAGGAATTATAACTACAAGAAAAGCCAAAATTGATGAGCATGCTCATATTGCAGAACATTTCTGCCTAATATCAGATTTTGAACCAAAAATTGTAACTGAAGCATTGACAGATCTTTGTTGGCTGAATGTTATGCAAGATGAAATAAATCAGAGTGAGAAAAATCAAACATGGGAACCTGTTCCTAGACCTGACAACAAGAATGTTATAGGTGGAAAATGGATATTTCAAAATAGACTAAATGAAGACGGAAAAGTAGTAAGGAACAAAGCCATATTTGTATGTGAGGGTCATGCTCAACAGGAAGGTATTGATTTTGGTGAAACTTTTGCACCAATTGCAAGATTAGAATCTATTAAAATCTTTATTGCATATGCTCATTACAAAATTTTTACTATTTATCAAATGGATGTTAAAACCACTTTTTTAAATGGCTATCTTGAAGAGGAAGTCTATATGGAATAGCCAGAAGGGTTTGAATCTTCTGATAATCTTAATTATGTGTATCATCTTAAAAAGGCACTATATGGCTTAAAACAAGCTCCATGAGCTTGGTATTCTAGGTTGGATAAGCATCTTACTGCAAATGGTTTTACTCATGGTAGTGCAGCCAACACTTTATATATTAAAATTGTTAATGGTGATATTTTAGTAGTGGAAGTCTATGTGGATGATATTATTTTTGGATCTACCAATGATGAATTATCAAAACATTTTTCTAACATCATGGAATCTAAATTTTAAATGTCTCTTTAGGGTGAACTTACTTTCTTTCTTGGTTTACAAGTGTCACAACTTGAACATGGCTTATTCTTGTCTCAAACAAAATATGCCAAAGAGATGTTGAAGAAATTTAACATGACTGATTGTAAACCTTTCAGAACACCTATGGAAATAGGGTGAAAACTAGTTAAAGATGATTATTCACCTCCTTTAAATCAAACTTCATACAGATCCATGATTGGCAATTTGTTATATCTTACAACATCTAGACCCGATCTAATGCAAGCAGTTTGTCTGGTGTCTCGATTTCAATCTACTCCTAAACAGTCTCATCTTAATGCAGTTACTCAAATCTTCAAGTATATTCAAGGTACTCTTGACTTTGGTTTATGGTATCCACATAATGATGGTTTCACTCTGCTTGGGTATACCGATGCCAATTGGGGTGGCTCTAAAGATAAAAAGAGCACTAGTGGTGCTGCATTTTTCCTTGGTAATCACTTGGTCACCTTGCATAGTAAAAAAATAGGAGTGTGTTACTTTATCTACTTGTGAGTCTGAATATGTTGCTGCTACAGCGTGTTGTACTCAGTTAATTTGGATGCATTATTAGTTATCTGATCTAGGTATTTAGATACCAAAGCTTATTTCTATCATGTGTGACAATATGAGTGTCATCCAATTAAGTTAAAACCCAGTCATGCATTCTCACACCAAACATGTAGCAATCAAACTACATTTTCTGTGTGACCAAGTTCTTGAAAATGAGTTCAAGTTGGTTTATGTTCCTACTCAGGCATAGGTGGCTGATATTTTCACTAAAGCTCTCCCCATGACTTCTTTTGAATAGCTCAAAACTCGATTGGGAGTTGTCTCTCAATCCTTGTTGCACTAAGTTTCTTATTTTGGGGGAGCCTATAATCAGTTTTTTATCCTATTAAAAGACATCTCTAATGTTCAAAATAAGTGGTGTACTTGTTCTTTGTCCTTGATGCAAACTGTTAAGATATAGCTTCATTCGTATATATATATATATATATATATATATATATATATATATATATATATATATATATATATATATATATATATATATATATATATATTGATACTTTATTATAATGAAGAAGTTGTAATAAATGATATATTATATTATATTATTATCATTATTATATTATTAATATAGTAATGACAATATTATAATACATGATATATATTATATTATATTATCATTACTATATTAACAATATAATAATGATAATATTGTTGCATTATCGAAATAAACAATGAAATACTTTATTGAACTTTATACATCACATCATATACAATGCCGACTGCCATGGTTGTCGGCTTACATTAACAGTCCCTATGTTAATGTAAGCGACTGTTGTTAACAGTCGCTTACATTAACATAACGACTATCTTTATTGATATGCACTGTGATTATTCTTTATTAATATGCGCTGTGATTATTGTTTATGATATGCGCTGTGATCATTGTTTATGATATGCACTATGTTTAGTATATGCATTGTTTCATTTGTGAGGGTCACGATCCTTTGGATGTGGCCGCTCACTAATATATATATATATATATATTGTGTGCAATGAGGGTTTGAATACAATCAGTTACAACGTACATTGCTATTCTCCCTCACTGTATACAATAATATATGCATTCAAATTAAAATTAGAGGTATTTATATATATATATCTATATTAAAATAAATAACATTATATTCCCAAAGATCTGATTTCCTAACATGGTATCAGAGCAGAGTTAAAGGGAATAAAATTCTGAATTACTATTTAATTGGAATACAAGGGAAATATATTATTTAAAGAAGGAGAATTCACAAATCATTAAAAAATGACCATCGGAATCAGGATGGAAGACAGATTGGAAGGAGCATCAAATTTTCTATCATGGATAATTAGAATCACCACACTATTGCAAGAACTAGAATTAGAGTCTTTCATAGAAGCAGAAAAAGAAATGCCTAGAGACGAAGCAGAGAAAATGACTTGGAAAAGGAGGAACAAGAAAGCCAAGAAATTAATTATTGATTCAGTTAAAGACTCTATTCTCCCAAGTATAGCAAGATTAACAACAGCATATGAGGTTTTCAAGAAAATCCAAGAAACGTATGAGATAAACAATACAAGTCATATATTAACCTTGAAGGAACAATTATTGACCATAAAAATGAATAAAGGGGAAACATTTACATCTTATTTCCTAAGAATTGTTGAAATACGAGATCAACTATTCTTAATTGGTAACACTATAGAAGACATGGAATTATCTCTAATAGCACTAAGGGGATTACCAACATCCTAGTAGAAGACATGGAATTATTCAATGCATAAGCACACGTCCACCTCTACCAAAATTTGATCAACTTAAGAATGACTGTACTCAGGAAGAATCAAGACTTATTACTAGAGGAATAGGTCTAAAGAAAGAGGGAGAAACACAAGCTCTCAACACAAAGTCTCACAACAAAAAGAGAAAATCCTTCAAAAGAAAGAGGGGTTTCAAAAGATATTTTTCTAAAATCCAATGTTACAAATGTGATAAATATGGGCACACTCATCGACATTGTCCTAAAAGACAAAAGACTCAAGCCACCGTAGCTAAAGCAAAAGAAATTCCACTTTTCTTTACAGCTCTATCAAGTGAACTAAATTCAAATAATAGAACTTGGATAATTGATAGTGGTGCATCTAGACATATAACCGGATTCAAAAATCAGTTTGAAACACTTGAAAATTACTCAACTAAAGAAGTAACTATTGGGGATAACTCCACCTATCCAGTAAAAGGAATAGGGACCTGTACTATCAAGATAAAGAATGGAGTATCCTTACAACTTAATGATGTTCTATTTGTACCTGGAATCAAAAGAAACTTAGTTTCTATATCAGGACTAGCAGACCAAGGATTTCGTGTCACCTTTAATCAAGACAAAGTTCTATTATGGCCTAAGAATTCAATATGAAGAATGCTACAATCATTGGGACAAGAGATGGTAGTCTTTATAAAATATGTAATGATCAGAAATCTGCACTAACTCATGAAATCACAAATCACAATGAATTATGGCATAAGAGGTTGGGACATCTAAGGTATAATGCTCTACCTTTAATAAACAAAATTACTACGGGTCTTCCACACTTTAAAAATAATCATCCTGGCATTTGCAAAGGTTGTGCACTAGGAAAGAATATAAAAGGGTCTTTCCCTACAAGTGAGCACAAATCTAAAGTAATCTTAGAATTGATCCACACTGACTTATGTGGACCCATGTCAACACCTTCATTAATAGGATCACTATACCATATTATCTTTGTTGATGACTATTCTCAAAAAACTTGGATATACTTTCTTAAGGTTAAAGAATCAAGTGAGGTACTATCTAAATTCAGAGAATTCAAAGCATTAGTAGAAAATCAAACAGACAAAAGAATAAAAGTACTAAGATCAGATAATGGAGGTGAATACAAATCTGACATATTTAAAGAGTTATGTAATTCTGTTGGGATTAAGAGGGAGTATATTGTGCCGTATAATCCTCAACAGAATGGAGTAGCAGAAAGGAAGAATAGATCCATAATCGAAGGAGCAAAAGCCATGATGCTCGATCAAAACCTTCATACTTCTTTTTGGGCAGAAGCTTCAAATACAACGGTATATATTCAAAATCGGTGTCCACACTCCATACTAGAAAATATAACACCAGAAGAGGCATTCACAGGGATCAAGCCAGATCTAAGTCATCTCAGGATATTTGGATGTCCTGTATATATTCATGTACCTAAAGAGAAGAGGACTAAACTAGAACCATCAGGTAAGAGAGGCATACTTGTTGGTTATAGTGAAAACACAAAAGGGTATCGAATCTATATTCCAGGACAAAAAACTGTTGAGATGAGTAGAGATGTAAAATTTGATGAAAATAACACATTTAAAAACCTTGAAGAAGATAACATCCTAGAGATAGAAGAAGATCCTACTGCTGAAATTAAGAGGGGGGATATAGAAGAACCTGAACCTCCTGTCATTGAAAATGAGAATACTAATGTAATCAATGGTAAGAAAAGACCATTATGGGCAAGGCAAATAATTAAAGAAAATAATGTAGAACCACATGAAATATCTCATGAGAGTAAAAGGACAAGAACTCAGAAATGTTATGCAACTCTTATAACAGAAATCAATAAATCAGAAACATCAAATCCTAAGGAGGCATTATCTAATCAAGCATGGAGAGAGGCAATGATTGAAGAATATCAATCTATAATAAAGAATGATGTCTGGGACATAGTACCTAGACGTAAAAACAAAACCGTTGTCTCTTCTAGATGGCTATTCAAAACTAAATATGCTCCTGATGGTAGTATTGAAAAACATAAAGCTCAGTTTGTTGCTAGAGGATTCTCACAGAAAGTAGGTATTGATTATGAAGAAACATTTTCTCTTGTAGCTCGGTATACATCAGTCAGAACCATTATTGTTATAGTAGCATCTAAAGGGTGGAAGATACACCAGATGGATGTGAAAATAGCATTCCTAAATGGCACTATTGAAGAAGAAGTATACTTAGAGCAGCCAGAAGGGTTCATTATACATGATGCATCAAAATATGTTTGCAAACTCAAGAAAGCACTATATGGGTTGAAACAAGCTCCCAAAGCATGGTATGAAAGGATAAATAGCTATCTTTCAAAATTAGGATACTCTAAAAATGATGCAGATCCTAACATTTACTTTAAGATAACAAATGACAACATGGTTATTTTAGTTCTTTATGTAGATGATCTTTTAATAACAGGAGAAGATCATCTTATTGCAAAATGTAAGCAAGAACTCACTGCTGAATTTGACATGAAAGATTTAGGACTCTTACATTATTTCTTAGGGTTGGAAATGTTTCAAAAGGAAGGCTATATTTTGCTAAATCAACAAAAATACACTATTGATATTCTAACTAGGTTTGGAATGATGGAATGTAAGCCTTTATCCACACCTATGGAAACAAATTTGCACAAACTCAAAGTTGAAGCAGAAGAGTCTGAACCCTCTGATCCTACATTGTATAGAGAAATTGTTGGCTCTCTTATGCACTTGGTGAACACTAGACCTGACATTTGTTATGCAACCAATGTTGTGAGTCACTTTATGTGTGAGCCCAAGGAAATACGCTTAATGGCAGCTAAGCATATCTTGAGATGTCTATGAGGTTCTATTGGATTTGGGCTAAAGTATGAAAAGGTAGAAATCAATCTTCAAGGGTATTCTGATTCTGATTGGGCTAGAAGTACTACTGATCGAAAAAGAACTACAAGGTGTTGTTTTAGTCTTGGTTTAGCTATGATTTCTTGGTTCAGTCAAAAATAGTCAGCAGTAGCATTAAGCTCCACTGAAGCTGAATATATGGCAGCATCCATGGGAGCATGTGAAGTAGTATGGTTAAGAAAGCTATTATTTGGATTGTTTGGAAAACCTCTAGATCCAACTGTGATTCATTGTGACAATCAAAGTTGTATCAAGTTATCTGTTAATCCATTTTTCCATGACAGGTCCAAACATATTGAGATTCCATATCATTACATAAGAGATATGGTAGAGAGAAACATCATAAGGATAGAGTACATTAGTACTAAAGAACAAAGTGCTGATATTTTCACTAAGCCACTGGCAAAGCTAAAGATAGAATACTTCAGAAACAAACTTGGCATGATCAAGGTGTGATGCATGGTTTATACTCCTCTTATTTATAAGTTTTTTATTCATGAATAAATGTAAAAATATGTGTATATTGCAATATTGTGTAAAATGATCATTTGTGTGTGGGTTAACATTTCAAGGTGACGATCTTGTAAATGGTTAACCAAAGTGTCAAGATAGACTACTTAATTGTGTGTCCCGATTGTGCGGAGATCTTGACTCTTGTTATTACTGGATGTGTAATAACGAAATCATATCATGATAGACTACTTAATTGTGTGTCCCGATTGTGCAGAGATCATGATATTCAAGTCTATACTCATGATAAGACTACATTAACTTGTATGTCCCGAAGTGCGGATATCATGATAGAATTTTGATGATTAATACTCACTCGCTAAGAGGGAGTGTTAAGATATAGCTTCATTCGTATTAATATATATATATATATATATATATATATATTGATACTTTATTATAATGAAGAAGTTGTAATAAATGATATATTATATTATATTATTATCATTATTATATTATTAATATAGTAATGATAATATTATAATACATGATATATATTATATTATATTATCATTACTATATTAACAATATAATAATGATAATATTGTTGCATTATCGAAATAAACAATGAAATGCTTTATCGAACTTTATACATCACATCATATACAATGCCGACTACCATGGTTGTCGGCTTACATTAACAGTCCCTATGTTAATGTAAGCAACTGTTGTTAACAGTCGCTTACATTAACACATATCTTTATTGATATGCGTTGTGATTATTCTTTATTAATATGCTCTGTGATTATTGTTTATGATATGTGTTGTGATTATTGTTTATGATATGCGTTATGTTTAGTATATGCATTGTTTCATTTGTGAGGGTCATGATCTTTTGGATGTGGTCGCTCACTAATATGTATATATATATATATATATATATATATATATATATATATATATATATATATATATATATATATATTGTGTGCAATGAGGGTTTGAATACAATCAGTTACAACATACATTACTATTCTCCCTCACTGCATACAATAATATATGCATTCAAATTAAAATTAGAGGTATTCATATATATATATATATATATATATATATATATATATATATATATATATATATATATATATATATATATATATATATATATATATATATATATATATATATATATATATATATATATATATATATATATATATATATATATATATATATATATATATATCTGTATTAAAATAAATAACATTATATTCCCAAAGATCTAATTTCCTAACACCAACTGGGGGAGAAATTTGCTTCTTTCTTCAATTGCTTATAATGGCATTTTTTATGATATGGGTTATGGTTTTTACCATGATCATTTTAGCATTGTTCATTTCAACACTGACAGGACTTGACTTGTGATGGTTTTATGATGGTTTTAACAGTTTGATCATTTTAGCATTGATCATTTCAGCTCTGATAGGGTATTGTACAGGTAGTGGCAGTTTTTGGCAGGTATCTGTATTATGGACTATTTTTTATGGCATTTTTTATCATGCTTTATATATCACAGTATTGTTTTTGATACACTTGAATATTTTCATTTAGATAAGTATGTATGTCACTCTTGGATATACTTGTGTATGTCTGCATCTTGAGATGTTTGACATAGAACAAATGATTTTGCCTCAAGGACAAATGGGGGAGTTTGTTGGCATATATTTTATCCTTGATGCAAAATATTTTGTACATAGCGTGGCGGTTAATGTTCTCTACTTGTGGCAAACAATGACACTGCTTAGGTGGACATGAAGTCACATGGGTATACGAAGTCTTTGTCTATGATTATAGCATGAGTTAGTCATCATGGTTTACGTTGACTATGGTTTGGTGACACTTGGCTATTGTTGATCCATGTGTTAGTTGAGTATGGTGGATTCTAAATATGATTATATTTGATTTAAGAAAGTCTTATGCGTTCGAATGAAAAAGACTTATGATTATGTTTTTTTTGTAAATCCTATCTTGAGGGACGCCACCATGGAAGGAGATCTAGTTCTTTTGAAGCTTGTGATCAGTTTTTTGTTTTGGGTTTACATTATGTGATTATGCTACATGAAAGGAATAGGACGGTGTTTTTTTTAAGAGATATTTTTGCTTTGAAAAAAAGGTATTTCTACTGTGAAAGTCATGGCTAAACACATGAGGTTTTATGTTGATTGTTTCATCTTTAATTTATACCATTTGATGTGTTAGCTAACACAAGTTTACCGGTGTGTGTTTCAAATGTTTTTGAGGATTCTCTTTGGCAACGACAATTGAGTTTGGCAGAAATGACAGAGGTATTTGTGGGGTTACTGTGCACATGCATGAGGTATGTTTTTACTATGGATTTGCCAAGATGTTTTTTCTGTATCAGAAATCTGATGCATATTTATAAGGAAGAATTTGTGTCAAGAAAAAGGTTTTTTTTCTATCTTCAAATTCTTCAAATTTTCTTGAGAAGGATTGTTGAAAATTTCCAAGATTACCTTCTTTGTTTAACATTTCACAACTTTACATCTGATTTTCTTTTTTGCATAAGAAATTTGAAGGAAATATATGTCATGTCACTCTTGATTCTTCACAGCAGTGATTACATATTTATCAAGTATTTAGGATTTGGTTCAGTTTGCTAGTTACACTTGACAGTTGTGTAACGGTTTGGTTTTGGAATCATCTTGCACATTCTTTACCTGATCAAAAGAGTTTTTTTTTTCTTTAGGATAAAATCCTGTGAAGGGTTTGAAATATTCTTGAAAATGGTTTTCTGGTTATTTGAAATCAGTTTTGTTTTTGAACTGATATTGAAATCAATTGCAATGTTTGTTGTAACTTCTCTTGAGAAAGTGATTGAAAATATATTCTGTATATTCCTATATAAGGGAATACGAATGTGTAAAACATGTGAGATTAAAAGGCATTTTTCTTTGCATATGGAATATATGAAAGAAACATTGAAAGGAAGATCTTAAAATATTTATATGCATAAGGTGTGTGCATTTGTAGCATGTAGTTATGTATGTGAATACTTTGAACTAAAATACATTTGTAAAAGGAGAGAAGGGTTGTAGCCCAAGCAATTGTAGTAGTTGTTGTAAAAGAAGGGTTATTGCTCAATAAAGCTTATAGGTTCCATTGGAGTGGTTTTTCTTCCCTATGAAAAAAAACTGAAAGGTTTTGAGGGTTTCCCACTCGGCATAAAATCTTGTCTCTTTTCTATGAGTTGTTCAACTTGTTGTGATTTCTTATACTTTTGTTTATGTTCAGTTGATTTAAAGAATTGAGTGTACATATTATTCAAATTATTTAAATTCTTGTGAAGAATCATCTATTCTGATTCACCCCCCCTCTCAGAATAACCACAACTTCCAACAAGGACCTCACATTGTACTCAAATGCATACATAATTTAAATTAAGGTCCTCCTCCCTTTTAAAACTCATTATTGGCTATAATTTCTATACACAATTTCCCATTTTCCATCCAATAACATAATTCATTTCTCACCTAGGTCATTTTCATACATTGTCAAATTTTTGGATTTCCACTAATTTGCCACTCAATTAAAACCTCCACTTCCAAAACCCTGAACTATTTTTGATAATTTGTCTCTTTTGGACTTGGTTAAATTCAACCTTGTCCTAAGGACTAGGTCAAGTTTGATCTTTTCCTCCATCAATTAATGTTTAATGGGCTCAAGGCCTGATGCATGGGCATTACCTTTGGGTGTTTAATCCAAGTCAGCTTCGTGAAATTTAGGCTCTGAAATGTGTATAACAGGAGGCTTTTCTTCTCATTTTTACATCCATAATTTGAGAACACAAGACATCAAGAAAGCTATTGTGCATTTAAAGAGTTCAAGTAAGCATTCATTTAAGGTATTCATCAAGCATCCTAGTATTCCTTCCATAGATCTAGCTTATTCTTCTCCATAGGAGGCAGAGGAGTTTTGCAATCAAGGGAGGAGATCTTCATTAAGTCTTCTTCTTCCTCAAATAAACATTTGTGGTGAATTACAACATCTACCACATGATTTTTTTTCTTTCATGATTTTCTTTTGGTTTTTGTGTTGGATCAAAGCTATTGCATCAACATTCTTGATCACATTCTAAGTACAATTGCATCTACATGGTATGATATACTCTATTGCTTAAATATAATCTCTACTACATGTTAGTATTCTTTCATTTACATCTATTTCATTTCAAGGTTAATTCCTATATAGGGACTTGACCAAGGAAATCCCCTCCCCATAATAATTCTCCATTTTTCTTGTATTTAGGAAGAGGTGACAAAGTTACAGATTTGAATTTTCAGATTTTCAAAACAAGTGATTGATCCTTCATGGAATTCAATAATTTGTGTGCTTCTAGGACTAGATCGAATTGGATCACAAGTTGAAATTGTCCTGGAGCTCTACAATTTTCACAGTTGAGAATTACAAGTCTCAGAATTCCAGATCAATAATAGTTTTAGATTCTGACAAAATTTTTATAGGTTTTTGTAGATTTGAAGCTCACTTGTCCTCTCCTATCCCTTAAGGTGAGTACATCATTCTTATTTATTTTTGGAATTTTCTTTGGTACATTAGATCTAATATTATATCTTGCTAGTTATCATTTCATATACTCTACATTTCTATCCATATAGGGGATCACAAAAATCCCACATTGTGCGGATCACAAATTGGCATCCATACTCTTTTGGTTGTGCTAATCGGATTTATGTTATTAGTAGTTTTTTATTTTAATGTATGTCGAATTTGGTGGTCTACCATTGATCACCATTTTCACCATCACACTAAGTACCTACAAGGGTTATTGACTAGAAGTAAAGATACATACATTGGTCTAGAAAAATAAGGACATAATCTAACAACAAAGTTCTAAAATAAATAACTTAGGAATAAATTAGGCTACACGGATATCATCTAAGGGTTGTGTCTCTAAAAGTAGATATAAGTATGGATAGGATATCTAGTCACTAAATGGACAAGTGACCTAGCGAATGAGAAAATAAAGAAGATCAAGATATAGAATATAAAGGATGTACATTACATATTGATATATTAATATAATGAGATCTTATTATTGTACTAATGTTGTGTGAAATATTTCTTTCTATTTGAAAACCAAACGTATATCTTGATTTCATCTATTTTATACCTCAATAGGTCTAAGTATGGGGTTACGAGCATAAATCCTTTGGGAACTATTAGTAAACAAATTTGTCTTTCAACAAAAACCTTTCAAAATGACTCTTGAATGCCCAAACAAGAAGACACAATCTACAACTACCAATTCAGTCACTTGCAATTGGAATGTGCAAGTTCTCTCTGAATTTTGATATGAAGGTACATCTCCCTCCGTTTGATATGCAAAGAATAAAATCACTGGCATGCATTTAACCATAAGGCACAAAAGGAGAGTAACTATCTATCCATAAATATGGGATAGATGTGAGAATTTACAAAAAAATAAGTGCAGACTAAGAACTCAAAGATTATTAACTCCGCATTTATGATCATAAAACTAAGGGGAAGATTAAAGATTTATTTCAGATAAACATGATGCAAGGAACTCAAAGATTTCTTGGCACACACGAAGACAAATTTAATAGATGGGGATTTATCAGAGGCAACTGCCTTGACACAAAGATCAAGTACAGTCTAAAATGAATACACTCAAAACTCAAAGATTTAAAATATATCAATATTTATTCCCTGATAAAGGATGATAACCAAAAGATTACCATTTCCATCACATAATAAACTAAATCTGAAAACAAAAACCTCTTCCCTTTCCCTTTACAATTAGAAAAATAAAGAATCATCCCTTTTCCCTGTAGCACAAAAGACTCTCCAAAACCAAATGAGAGAACCCAATTCTACTCTCTTTTACAATATATCTTGTCTTCAAATTGCTTTTCGATTATTATAACCGATTCTTGAATGATCCTTGATTGCCAACATTAGACTTTTATAGCTTTTAATTTTCTGGCCCCTTCTGAGGGTCTTTATAAAGTTGTCTTCAAACAATTTCCTAATAAAGAATTAGGATTATGAATAACCTAAGACTCATATTTAATATTAAAACATGTACACGTGGGCTCTTGGACAAGTGGCACTTACTAGTGATGAAGCGATGTTATCATTTTATGGTTGTCATGGATAGTTTAGATAGTACCATACAAAGGCATTTGTATCTCGTGAACTAGGGCTAATTTTGAAGATTGCTAAGGTGAGAATCTAGGTAATTAGGTTTTCAAGATTTATCCAAAATTTAGCCCCATCCAATGGTGGAAATGGGAGTTATTCCCCTCGTAATATGACTATTTTTTTGTCCCCTACAAATTTGTGTTTGCAAAATCTTTATTTAATCTTTCTTTTGTATAATCATTTCAAGATTTATGGGATTGTTATCAATAGCTTTGGCTTGTGTAACAATTTTTTACCACCTTTGACTTAATTTCATATCAATGTAAATTCCTCAGAAGATTCTATAACTTAATCTGTTTGATTTTCAATTGCAAACAATTAAACAACTTCAGTAACTTTGTTTCTTTGTTGAGTTTGACCACACTGGAATTCTATCAAGAATTTCAAATTGATGAAATGGAGGTCATTTTTGTCATTCTTTATTTCTCTTATTGGTCACCTCAAAGAAAAGACCGAGTTCATCCTCAAAATCCATTCCAAGTGTATCATTACATCGTGAAGGAAAATAGTTGCATCATACATTGTCTACTCCTCTATCAAATTTAAATTATCAACTCAAAATTTTGAATCATTTTGTACTGCTTTGAAATGAACTATTAATTCTATGTTTAGAACATTTTAACTTTGAATTCTGAATCTAGATGGGCCAATCTGCATTTTGAACTTTGAGCTAGTGAAACTTGAGCTTCAAACTTGACCTCCAAATCTCTGAACCTCTGTATTGAACCTAATCTATCGAGTCTTCTAAAATTTGATTCATTCAACTTTGGACCAAAGAACTCACATTGAACCAATTTGAACTCAATTTAAAGGGGTTCAAAACACAAACATAACCGAGATAAAAAGTTCAAAAAAAGATTGATATGAGGAAAATCACATTTTGAAAGTTTAAAAAATGGGGTGCATAGGGGTACTAACATTGGCTCTACATGGGGACTATTTTTTACTCAAAAATAGAGAACTCCAACATTCTCTGGTTAAAAAGACAAGTGCCTAGCACCATTGGGAAATAGAGCCACAAAGAATGGAGTAGAGGGAGTTGTTTGCAGACGGGTGGAGGGGAGTAGGGAAACACACCAAAACCACCAAAAAAATAACACTATATAAAAATAAGCAGCTAAAGCTAACACCAAACAACTAATCTACTCACAACAAAACTTAGGGAGCTAAAAGCTATTTACAAAATAATACATTGGCAGGAAACTCCCACCACAAAAACTAGAGACAAAGAGTACTCACACAAAACCATCCATTGGCTGAGAAAAGTAAGAGCCTTTCTGTAGCAATTGATTGTGCCTCTTCCATGTAGCCCTTAACAAATGCCATTTGACGACTCCATTAATGTTATAAATCATATTAGTAGCATACACAAATTGCTTGAATAACCATTCATGCCCAAAGAGCCATTCTTCATCATAAATCTCTAACTTTTCAAAGGCCTCCTGGATGATGTTTCTCTAACATTTATAACCTCATCCTGAAAATGATAACTCTCAAGGAGCCCGAAAGAACAAGTTGCAAAACCTTTGATGTTTTCATTAAAATGACCATCTTTTGAAAAAGAATTTTCATATTTCTTATCATTTTGAAGAAGAGAGACTACTTCATCAAACATAGGGTATTCCTTAGCTGAAAAAACATTATCACTTTTGATAGAAATTAGATCTGAGAATTCTTTATCAACATTCATAACTTGAAAAAGATTTATTCCATAATGTATTAGGCTAAAATCCCCTTGTTTGACAAATGACAAAACTAATTTATAATCTCCTCTTCATAATAAGAAGTGTTATGCAAGCGATCCAACATTTCCTGGGACTACAACATGTTAGCTTGCACCATATTTAATTTAGAACTCTCCTTTCCAATTAGATTTTTAGAATTTGAAAAATGTTTATTAGAGCATGATTCAATCTCATTTTCTGCACTATTTTCTTTAAATAAATAATTTTCAGAAAGCATTATTTCATCATCAAAATAAAATGACTCAACAATACATTCATTTTGGTCTTTTAAACATAGAGATTCATCTTCACCAATCTCCAACATGAAATCAAAAATCTCATATTCTGGCTATAAGAAAAACTGAAAACTTTCATCTTTAAAATTATTTGGGTCAAAATGGCTTTCCATACCCTCAAAATTAAAGATTTCTACCTCAGGAGTAAAAAAACATTTCAGCAACACTTCATCTTCTAGGTACTCGGACTCTCCAACACTATTTTGGCCATTCTTACTCAAAGATGTCTGACCTTCTTGAGTTTGGACTATTGTCATTTGGGCTTCTTGCTCGTTTAAAACTAGGTAATTGCATGAGATGAAATGAGAAGAAATAATTGTAAACTCATCATCTACCTCTAACTCTTTCTTCAGCTGAAATTTTTTTTGTTCAAACCCTTGGGTATCTTTTAGCTTATGGAACCTTGTGTAGAGACTTCTCCACAAGAGTATGGATACATGATCATCTTCTAGGCTAATGTTATTTTTTCAGCCTGAGAAATACTTTCTCTATACCGATCCCAAAACTTGCACAACACTTTATCATGCATTTGGAGAATATCCAAAATGGTGGGATTTGGTCTTGATTTTCTTACAACCTCTCTTTTCAGCATGTTGATCCAATAGAGTTGTCAATCCTGCATACACAAAATACTTTGAAACTGAGAACAAGTCTAGCACTGATCTTCATTTGCATGTCCCCGGTGGAGTCACCAAAAATCTGTCAGTAAACAAATTTGTCTTTCAATAAAAACCTTTCAAAATGACTCTTAAATGCCCAAAAAAGAAGACACAATCTGCAGCTAACAGTTGAGTCACTTGCAATTGAAATGTGCAAGTGCTCTTTGAATTTTGATATGAAGGTATAGCTCCCTTCGTTTGATATGCAAAGAATAAAATAATTGGCATGCCTTTAACCAGAAGGCACAGAATGAGAGAAACTATCTATCCATAAAATATAGGATAGATGTGAAAATTTACAAACAAATAAGTGCAGACTAAGAACTCAAATATTCTTAACTCCACATTTATGATCATAAAACTAAGGGGAAGATTAAAGATTTATTTCAAATAAACATGATGCAAGGAACTCAAAGATTTATTAGCACACACGAAGACAAATTTAATGGATGGGGATTGATCAGAGGTAATTGCCTTGACACAAAGATCAAGTACAGTCTAAAATGAATACACTCAAAACTCAAAGATTTAAAATATATCAATATTTATTCCCTGATAAAGGATGATAACCAAAAGATTACCATTTCCATCACACAATAAACTAAATCTGAAAACAAAAACCTCTTCCCTTTCCCTTTACAATCAGAAAAATAAAGAATCCTCCCTTTTCCCTATAGCACAAAAGACTCTCCAAAACCAAAAGAGAGAACCCAGTTCTTGTAATACCCCAAAAATGGGCTATAAGTTCATTAATCTCTTATATAGACATATCGAATGAAATCGACATCAAAGTCCTAACCCAAGGCACATCTAAACATCATCGAATTCTAATTGATTATCTTAAATTCTGCATTGGAGAATATTCCTAGTAATATTCCTAATTATCATAATTATCTTTAATTTCATGATTATTTGGCAATAAATCCAATTTATCCTAAAGTTTGATTAATTGAATATTCTTAATATTTAATTAATTAGATTTAATACTGCCACTTAATTATTTAATTGAAGTTAATTCTATTTATTTCTAAATTGTATATTCAATTTTGATAATAAATCCAAAATCCTATGAATAATTGATTAAATTCTTATTTAATTAATTAAAGCAAGTTGTCAATTTTTAATAATATTGTTTTGAATAAAAGTTTGATTAAATGATTGATTAACCCATAAATCAATTATTTTATTTTTCAAAATCAGTTAAGTTGAGAATAAATCACTTTATTTATTTATTAATTCATAATTATCCATGCGCACAATCAAAGAGCAATTAAACTCCAAATTAGAAAATCAATGCAAGTTATTGACTTTTTGGAACTCAACATCATTTTTGAGTTTTAAAGTTGATCTAAACTTCTAATTTGAGTTAAAAAGCTATTTTTGCATGATTTGCATGTTTTTACGAATTAAATTATCTTTATTTAAAAATAACTCAAAAATCAAGCTGAGTTATTTGAGTGATTTATGGCTTTCTTTCATGCATCGTCAAAGCCCTCGATTTCTATAAATTAAGGCTTTAGCTCTTCACAAATCATCTCTCAAATCCACAAGAATTGCATAATCACATTGTCGAATTGGAGACTGAAAAATCATCTTTGCGAATCCAAGCTTTGTGAGATCATTCATATTTTAGCATATCATATTAGAATTTCATTTCTAGATTAGCATTGCATATCAATTTCATCTAGCATAGATTCATATCAATTTTTATCATATCATTGCATAGAAAATTTAAAAAAATAGATTTATTGCATTCATATTTCATATCAGTCTTGCATTCAAATCCTTTGTTTAGGTCTCGTCAAGGTCACTGATCTCGATAACAATCTGAGAACATCATACTCGCACCTATTAGAAGGTAGTAAATTGTCTAGTTAGTTTAATTTTTTAATTATTGCACGATTTCATTTTTGCTAACCTCTAATGTTTTACTGAAGTGTTGTGTCTACAGATCAGGTACAAAATTCACACACACGTTTCTGGCACCCACCATGGGGCCCTGAAATGGGTTTCCATTTCAATTCTATCAATTTTTATCTTTTCTCCTCAATTTCTGTGCAAAACTATAATTTTTAATTTTTGTCCGTACAATCTTCGTACGAGTTTCTGACAAAATTCATTTCGCACTGTACCCACTGTCATATGACAGTCTATCAAATCAAGGATTGTATCATGATGTACACACTGTCGTTTCACAAAACAACCAGTGTCGTACGAGTTTCTGGATTGTCATCTGGGAGCACACCCACTTTCGTACGAGTTTCATACTATCATCTGGTAACAGACCCATTGTTGTATGAGTTTCAGCATCAGATTTCAACTGTAATTTCATTTTTCAGGGCAGTTTGTCATATTTGGTTTTCAGATTTTGACTAACGGCTAATCTTAACAATTGAAATTCTCTATTTTTTATTGACTCCTATTGGTTTTGATTGGAAAAAGTGCAAGAATTGCTAAAAGTAGGTAAACATCTACTAAGCGCATTGCGAGGATTCCAGGTATTCTCCTCAATCTGATAACATTTCAATTTGGATCCTAAAATGAATCTCTCATGTGTTTGGCTTGAGTGTTTTATTTGCATGCTCTTCTTCAAATTTGCATAATTGAATAATAGGTTGTAACACCTTAAGTATTGATAGGCAGTCTTAGGATATTTTTTATTGATCTTATTAGCAAAATTGGGATATTGGACTCGCTTATTCTTAATCGCCCCTCGTTTCACCCCGTGGTTGCAAGGTCAGTGCCATATTCAGGGGAGGGATCTACTTAGAAAGAGCGTTAATTGTTCCACCAGTTCTTTCCCATTTTGTGCTTTTTGGATCTCATTAGTATTCTAGGGTGTGGACTTGCTTTTAAATTTGTGTGAGGAGTTAAATGCACCACTTTGTGGACTCACCTCACATTTATTTGGAGCATTAAGTGTACCACCTTTTGTGCTTTTGAATGCTTTTGGATAGATTTGTCTTCTGATATATCTATGAAAACATAGTAATTAGGCCCTATGAACACTATTTGTGGTTCTTGAGAGATTGGATTCCCAGTGAAATCCTTCTTGACGATGGAATCCTTGTAGGTAGGGAGGATACTTAGTGCATCTCATGTTTTACTTGGTCGGTGCGTCTTCCCTTATTGATTGATACATTCTCTATCCAGAGAGGTTGATAGATCACGTGGGGTTGATATCATAGACCTTGGTGAGATAATCTTCATCTTAGCGTGTTGAATTTATCTGCTTGCTTTGTCTAGGTTAAAAGTGAAAAGGTGTCAAACCCTTGGATCTAGAGCCAAGTCCCCTTGTGGTATACTACTATGAGTCACCTTTAGAGAGGGTTAACCATAGCGGACACTCCCTTCACAAGGCAAACTACGTTGACATAACCTCGAGTGGTAATAGCCATTTTCATCGTGGTAGTGACAGTCACTATATAAATGTCCTTGTGGAAGAAATCTTCACAGGTGTGGTTCATTGTTGGGTTGTCAAATCTCCCTAGCAACTCCTAATTGATTAAGTTCTCGGACTGTGTCAAAACCCTGGTGCACCGGGATTGGAGTTCACCCCTTTGGATCATAAAAGCTACAGAGTCAAACCATTACTAAAAACCCCAGAGAGGCCAATTTTTCATTTTTCTAGGATATATGTGCGTTATTGCAAAACATTTTGGAACATACACAATTAACGCTTTTGAGGATTAGAACGAATAAGTCACTTGATTATTCATGTGCAAGGTTGCTTTTGCCCTTGTTCATTGTTTTCAGACATGCTTGAAGTCACTTGCTATTTTGTGTGCTTGTTTATCTATCTGGTTATTGAAAATGAACAAATCTGTTACAATCCTCAAATCTGGATAGTACAATTTGCAAACAATTTGAATCTAAAAACTCAAAATTTGCAAAATCTAAAGTAAAATTCTTTTCTAGAGTCAAAAGTCATCTTAGGAGGTCAGAAAGTCATACGAGTTTTTGTCAAATGTCATTTCATCCATGCCCAACTGTCGTATGGTAAGGAACCCAATGTTGTACGAGTCTTTTTGCTAGTCAAATTCAAAAAGTCAAATCCAGCTAGCAACTATCGTGCGAGTTTTGCAACTGTCGTACGAGATTTTCAACTATCGTTTCATAGCATACCCACTGTCATACGAGTCTGCAGAGTTTCGTTTGGGAAAATTTTGAAAGTTGTCAGAAAATTGTCAGAATTGCCAGATATTTAGCTTTTCAGCCTATTTCCAGAATCTATCGAACAAATCACTGTGTCAAGAACAGAGCAATAGCTATTGAGAACCCTATCATTTTCCAAGAGTGGCCTTTTGAATCCAATTCAGCCTTCTATTTAATTGATTTGAGTCCTTTTCATCTTGTGTCAAAACCTTGTCATAACTATCAATCTTCTATCAAATCTTCAAAAATAGACTAAGTGTTGTGAACTCATGTCCGCTATCTTTTGGGCAATCTACCCATACATCTAGGGCACAGTATCCTTCACCCATGTCTAATCAAATCTTCAAATCAATCAAACCTTGACAAGGTTACGTCATCTAATCATCTTGATTCAATTCATTCTTCAGTTATCTGGATCTTATTCTTTTGTTTCACTCAAAGTTGATGGTGGAAACTAGAGTTTCCTCACACAAGAAATCTAGAGAAGCATCCCAGAGCTTACCTATAACCGCTACCAGGGGTCCAACTCTTGAGCAACTCATCGATTCTAGTCTTTACAAAGATGATGGTGCTGGCAACCTTCGATTAAAAACTGGTTACATTCCTCCTTCATCAACTCATGGAGGTACCCAACAAACCCCACATCAATCTATTCCAGGGAGTCCACAAACTCCTACCATGTCTCAAGCAGGGAAAAAATTTGGCTCTCAAAGAACTCAATCTCAAAATGGTGCGGATCAAGAACCCACGCCTGAAGAAATTGCTCAATATCAAAACGATGATAACTTCAAATGAATGATGAAGCATTTCTTGAAAGAAGATAGAGAGGCATACTTTTTACAATTAGCTCATCAAGGAGATAAGCTTCCTCCTAATTTTAATGCTGAAGCTATCATCACACATGAGGAAGAAACTCTAATAATGGCCATGACGAAATAGATTCATGCTTTACAAGTCAAACTGAATCAACTCGAAAAAGAGAAGGATCCCAAAGAGTTCTCCATGGAGGCTCTATGTCCTTTTCCATTTGACAAAGACTTGTACATGCCGCCATTTCCAAAAAGAGTGGAGATGTCAAAGTATGATAAGTATGATGGACACTCAGATCCTCAAGATCATGTCTGAGAATTCTGTACACAATCAATGGAGTTCATGCATGAACCAACCTATCTGATGCATCTCTTCCCTCGATCTCTAGGGGGAGTAGCCATCCACTAGTTCTCTAGACTGCCTTCTACTATCAAAACTTTTGAGGAGTTGATCAAATTGTTTTATCAGCAATACTCCTACAATATTCAACATCTAGTCACCATGATTGATATCTGTAATCTCAAGCAATATCCAGGGGAACCATTCCTAACATTTCTCAAGAGATGGAGGAAGTTCTCTCTATATGCCATACCTATTCCAGAAACAGAAAAATTGAAAATCTTCATCAATAACCTTGTTCCAAAAATCAATTATCCTCTACAAATGCAAGATCATACATCTTTTGATAAGATGGTGGACAATGCTATTAAAATTGAAAAAGTGCTTGTGAAAAAAGGAGAAATCACACTTCAAAAAGACAAGTACGAATCAGGATCCAGTTCTAAAGACAAGAACAAAAACTGGAACAAGAATAAAGGCATCATCATAGATGGTGTTGTTGACACTATCCATGCCCCATCAAAGGCACCAGCTTACAACCTAACTCTTGGTTCCCAAGCCATTAAAGCTTCAGAACAAAAGTCATCTGAACCATTTCAAAAGAAGCCAGAATACAAATCGTGGAATAAACATCGAAAGTTCACTCCTTTGGGAGAATCTTTAGAATCAGCTATGAAAACTCTACTGGTTGATAACATCATCTCTTTGCCAGCAATCCGACCACCTGATTCTGAGCCTAAGCCAAAATGGTGGAGAGAAAACAAATTTTGTGATTTCCATCAAGGTAAAGGTCACAAAATGAATAATTGCTTTTGGTTGAAACACACCATTCAAGATCTGATCAATAGTGGAGACATCACAGTTGACAATCCTAAGAGCAATAATAATCATACGGCATTTACAGAACCATTTTCAAAATATGGTCAAGGAGTTTCAACTTCTCAGCCTAATATGGGGGCAAAAGTCAACTATGCCTACCCTGGAAATAATGTTGTCATCAATATGGTTCAACCATGTCTCTCTGAAAGTTGCAATGTCATCACAATTGTAAGAAGAGATAGACAAAATCAATCAACCAATGTGGTTACTCGATCACAAGCCCAAGCACATCTAAAAGGACAAATCCCAAATTCATCAAATGTCCCTAAGATACCCTTCAATCTTTAATCTGCTTCTAAACAGAAGGCTGCTTCCAAATCTTCCAATCCAAAGGATACAAGGCCTACATCTTATAGCATTGTTCAACAACTCCAGCACACTAATGCCAAAATATCCATGTTTGAGTTGCTTCAAATATCTCCAGCTCACAGAGCCATACTAGATAAAGCTTTGCTCGGTTCCAATGTTCCTGATGACCTTGATTTAGATAGGTTCTAGACTATGGTTGGACATCTTACATCTCCACAATATATCTCCTTTTCAGAGGAAGATGACAACTCCTTAAGTCACCCACATAATCAGCCTTTGCATATAGAAGTCTTGATCCAGAACCATAGGGTCAAACGTGTGTTGATAGATGGGGGCGTTGGCCTAAACATTTGTTCTTATAGCTTGATCACACAATTGGGATTTTCAGAATTGGCTATTGATCCTCGAAAGAGGATAACCATAAAAGCCTATGATGAACAAGAAAGATCTTCTAAAGGCACCATTGTCTTACCCATCTGAGTGGGTCCAGTTATTAAAGATATCATCTATCAAATGCTTGATCTACCTTTGGCCTGCAACATCCTCCTAGGGAGACCATGGATACATGAAATGCAAGCTATTCCTTCTACATACCATCAATTTTTGAAGTTTCCTTATGAAGGAGTAGAGGTTACTATCCCTGCAGATCTGAATACAACTTGCAATACCTTGAAGGAAAGTGCAGATAAGCTTGTGCCTAATAACAAAGAATCTTCCATTGAATCAAGTAAAGAGGCAACCACATCTAAAATGGAAGCTCTTGCAAAAGAGGTTAATATCAAAGAAAATATTATGGGAGAATATACTATGGAGCCAGTCTTATCTTTGACATCTCTCCCTATCTCACCTAAGTCTTATGGACAATCTTTGAAACAGTCCAAGCCCGAACCTAAGGAACCTCTTGAAGCATATAAAAAGAATTTTGTGGCAGAACAAGTATCCAAGTAAGAGTTTGAAGAGGATGAAGCCGTGTTATCGTGGCTATACAAAGATGAACCTGAATCCCACAATGTTCAAACTAGCGACTCTACAGCACCACAGATCCCTTCTAAGTTATACAGTCTAGGAAATAAATTGATAGCTAAGATGGGATATCTAGGTTAAGGACCTCTAGGAGTCAGAGGAAAAGGTCTTGTGGCACCTCTCCCACATACCGGTAGAGAAAATAAAGACAAAGTTGGCTTAGGATTTAAAAAGAAACCCTATCACCTCAAAGGTAATTGTTCTCATGTCATAGAGCAGATCGCACCAGGAGAACCTCTTCTTAAGAAAGAAGAGGCAGAACCATCAAATAGTGATTCAGACAGCTTAGAACTCATCCCCTATGAAAAATTACCTAAGGAGATCAAAGACCTTCTTGATGATAAAGATGATCTAATCAAAAGAATTAATGTAGTAGAAACATAAGAACCTACTATCAATCAAGAGATAGTTGCAACACAAGAACCAACTAATCTCGAAAACCATCAAGAAGAAGAAGGTGGTAGTTATTCTGAGATAGATTCCCATGAGTATGAATACAAATTCGAATCTGAGGGTAACCCTTCTTGGGGTATTCACCCTGACTTTACTCATGTTCTAAGATTTCCTAGAGATCCTGAATCAGAAGATGAATCTAATGACTATGAATGGGGAGTCATTCCAGAACCAGATGAGCTTATCATAGAGAAACATGTTGATGTTATTCACCAATATGCACCCCAACCCAACATAAGTCTAGAATGAAATGATGAACTTATCGAGTCTGATCCACCTATGGCTAAATTGGACTCCCATGATGACATTGAGCCTATTCACAAATTGAATGTCTTAAGTTGTAATATCAGCTTTGAACTCGAGCGTCAGGTTAGGACCAATGATGACATATCTGTATCCGTAAACACTATCTCCCAATCTTTCCCTACTTTGACTATCCAATATCCAGACCTTATTGATCAAACCTCCACAAATCCGAGCCATGGTATTTATACCTTCCCGAATGACTATGCCCTTGCTTGCTACCTAAATGTAGTTGAGCCTATGAGGACTTCCATCAGTGAACCGAGCGTCAGCATGACCGAGTCAGACATCAAATATCTTAGTTAGAAAAATAAGAATAAGAATAAAAAGAAAAGGAGTTCTGAGGGTGAAAACCACTTTGTGGTAGTCTTAGAACCTACAAAAGTAAAAATAAAAGATGTATCCGAAGGTGAAAACCTCTCTGAGGTGCCTAAGGATGAGATATTTGATGTCCTTCTGAGTCATTTATAGGACAGATCTCCAGTTCTAATTGAGCCCACTCAATCCATCAATTTGGGTACAACAAAGGAACCACAATTGGTACATGTAGCACAATCATTATCAGAAGAAGAGAAGCAAAAATTTACAACATTCCTAACAGAGAAGAAGATTGACTTTGCATGGAAATATTCAGATATGCTAGGATTGGATCCTAATCTTATAATGCATCATTTATCTATAGCTCCAAATGTCAAACCTGTTAAACAAAAGTTGAGAAAGATGCATCCTCACATTGCACTCTTGGTAAAAGCTAAATTAGAGAAGCTCCTAAAAGTTGGATTCATCCGAGTTATTGACTATGTAGAGTGGATCTCCAATATTGTACCTATTTCTAAACCAGATGGTTCAATCAGAGTGTGCACAGACTTTAGAGATGTGAATAGAGCGTGCCCTAAGGATGATTTTCCACTACCTAACATTGATATGATAGTGGACATGACTGCGGGTTTCGAGATGTATTCCTTAATGGATGGTTTCTCTGGATATAACCAAATAAAAATTGCTCCAGAGGATCAAGAGAAAACTACTTTCACATGTGCATGGGGTACCTTCTGTTGGAATGTCATGCCATTTGGGCTTAAAAATGCTGGTGCTACATATCAAAGAGCAATGACATCTATTTTCCATGACATGATGCATCGAACCATGGAAGATTATGTTGATGACACATTAGCAAAATCTATGATTAGAACTGAACATCTAAAGGACTTGAGCATGATCCTAGACAGAATGTAAAAGTTTAGTCTCCGACTAAATCCTAAGAAGTGTGCTTTCGGTGTCACTTCTGGAAAGCTCTTAGGATACATCATTTCAAAGAAGGGCATTGAGGTTGATCTAGCTAAAGTAAAGGATATAATGGAGATGCAACCTCCTAAGAATATCAGTCAGATGAGGATATTGCAAGGAAGAGTTTAATCTATCAGAAGATTCATATCACAGCTAGCGGACATATCACAGCCGTTTACAAAAACATTACATAAAGGTGTGACCTTTGCATGGAACGAAGAATGTGAGAAAAAATTTGATCATATAAAATAATATCTATCAAATCCTCCTATCTTGATGCCTCCTATTCATGGGAAGCCATTGATCTTATATGTCTCCGCAATAGATACATCACTGGGGGCATTGCTAGCACAGCACGATGAAGATAAAAAGGAAAGAGATATATACTACATCAGTAGAACATTGGTGGCATATGAAAAGAACTATTCAATGACTGAGAAAGCTTATCTAGCTATGATCTTTACATCATAGAAACTAAGACACTACATGTTAGCTCATACCACACATTTGGTAGCTAAGATTGATCCACTAAAGTACCTACTAAGCAAAGCTGCCCTCACGAGTAGATTAGCTAAATGGGTCATGCTATTGAGTGAATTTGACATTAAGTATGTTGAGAGAAAAGCTATAAAAGGACAAGTCATTGCTAATTAATTGGCTGAAGCCCCATTATTTGATGACACACCACTACAAATGGAATTTCCAGATTGCTCTATCATGCATCTTTCTTCTAGAGAATGGCAATTATTCTTTGATTGCTCCTATACACAAAATGGATCTAGAGTAGGCATGTTATTCATAACTCCTCAAGGATACTCAATCCAAAAAGCATTCAGATTAAAGTTTCCTTGCACAAACAATATTGATGAATATGAAGCCCTTTTGAATGGAATGAAAATAGCAATTGAATGGAGAGTGATAGAGCTACACATTCATGGAGACTCTCAACTTGTTATTCATCAAGTCAATGATGTGTACCAAACTAAAGATGAAAAGCTCATTCCTCACAAGAGAATGGTAGAGGATCTTAAGAAGTATTTCATAGCTATCACATTTGAGCAAATTCCTAGAATGGAGAACAAGGTTGCCGATGCAATGGTCACATTATCTACTTTATTATAGCAGCCTGAACATGAGCTAGGCTATGAGTTCCTGGTGGAAGCACTATCTTTTCTTGAATATGACTCCCCTAAAACCCGTATGATCTGCACTGTTGTAGATCATGATTCATCCAGATATAAAAACCTATTTTCCTATATCCAAGACCAAATCATTCCAGATACCTTCAACCGCCATGAAAAGAGATACCTTATCCGAAATGCTTCTCGATATGTCATCATTGGTCATGATCTATACAAACGAGGTCTAGATGGTATGCTACTTAGATGTTTAGAATGGGAAGAGTCTCAATGTGCATTAGAGGAAGTCCATGATGGTATTTGTGAATCACACTCAAACAGTTTAACACTAGCTCAAAAACTTATTAGGGCTGGGTGCTATTGGCCTGAGATGGAGAAAGAGGCTATCAAATTTGCTAAGAATTGTCAAAAGTGTCAAGTACATGGAAACCTAATTCATGCTCTAGGGAGGGATCTAATCCCCTTTACAACACAATGGCCTTTCCATCAATGGGCATTTGATCTTATTGGGATGATTCATCCTCACTCTTCTAATGGACATACCCATATAATCATAGCTACAGATTATTTTACAAAATGGGTAGAAGCCGTCCCTTTGACACAAGCAACTGGAAAGCAAATATCTATATTCATATTGAACTATATCATATGCAAATATGGGATACCTCATTCCATAATCACAGATAACGGTGGACAATTCAAGAATAAAGACCTAGATGATCTATGTGCCAAATTCAAGATCACACAACATTGGTCTTCTATCTACTATCCTCAAGGGAATGGATAAGCAGAGGCATCTAATAAGAATCTATTGAAAATCTTACATCAAACTATTAATAAGACAAGAAGAGACTGGCATCTCATGATCAATCTAGCTCTCTGGGCCTACAAAACAAGTATCAAAACACCTACAGGGGCTACACATTTTGCTTTAGTTTATGGGTCTAAAGCGGTACTACCTATTGAGGTTGAAATCTCATCACTAAGAATCAGAATGCATGGTCTAGTAACTGATGATGACTACAAAGTGTCTAGGTTACAAGAACTTGAACTACTAGATGAGCACAAACAAGCAGCGTATGATCATCTCAGAGTATATCAGAAGAGAATGTCTAGAGGTTACAATAAGAAAGTCAGACACAGAGAATTTCAGGTTGGTGATCTAGTCTTGAGAGAAAATCCTAAAAATCAATCACATCGAGAATGCAAGGGGAAGTTTGAACCCAACTGGCTGGGTCCCTTTGTAATCATTGCTACTTTTGGCTCTAGTGCCTATCAACTCTCAATGACTAAAGGAGAAAGCTTCGAGAACCAATCAACATTTTTCATCTGAAGAAATTCTATGCCTAAAGCATTCACTCTATGGTAAAATGTCCTAAAAAATCTTAAAAATCAGAAAAAGTCCTGAAAAAATGAACATCTTGGTGAACACCTAGCAATGGGTGCCTTGATGATTCACAAAAAAAGTAAAAAATATCAAAAGTACAAAAAAATTGAAAAAATAAAAAATACAAAAAAATGAGAAAAAGAAAAAAAGTGCCTAGGTGAAAACCTGGAAACAGGCGCCTTGGTAGCAAAAATAGAATCTCTGCCAAGATGGTGAAAACCTGGCAAATGGGCGCCACTTGTTTCAAAATGCTCCATCTATCAGCGTAATTTTGGTCTTTCCCATCTTTCAGTCTTGCTTTAGTTTGTACATAGCTCTTGGTTTGTTTCTGCATTTCTAGTTTTCAATAAGTCAATCTGTACACCAATCAGCTCAAGCGTCTGTATCCTATCAATGTTCAAACTTGGGGGCAATCAATGTCAAATCCTATGGTCTCCAATATATCTTAGACGTATCATATCCAATCAGAGTCCTTTGAAGCTTCATGTGAGTCAGTAAGTCAATCTTGTTTCCAGAAAGGATTTTGCATCTACAACAACGCAATCAAACATCAAACACAAAATGAAAATAATATGTGCTTTTTACATGCTTTTATCTCCTTGTATGCTTCCTGATTCGCATTGAGATTTTTGCATATTGTGTCCCTTTGAGCTCTTCGATGATGTCCTTTATAAGATTTAGAGAGTGATGACTGGGGGCATAATCTTTTCTTTTTTTTTCTTCTTGTATGTGAAAATCTAACAACTTTGGAAATTTTGGATTGAAATGGTGTCCGATTGTAAGAGCCTCTATCTCGAATTGGATGGCCATGCGTACCTCGACCATTGATACCCAAAAAATTCAAAGAAGTTTGATCTAACTATTGTCCTTTTGAGTAAGTTCTTTCTCTTACTGTGAAACGTGATCTTACCTAAGGATGTGAAAGATAAAGGGTCACTACGGGTAATTCACATTGGATTTAGACTAATCTCTTGACTATTTGATGTGTTTAACCGCAAGGCATATTTAGGTCATCATGACATTTATGTTTTGATGCTTATACAAATTGCTATATCAAAATGGACATGATATTCAGGTTATCCTGGCATTTATGCCTTGGTGCTTATATCTAATCTGACATTCCAAAAACAAAATCAATATTCATATATCCATGGTTGTTGACTAGTGGGTGTTGTATTGATTCTTGTGCATACAAATCAATATTCATATGTCTATGGTTTCATAGCTAGTGGGCATTGTATTGATTTATTCAGTTACCTAAAAGTTCAATGATGATAACAAATCGACACATGATCAAGTGACTAGGTCCTAGGTCTTAGGTTGCATTTCATTCTACATGTCTCTTTGCATTTTTGCATGTCTGCATGATGTCACAAATGTTTGGAAACACTTCAAAGATTAAACAAATCTTCATATCATTTCTTCACATCTAACGAGAGCTGAGTCTCACTCGAAGGTCTCTTCACCAAACCGCAAGCAGTAATTCCCCTAGGTTAAACATCCTTTTGACATAAGATTGAGTACTTGTCTTCATCAACCTGCAAAACCATATCATGTGTATCATTGCATTTACATCCCATATCATTACCATTTGTTGCATTACATTACACCAATGCATAAGCATAAATCATACATACATCTTTTCATAATCCATTACATTTGCATAACATCCATACATATGAAAGAAATCATTCCATTGCATTGATCCATACATACATTCTACACTACTCATAGCATAAACATCACATGATATCATCATAAATAAAAATATGACAAGTACAAATGAAGTCACAACCCAAAACATCAATCTCATATATATCATAAACTCGAAATGTGTCAGGGGTGCACTACTGGCACAGTGTACAAAAGAATGAGCTCCTGAGAGCTATTAGAGTCAGAACAGTATATCAGTGATAAAAAGAACAGAGTATATCAAAACATAAGAACAGAAATCAACTATTGGCATGCTCCTCGGTATCTGGTGGAGGAGGGGGTGGTGCATCTGGTATAGTCTCTGCTCTCGGTGCCCTAGCTCCCTCTTAGGCTGCCATATAATCTGAATACGTGGGTACTCTCTGTGCAGCAGGGACAACAACATAATATGCAGACAAATAATATGAAGCCCGTGAGGTCTGATGGGTCACCTCTATCTGTAATCTCTGAACCTCTGAGCGAAACTCTGCACGAAGCTTTGTGCACTGCCTATCTGCCTCTAGATACCTCTCCTCCCACCTAGCACTCTGTACCTTCTGTAATACCCCAAAAATGGGCTATAAGTTCATTAATCTCTAAACATCATCAAATCAAATGAAATCGACATCAAAGTCCTAACCTAAGGCACATCTAAACATCATCGAATCCTAATTGATTATCTTAAATTCTACATCGGGGAATATTCCTAGTAATATTCCTAATCATCATAATTATCTTTAATTTAATGATTATTTGGCAATAAATCACATTTATCCTAAAATTTGATTAATTGAATATTTTGCATATTTAATTAATTAGATTTAATTCTGCCACTTAATTATTTAATTAAACTTAATTATATCTATTATTAATTGTATTATTTAATTTTGACAATAAATCAAAATTCCTATGAATAATTGATTAAATTCTTATTTAATTAATTAAAGCATGTTGTCATTATTTAATAATATAATTTTTAATAAAAGTTTGGTAAATAGTTAATTAACCCATAAATTAATTATTTTATTTCAAAAAATAGTTAAGTTGAGAATAAATCACTTTATTTATTTATTAAATCATAATTATCCATGTGCACATTCAAGGACCAGTTAAACTCAAATTGGAAAATCAATGCAAGTTGTTAGCTTTTTGAAACTCAACATCTTTTTGAGTTTTAAAGTTGATCTAAACTTCTAATTCGAGTTGAACTGTGCTTTTGCATGATTTTTGTGACTTAATTATCTGTTATTTAAAAATAACTCAAAAATCAACCTGAGTTATTTGAGTGATTTATGGCTTTCTTCCATGCACCTCCAAAGCCTTGGATTTCTATAAAAACAAGGCTCATCTCTTCATAATTCATCTCTCAATCATCTCTCAAATTTGCATCCAAGCATCTCATATTTTGCACAATCACGCTAGAGAATTACAATTGGAAGGCTCAAAGCTTATTGCGAATCAACATTGTTGTGAGATCAATTTCAAATTCATTGCTTTCATATTATTGTTAGAATCTTCATTCTCATATCATATCATTTCTAGATTAGCATTGCATATCAATTTCCATATTAGCATAGATTTCATATCAATTTTCATCATTATTATTGCATAGAAAATATCAAAAATATAGATTAATTGCATTCATATTTCATATCTAGATCAATTGCATTCAAATCCTTTGTTTAGGTGTCATCTAGGTCACTGATCTCGATAACAATCTGAGAACATTAATCTCGCACCTACTACAAGGCAGTAAATCGCTTGGTTAGATAGTTTTCAATTTTGCATGATTTTGATTATAGCTAACCTCTAATGTTTTACTAAAGTGTTGTGTTTACAGATCAGGTACAATTTACACACACACCTTCAGGTCCCAGACTTGAGCTCTGAGACATCTGATAGTCTCTGATGAAGTGAGAGGAATAGTAGGATCTGCCTCAGCTACTGGCATCTTTGTGTCTTGTGTTGGCTGCTCTGGTTGCTGCTCAGTGGTATCTGCTCTATGCACCTTACAACGTCTAACCTCAGCTCCTAGATCAAATGTGGTATTTGCCTATAAGGGATCTGCATCACCACCTACAAACTGCTCAGCTGCTATGACATCATTTGTAGAACCAACACTACCCAAGGTACCACTCTCACCCCTGGTCCATCTTTGTGAACCTGTGGATGTACCTGCTGAAGAAGTAGAAGGACGAGGGGGCCTCATATGTCATGATGGTCTCTGAAGTGGAACCGTTGCTCTTTGTCTGAGTGGTGTAGGATGCACTGTCTGAGGTCTCAGACCCTGTATCACGGGAGCACCTGTAACATCCATCACCTCCTCCATGGAGGGTATCAACTCAGTGGGATCTGAGAATCTGTGAATGGGGTGGTCTGCAAGCCAAGCGATGTATCCATCTGTAAGCCCTGCATCAACTATCTGTGGATGGTAGTCCCAATCTCTACCAATGATCCTACTATACTCCTCTGAACATAGAGAATAGGTGAGCCTTTATGTCCATCCGAGCCCAATCTCACGAACAGTGCAAGCATATGCAGTATACTCCTGTGGGACATCCTATCTGCATCCATACTGACGCCACACTCTAGTAATCAAAAATCTCTCCAAAATGGTGGGAGAATGACCAGTGAGTACCCGACTCTGAAAAAGAAAGCTGTACTACTCCCTCATAGTGGGCCATGCCTCTATCTACAAGTAGGGTCTCTAATGCACAAATGTCATATCATCTAAGCATCGTTGGAAGTACTTAGTGTGACCCATGTGGACCTGTGTGACATAACCAGCATATGTATATATCACTAGCTCCTGCGGCTGCCGCTATGTATGGAAAATCGGTCTCAACATTAGGATATGCTCCCAAGCCCATATCTGTAATACAAGAGCTCCAGAAGTGAAGCTCTTGCAATCCTGATATACGACCTCGTGCATCTCTGAAAACATGTGGGCCAACAAGCACTAACCCCAGGCAAGCTCAGTAGGAGTGGCCATAAGAAGGGCTACCATCGGAGCCCAGCCCATTAGAAAGTCATTCTGCTAACGGCCTGACATGATGAGCTCCCTGATCATCCCAACAATAATGCACTCTAAACGGTGCATTTGACCATATCTTTGTACAAGGGTCTCCCAGGAAATGGACCCCGTCAGCTGTGTATCATCCCCAAACAGACGCCTAAAGGCATGAAGACCAGTTTGGATGGAACTCACATACTCAAGATGTCGACTGCTATGGAATGGAATGCGTAGTATCCTATAAATATCCTCTGGAGTCACAGTCATCTCTCTAGTTGGTAAATGAAACGTCTGTGTCTCAGAGTGGAATCTCTCGATAAGTGCAATCAATAGGCCATGGTTTACCCTAATATCAGGTAAATGGATCAAATACTCAAACCCACATGTAGCAAGATGAACCCTCATAGGGTCAGGAAGCGAGACACATAATCTCTGGGTCGCCGGGTATGAATGTCAGACATGAACATCTGGATATGTGACCTATATCATACCAAAATAGGGAATTCTATCAAAAATTGGGTTCAATAATGGGCTAATAGTACATAAATTGGACAGTTGGGTACTTCAGAAGGTAGGTTAAGAGGTCAGCTATCAGCATCAGAAATCAGAAAAGTCAAAATTTGGCCCTAAATGTCAATTTTAAGCTCATTGTTTTTCATACGACAGTCTAGACTGGCACCAAAAGTTGTACAACACTCCACAAGAGACCATATGACAATCCATGGTCATACGACACTGGATTTAGTATCATACAAGTTTCTAGGGACCCGGTGAAATGTCATACGACACATGGGTCCCCTTTATACGACACTGGGTTATGCATGAAACGACAAAGCAAATGCAAATGGAATGTCGTACGAGTCTGGGATGGGACTCGTACGAGTTTTCAAACATGCAAAATTCAAAAAGCAAAACGCGTACGAAAAAATTCTAAAATGCTATAAAACATGAAAATTTTGAATTTTTAGGAGAGCACAGAGGTCCACATACCAGATGTTCATACTGTCGAGGTCTATCATGTCTCCGGCTGCGCTCAAATCGATGCGAACTCACAGGTACCTTTGGTTCTCGTTGTTCTGCCATTTTCTTGCTCAGAGGGCTCCACAAGATCTCAAAAGTCAAATGGTTGAAATGATTTGAAAATGACCCTTCTGACCTTTATATAGCTTTTGACCTAATTTTCAAAAGTGCTCCGTTTTCCATGAAAATTGCACCCCTGGCTAATTTTGACGTTCTGAATCCATTTTCGAGATCAAAATCAAAATTTGAGATCATTTACTATGTCAAAATCATGATTTAAAATTTTGGGCCCAGGACGGTCTACTACTTGCATATTCGACCTTCGATCATCACAGAAATCCAGAATTCAACCTAACTGATTATCTTACATCAAACTATCGAAATTTCAACTTGGTCAACCATGGTCAAACCTTGTCAAACTTGGTCTCTAGGACCTCCAAATGATGCAGAATGCATTCTCGAACGTGTTTAACCACTTCTCAAATCAATTAACATGCTTTTGAACTATTAACGCTGACTTCTCTTGTCAGATTTCAATTTTAATCCCTAAGGGGGCATGGTATTGCATATCATTCAAAGTCTATAATCATATCTTTATTAATATCATATCTTTCCTCAGTAATCAAGATAACAACCACGTCTAGTTACTGATTCATCAAAAGTCCTCATTGCTTGGGGCAAATCAATCATCGCTCGGGGCATATCAGATTCATCGAGATCCATATTAATCTAGCATTCTCTTAATCTTGTAAATTGTATCAGTTTTTGCAACTATCAGTTCAATTGTGTTATTTTCTTGGTTCTTCGGTAACTGAAGGGTTTAGATGTGATACCTACGTGATTCTTCTAAGGAAAATCGAGTCTGGAATCGGTCACTCACTTCTTCACAATCATAAGGTTCGAAATCAGGCATTTTGACACTTTTTCGCAATCATCGGTTCATTACTGTTATAGTTAACATTATCTTTGGTCATTCAGGACCTATTATCTTCATATCAACTTCAATCAGCTTCTGTCTCATATCAATTATCAATTTCAAACATCAGTTTCAATATCGTACATAGACTATCTTTGAACCACTACACTTCGCACAGTAATTCAAAGAGGGGCAAAATGTAATACCCCAAAAATGGGCTATACGTTCATTAATCTCTTATATTGACATATCGAATGAAATCGACATCAAAGTCCTAACCCAAGGCACATCTGAACATCATCGAATTCTAATTGATTATCTTAAATTCTGCACCGGAGAATATTCCTAGTAATATTCCTAATTATCATAATTATCTTTAATTTAATAATTATTTGGCGATAAATCCAATTTATCCTAAAGTTTGATTAATTGAATATTCTCAATATTTAATTAATTAGATTTAATACTGCCACTTAATTATTTAATTGAAGTTAATTCTATTTATTCCTAAATTGTATTATTTAATTTTGACAATAAATCCAAAATCCTATGAATAATTGATTAAATTCTTATTTAATTAATTAAAGCAAGTTGTCAATTTTTAATAATATTGTTTTGAATAAAAGTTTGATTAAATGATTGATTAACCCATAAATCAATTATTTTATTTTTTAAAATCAGTTAAGTTGAGAATAAATCACTTTATTTATTTATTAATTCATAATTATCCATGTGCACAATCAAAGAGCAGTTAAACTTCAAATCAGAAAATCAATGCAAGTTATTGACTTTTTGGAACTCAACATCATTTTTGAGTTTTAAAGTTGATCTAAACTTTTAATTTGAGTTAAAAAGTTGTTTTTGCATGATTTGCATGTTTTTATGAATTAAATTATCTTTATTTAAAAATAACTCAAAAATCAAGCTGAGTTATTTGAGTGATTTATGGCTTTCTTTCATGCATCGTCAAAGCCCTCGATTTCTATAAATTAAGGCTTTAGCTCTTCAGAAATCATCTCTCAAATCCACAAGAATTGCATAATCACACTATCGAATTGGAGACTGAAGAATCATCTTTGCGAATCCAAGCTTTGTGAGATCATTCATATTTTAGCATATCATATTAGAATTTCATTTCTAGATTAGCATTGCATATCAATTTCATCTAGCATAGATTCATATCAATTTTCATCATATCATTGCACAGAAAATTTAAAAAAATAGATTTATTGCATTCATATTTCATATCAGTCTTGCATTCAAATCCTTCATTTAGGTGTCATCAAGGTCATTGATCTTGATAACAATCTGAGAACATCATACTCGCACCTATTAGAAGGCAGTAAATCGCCTGGTTAGTTTAATTTTTCAATTATTGCATGATTTCATTTTTGCTAACCTCTAATGTTTTACTGAAGTGTTGTGTCTATAGATCAAGTACAAAATTCACACACACAGTTCTACTCACTCTTTTACAATATATCTTGTCTTCAAGTTGATGTTTGGTTCTTATAATTGATTGTTGAATCATCCTTGATTGCCAACATTAGACTTTTATATCTTTTAATTTTTTGGCCCCTTCTCAGGGTCTTTATAAAGTTGTCTTCAAACAATTTCCTAATAAAGCATTAGGATTATGAATAATCTAAGACTCATATTTAATATTAAAATATGTACACATGGGCTCTTGGACAGGCACTTACTAGTGATGAAGTGATGTTATCATTTTATGTCTGTCATGGAGAGTTTAGATAGTACTGCACACATTCATTTGTATCTTGTGAACCAGATCAAATTTTGAAGATCGCTTTGGTGGGAATCTAGGTAATTAGATTTTCAAAAACATATCCAAAATTTAGCCCGATCCAATGGTGGAAATGGGAGTTATTCCCACCGCATTATGACTATTTTTTTTGTCTCCTGCAAATTTGTGTTTGCAAAATATTTATTTAATCTTTCTTTTGCATAATCATTTCATGATTTATGGGATTCTTATCAGTAGCTTTGGCTTGTGTAACAAATTTTTACCACCTTTGAATTCATTTCATATCAATGTAAATTCCTCAAAAGATTTTATAACTTAATCTGTTTGATTTTCAATTGCAAACAATAAAACAACTTCAACAACTCTATTTCTTTGTTGAGTTTGACCACGTTGGAATTCTATCAAGCATTTCAAATTGATGAAATGGAGGTCATTTTTGTCATTATTTATTTCTCTTGTTGGGCCCCTCGAAGAAAAGACCAAGTTCATCCTCAAAAGCCATTCCAAGTGTATCATTATATCATGAAGGAAAATAGTTGCATCATACATTGTCTTCTCCTTCTCTATCAAATTTAAATTATCAACTCAAAATTTTGAATCATTTTGTACTGCTTTGAAATGAACTATTGATTCTATATTCAAAACATTTTAACTTTGAATTATGAATCTGGATGGGCCAATTTGCATTTTGAACCTTAAGCTAGTGAAACTTGAGCTTCAAACTTGACCTCCAAATCTTTGAACCTCTGCACTAAACCTTATCCATCGAGTCTTTTAAAATCTGAATCATTCAACTTTGGACTGAAGAACTTGCTTTGAATCATTTGAACCTTCTTGAACCAATTGAACCAATTTGAACTCAGTTCAATGGGGTTCAAAACCTAAACATAACTGAGATAAAAAGTTCAAACAAAGATTGATTTGAGGAAAATCACAGTTTGAAAGTTTCAAAAATGGGGTGCATAGGGGTACTAACATTGGCTCTACAGGGGGACTATTTTTTTCTCAAAAATAGAGAATTCTAGCATTCTCTAGTTAAAAGCCAAGTGCCTAGCACCATTGGGCAATAGAGCCACAAAGAATGGAGTAGAGGGAGTTGTTTGGAGATGAGTGGAGGGGAGTAGGGCTACACACCAAAACCACCAAAAAACCTACCACTATAAAAAGAAGAAACTAAAGCTAACACCAAACAACTAATCTACTCACAACAAAACTTAGGGAGTTGAAAGCTATTTACAAAAATATACATTGGCAAGAAACTCCCACCACAAAAACTAGAGACAAAGAGTACTCACATGAAACCATCTACTGGATGAGAAAAGTAGGAGCCTTTCCGTAGCAACTGACTGTGACTCTTCGATGTAGCCCTTAAGAACTTCCATTTGACGACTCCATTAATGTTATAAATCATATTAGTAGCATGCAAAAATTTCTTGAATAACCATTCACACCCAAAGAGCCATTCTTCATCATAAATCTTTGACTTTTCAAAGGCCTCCTGCATGATGGTTCTCCAACATTTTATAACCTCATCCTAAAAAGGATAACTCTCAAGGAGCCTGAAAGAACATTTTGCAAAATCTTTGATGTTTTCATCAAAATGACCATCTTTTGAAAAAGAATTTTCATATTTTTTATCATGTCGAAGAAGAGAGACTACTTCATCAAACATAGGGTATTCCTTAGCTGAAACAAGATTATCACTTTTAATAGAAATCAGATCTGAAAATTCTTTATCAACATTCATAACTTGAAAAAGATTTATACCATAATGTATTAGGCTGAAATCCCCTTGTTTGACAAATGACAAAACTGATTTATAGTCTCCTCTTCATAATAAGAAGCGTTATGCAAGTGATCCAACATTTCCTAAGACTGCAACATGTTAGCTTGCACCATATTTAATTTAGAACTCTCCTTACCAATTATATTTTCAGAATTTGAAAAATGTTTATCAGAGCATGATTCAATCTCATCTTTTGCACTATTTCCTTTGAATAAATAATTTTCAGAAAGCATTATTTCATCATCAAATTAAAATGACTCAACAATACATTCATTTTGGTCTTTTAAATATAGAGAGTCATCTTCACCAATCTCCAACATGAAATCAAAAATCTCATATTTCGGCTACAAGAAAAACTAAAAACTTTCATCTTTAAAATGATTTGGGTCAAAATGGCTTTCCATACCCTCAAAATTAAAGATTTCTACCTCGGGAGTAAAAAAATATTTCGGCAACACTTCATCTTCTAGGTACTCGGACTCTCCAATACTATTTTGGCCATTCTTACTCAAAGATGTCTAACCTTCTTGAGGCTAGACTATTGTCATTTGGACATCTTTCTCAATCAAAACTGGGTAATTGCATGAGAAGAAATAACTGGAAACTCATCATCTACCTCTAACTCTTTCTTCAGCTGAAAAACTTTATTTTCAAACCCTTGGAGATCTTTTAGCTTATGGAAACTTGCACAGAGACTTCTCCACAAGAGTATGGATGCATGATCATCTTCCAAGCTGATGTTGTTTTTTACAACTTGAGAAATAATTTCTCTATACCGATCCCAAAACTTGTGCAACACTTTATCATGCATTCAGAGAATCTCCAAAATGGTGGGATTTGGTCTTGATTTTCTTACAACCTATCTTTTCAGCATGTTGATCCAATAGAGCTGCCAATCTTGCATACACGGAATACTTTGAAACTAAGAACAATTCTAGCATTGATCTTCATTTTTGTGTCCCCAATGGAGTCGCCAAAAATCTGTTAGTAAACAGATTTGTCTTTCAACAAAAACCTTTTAAAATGACTCTGGAATGCCCAAACAAGAAGACACAATCTACAACTAACAGTTGAGTCACTTGCAATTGAAATGTGCAAGTGCTCTCTGACTTTTGATATGAAGGTACATCTCCCTCCATTTGATATGCAAAGAATAAAATCATAGGCATGCCTTTAACTAGAAGGCATAGAAAGAGAGCAACTATCTATCCATAAATAAAGGATAGATTTGAAAATTTACAAATAAATAAGTGCAGACTAAGAACTCAAAGATTCTTAACTCCACATTTATGATCAGAAAACTAAGGGGAAGATTAAAGATTTATTTCAAATAAACATGATACGAGGAACTCAAATATTTCTTGGCACACATGAAGACAAATTTAATGGATGGGGATTTATCAGAGGTAACTGCCTTGACACAAAGATCAAGTACAGTCTAAAATGAATACACTCAAAACTTAAAGATTTAAATATATCGATATTTATTCCCTGATAAAGGATGATAACCAAAAGATTACCATTTCCATCACACACTAAACTAAATATGAAAACAAAAACCTCTTCCCTTTCCCTTTACAATCAGAAAAATAAAGAATCCTCCCTTTCCCATGTAGCACAAAAGACTCTCCAAAACAAAAAGAGAGAACCTAGTTCTACTCAGTCTTTTTCAATATATCTTGTCTTCAAGTTTCTCTTCGATTATTATAACCGATTCTTGAATGATCCTTGATTGCCAACATTAGACTTTTATATATTTTAATTTTCTAGCCCCTTCTGAGGGTCTTTATAAAGTTGTCTTCAAACAATTTCCTAATAAAGCATTGGGATTATGAATAATCTAAGACTCATATCTAATATTAAAATATGTACACATGGGCTCTTGGACAGGTGGCACTTACTGGTGATGAAGTGATGTTATCATTTTATGACTATGATGGATAGTTTAGATAGTACCACACACAGTCATCTTTATCTACTGAACCATAATGAATTTTGAAGATCTCTCCAATGAGAATCTAGGTAAGTAGGTTTTCAAAAATATCTCCAAAATTTAGCCCAACCCAATCTTTATTTAATCTTTCTTTTACATAATCATTTCATGATTTATGGGATTCTTATCAGTAGCTTTGGATTGTGTAACAAATTGTTACCACCTTTGACTTCATTTCATATCAATGTAAATTCCTCAGAAGATTTGCAATTGAACAACTTCAGCAACTTTGTTTCTGTGTTGAGTTTGACCACACTGGCATTCTGTCAAGAATTTCAAATTGATGAAATGGAGGTCATTTTTGTCATTATTTATTTCTCTTATTGGGCCCCTCGAATAAAAGACCGAGTTCATCCTCAAAAGCCATTCCAAGTGTATCATTACATCGTGAAGGAAAATAATTGCATCATACATTGTCTGCTCCTTTTCTATCAAATTTAAATTATCAACTCAGAATTTTGAATCATTTTGTATTTCTTTGAAATGAACTATTGATTCTATGTTCCAAACATTTTAACTTTGAATTCTAAATCTGGATGGGCCAATCTGCATTTTGAACCTTGAGCTAGTGAAACTTGAGCTTCGAACTTGACCTTGAAATCTTTGGATCTCTGCATTGAACCTGATCCATTGAGTCTTCTAAAATATGAATCATTCAACTTTGGACAGGAGAACTTGCATTGAAATATTTGAACCTTCTTGAACCACATGAACGAGTTTGAACTTGGTTCAATGGGGTTCAAAACCCAAACATAACCAAGATAAAAAGTTCAAACAAAGATTGATATGAGGAAAATCACATTTTGAAAGTTTCAAAAGTGGGGTGCATACGGGTACTAACATGAACATAACTCCAATCTATCTCCCTAATATTTCTTTCTAACATTGGTTCCATTGCTAAGACCCTAGTTAAAAATTATTTTGGGTTTTCCTATACTGACCACATTTGAAACAAGTGTCATTGAACTTCCTCCTTTCACCACTACTATGTCCTTCATTTTGGTAGTAACTCACTTATTCCCTGATCAATAGAAGATATACCTTTACCTCTTTGAAATCTTCCTCCTCTACCTCTTTGTCTATGCTCGTGCCTTATGTTCATCTTCTCTTTAGCCTTCAAGGCCCACTTGTAAGCCTCTTCCACACTTTTGATCTACCACAAGTTGATTTCATCTTGTATGGACATCTTAAAACCATTAAGGCAACGGGAAACTTGTCCAGCCTCATCATCTTTATGGCCAGATCTGATGTTGAACTTGTAGAGATCCTTGGTATAACTCTTAACACTTAGGTCTCTTTGCTTCAAGTTCTGCAACTTTCTAAACAGACTTACTTGGTAATCCTTAGTAAAAAAATTAGCCTTCAACTTATTCACTATCCTTTCCCAAGATTTGATCTTGTCTTTACCCCTTCTCTATCGATCTATCTGTAGATGTTCCCACCATAAGGATGCATGTCCTTTTAGCTTTGTGCAGGCATACTTTACTTTATTCTCTTCACTAGTTCCTTCAAGCTCAAAATATGTGTCCATATTTGTGATCCAATCTATCAATTCATCAACATCTAGGTTGCCATGATAATTAGGTGAATTGTAATGAGATCTCTTATTAACATTAATCAAGGATTGGATGAACCTGTCCTCTTCATGATTCAACTTTGGTTGTGCCTCATTGTTCTCTCCTTCCACTACTAAATTATGATTTTGTTCATCTTCCTCTTCATCACTTGCATCTTCTATATGTTGCCCTCTCCTCTAAGCAGTCTCCACTACTTCCAATCTGACATAAATTTGTCTCAACAAATCTAAGACCACTAGATATGAATTCCTTTCTCCACCTCTAGCATTTCTTTTGGACATTTTTCAAAAACCCTACAAGTTGTAGGTTGGATCCTTTCAATTTCCACCCCACAAGCAAGCCCTGGGTTGCAAAACCTTCTTTGATACCACTTGATGCAATCAAGGATGGAGAAACCTACAAGAGATTAGTCCAATCCTTGCAACCAACACAACACAACAGAAAAAAAAACAAGCCAAGATGGAAAGAAATGAAAAATCAACCTTCTATTATTTTTAGAAAATCAGTTACAACTGATTTGCAACATGCAGTTTCACATGCCAGGCATACAAGTATGATTATGATAAGAAAAACCTTATGAATTTTAATCTTATTTGAGAATTAAAGGTTGTCATTAATATCAATTAGTTATTTAGTCGGTAAAGGAGATAAACATGATAGTCGGTCAACCACATAAAGCCTACACAAGTCAAATCTCTAAGTTAACTGAACAAGGGTTTGATTGAGTACACTCACCAAGTGAAAAACATTACCGAGTACTGAGCATACTGATTACTGAGAATTCATATGAACCAAGCACCAATTAATTAATGAATGGAGAATGCAATGATTACCGAGTAAAACAAGAAATGACATAGTAATATAAAATGACACAAACATCAATGCAAACGGTTCACACAAATCAAAAAATTGTTTACCAAGATCAAGACAGAATTAAATATGGATGTAATCATTATTGTGTTGATGATTCCTATGTAATGTTAGATCTAGGTTATTTTGTTACACCATTGATCTTAGGTTTTCTAAGATATTATAAACCCTAATTAGGTCAAGTTAGTTTGATATAAAATATATAAAGATGTCATTATGAAAAACATATCATGAAGGAGTAGCCACACTAAGGACATCAGGAGATTAGACAAAGGGTTTTTGACAGAAGGTTTGAAAGAAGCATTCAATTTTTTAGAATATACACAAGGTTACCAAACAGAACGGAAGGACATGTACATCACTAGAAGGTGATATCTATTTGATATATTACAGATTTGATTCAGGTAAGATAGAGTTGTTAATTATAGATACATTTTACTATTACCTTTTAACCATTGTAGCAGATCTAAAATCTCTTAACAAAGTGGACTTAATAGTTCTAGTTTAAATCTCTTAATCGAGTATACACATGTATTGTGTTGTTAAAATCCTCTAACCAGGTAGATCTAGTCAATATAATTGTTACTCCTAACAGGGTAAGATCATCAGAAGTGATCATAATTTGTAGCCTTAACCGACATACTTTTTTACTGTAGTAGTGAAGATTTGTGGGTGTCATCCCCACCGTAGTTTTTACCTTCTTACAAGGGTTTCTGCGATACCAAAATATTTGTGTTATGAGTATGAATTTTCATGAATGGTTTATTGTTTAGATTACATGCAAATCACACTTTTAGTTATATTTGAATGTATGTTTCAGACAATGGATTCATTTGGTTAAATGCTATCTACTACTACAAAGGTTTAGTCTTGAAAAGTTTTGAAGGTATTGATTCACCCCTCCCCTCTCAGTACTTATCTTTCTATAATCCCAACAATTGGTATCAGAGCTAGATCTCTTGTTAAGGAAATTTAATCACTGAAGAGGAAAAGATCTAAGGATGGAAAGATATAAGTTGGATAAGACTATTGAGAATCAAATAATATAGATACATATCTACATTGAGCAATTCAAAGAAGCCAAAGAAGAACTGAAGAAGTTACTGATCAAGAGGAAGGATATGGAAATTTGGTATAGTGAGACTAATTATCATGAAGAAGAGATAGATGATCCATTTGAGGCATCTAGATCTAGATCTGGTAGCATATCTGATGCATTTGAAGGAACCATATCAAATCTATCTAAAAAGAATCTACATCTCACTGAATAAGTGAAAGCTCTGCAGATCGGTCAAGAGACACAAATGGTTAGGATGATTAATGTCATGAATAATACAAGGCAAGTAGAATAAGAAAGAAACTTGGCTATTGAAGATAGGAGACAAATGACTGACAAGTTGCAAGAGAAGGAATGTGAAATACTAAGACTCACCGAGCATCACTTTGAAATATGTAATCAGATGGTTGTCGTAAGTTAGGAAGTCAATCGAGTTAATAGTGAGCTTACAAGGAAACAATAAGACATCAGTGAATTGAGAGAGGAAAATGAAATATTGAGGAATGAGGTAAATATGAAACAACAACATAATGAGATGATGAAGAAAGCTGAAGATAGTACTAAAAGAATGGATGAATTTTTTATTAGTCAGAAAAGACTTGATAATACAACTGGTTTAGGCTACATCAAGTAGGAAGAGTCATCAAAACAAGATGAAAAGAAGAGTGCCTACACTAATCCAAGGCAAAAGAAGCTATCATGTTATCATTGTGGAAAACCGGGCCACACATCAGATGTTTGTAGGAGTAAAGCAAAAGGTATTCCTAAATATATTCCTAAATTTAACAGTTATTGTTATAATTGTAATAAGTATGGACATTAGGCACATGAGTGCATATCAAAGTTGAATAAGACACCCAAGAAACCCTACATGGAGAAACATTATCGCACTTGCAACATGCATGGACACATATCACAAGAATGCAGGACAAAAATGAAGGAAGTGTGGACATCGAAAGAATGGAACAAATCATTTCAACCGAGAAGGCAAGGTAATGCATATACTTGGGATTATAATACTTGGGTTAATTGCACAACATGTGGAAGGTATGGACATGTAGCACCAAATTACATGAGAAATAACTGGAGAGGAAGATCTCGTAATTGGATAAGTACTAGTATGGCATGTTTGCATTGTCACAAAGTTGATCATCTAAGCAAGGATTGTAGAGACTAAGCAATAGAGACACATACAAATACAAATGGAAATACAATTGAAGAAATCATGAGGATAAGAAATCAAATGTGGAGAAAAGAATCAAATGACAATATTGGATCAAGCACTGCAGTCGATGACACCTCATCCATCAGATTAGGTGATATCACCACCTCCACCTAATCGTAGAAGGTATGAATGGAACTAAATTTCAAATCAGTATATTTTACAAATAGTTCCTTATATCTATTGAATGCATACCAAATCAACATTAAATAAGATGCACTGTGGGATTACATGTTTAGAACTTAAACTGTGTACAGTCGGTAAAAGCATGACCAAGTAAATGTTTGCTAGTCGATAAATATTGGAAAATTTAACTGAGTCGTGGTATCAACCAATTAATATCTAAGTGTTAACCAAGATAAGGTATTTTAAAGTGTAAATCAAGTGCAACTACATCTACCAAGATGTGGTAGGTAAAGCATTTAATGCAAAAGTTTGAGGGGAAATGAAATTTCTGGTATAAATACACGATGGACTTAGTCATTTTTTCACACAGTGATCACGAAGAACCATAGCGATTTGAGCATACTTGAGTGAATAAATTCCAGAGATTTGAGCAAAGATTTAAAGGATTCTCGAGCAAGTTTATCACGATCAAAAGTAAGTTCTGCAACCACCGAGTTATTTTACAGAATATTTGTGAAGCCCTAAATTTTAGAAACGATGGAATCCTTGTCCAAGGTCATGAAATCTAAGTTTGGAAGTGATAAGAAGGTCACACTAATTAATTTTGCAACTTGTGATGAACTGAAATACAAGTTACACCCCAAGATTGCATCACAAATTTACCAAATCGGTGCATTTTCAAGTATTCCGCCTAGGGATTTTCTAGTTCAAGACATTCGCGCTTACATCCAATGCAAGATCAGTGAAATAAGAGATTTTGAGCTTCAATCCACCTACTAGGAGCTAAGTATGGACAGAAAGATCAAGGATGAGCATAAACACTTGGAGGTGAAGGGTTTAATGAACACCCTATATTTCCTGAGAGAGTTCAAGACAAAGTGGATTAGGGTTGATTTGAGCCAAGTGCATGAAGGGAAGTTATGGCTAGATGAACCGGTAAAAATCACAAAGGACATTATACATGCAGTCACTAATTATCCTGTTACCGATAAAGTGAAATCCATTAGGAATGCACTGAGGATTGAAACCAAGAAGCTTACCAGAGTAGAATGGGACATCATAGGTATGAGACTCAACACAATTGTTGATTCTGATATAAGGTTTGGAGCCTATGTAGTTAGTTACAAAATATTTCAATCAAGCAGGCCGAATAATGTACCGTGTGGAGTCGTGGATATAGCCTACAAGATTGTAAAGAAAGGTTTTCAATTTGACCTAGCCAAGCTACTACTGAAGCAATTAGACGAGAATATGAGAACCATCATGACATCAAATTCAAATACTTGTAAGTTTGGTTCCCTATTGGTTTGTATATTTTTCTATGTGCAAAACTTCTTTCCCTCAGTCGGTAATATTAATTGGGATATCGACCGACCAACTATTATGCAAATTGGTGAATTTATTAAAGGTTTAGGATAGAATTTTTTTAGTGTAATAGATGTTTATTTTGAACAATTTAAGGAAAGAATGCATCAAAGGAGCAGGATATCAGGTCAGATGGTAGAAAAAAATAATGATATATGCTTCCTAGTGGACACTGACACCACATGGATCAAGGTAGTTGAACCAAGGACTGCTTGGTTACCCCCTATGGGCTATGAATTAGATATTAACTGAGCTTCTAAGTCAATACAAACATTATTGGTTGAGCCCAAAAATCCAAAGGCAACTAGGTTCGATACCTATGAAGAGGCCAAACTAAGAATAAAAATAGATCTAATTGGAGTAAAAGTCAGTAGAAAATCCAAGAAGATGATGGATACCTTGGTAAAATAATTTGATGATGAAGCAGAAGAAGATGATACATCAACAACTAATCTAGTTGAAAAATAAACCGAGGAAAAGTTACTTATAGGCAAAAAATGAACATGATGAGGAGGAGACCGAGTCGAATAAGGATATCCAAGGTACACCGGTCAAGGCCATAGTGAAGAGAAAATGAGAAGAAGCATTGACAAGAACAAGGACAAGGTCCTTGACAACTGCTTCTCTGCCCCTAAAGAAAGGAATAGTAAAAATATGAAGGCCTAATCCCACGAAAACATATCAAAAGAAAAAGAGAGGTGCCCAAGTCACCTTTGAGCAACCTAAAAAGAGAAGGTTAATTAGAGCCAAAGATGATATTGATGAAGAAGATGATCAAGGTAAATTTAAAGTTATTATAAATAAGAGTCAAACAATAGATGAGTTAGCAAATAGAATAAAGGAAATAAGGAGTCTAACTCACCCTAAGTTAAGTCGGTATATATATATGACTACCGAGGATCAGGAAAAAGTTGAAGAAGCAATCATAAAAATGATGATCAAGTTTAAAAGAGTGCCTATTGAATTTTATAGGTATGTTCCTAAAGAGATATATGAGAAAGTGTTTACCAGGTGGACATATGCCCAACACACTGAGAAGAAAATGAGGGAGCACTCATTGATTTTGGCTATGCCTACTCTACCGGCTCCCGAGATAGAAGAGTTAATGAAACAATACTCTAAATGGTTTCTAATAAAGGGTGGAGCCCTTGACATATTAGTAGGAAACCTTGAAGAAGTTGATGAAAACAACAAGATTCTATGGACCACAATTTTAAAAGCCCGAGTAGAAGCAGATCAAATGCATTGGAAACCATTCCCGAGAAGAAGAACACAAAGAAAGGTAAAGGAGTTCACTCAGATGATGCAAAATTAGCCACCAAGGATCTAATTGACTTATCCGATACCGAGGTAGCATATGAAACCATTGCTATTGATTTTTACCTGGTTAGATACAGTGTAGAATATAGACAGGATGCTCTTGAACAGTTAGTAACACCAGGGACAGATGATGTTTTAATTGAGGACATCACAAATGGATATCCTAATGATATAAATAATGATGAGGATATCAACATTGTTGTGGACACCACCGAGGAGAATGCACCTAGTGAGGCATCAACATGTAAAATATTGGGTGACTTACCTGTAGTGGTACAAATAGCTGACACTGCCACACAAAAGGAACCCAAAGGTTCAACCCCTGAGCAACAAAAGGATATACCTGAGGGATAGGGTACAACAGAGCATAAATATTCCAATGAGCTTGAGAATACATAGGCAAAAACACAAGCATCGAAAGAGAATACACCTGTAGAATCAGCTACAGTAGACACCACAACATATGCCAAGGACGAGCTACCGAGACACCGGTCACCGGGTAAGAAAAGGAAGAAAGTGTGTCTACCGAGATAGAAAAGTCAAATCTGGAGACTAAAACTCTAGTTCCTTACACTAAATCACCTACACCAGAGAAGAAGAAGAAAAAGAAACATGGTAAGGGTCCTGTCACACTTGATGAGGTTATTGAAATTCCTGAATGTGACCCTAAGACATTAGACCCCAGAGCATTGAGAAGATATGTGGAATTGTGCTCAAGGAAGGTTGTACATGAGAAAATGAAGAAGGAGAATAAAAGTAAATAAATTTTGGAGGAAGTTAGAGATATTCTAATGCAAGTAGTCCCCGACATCAATGTTGATGAGGAAACTCCCATCATTGATCAAATTGCAACTCTAACCGGACACATCAATGCCCCTGATATAGATGTTGAGAAACAAATGGAAGAGCGGTGGTGCAGGAGCACCTAGGCTAGCCTCCATTGGTTAAGTGTTTTTGGCTTGTACTTGACTCTAGCCAAGTCAAGAGGTTAGTTTAGTTTGTTTTAAGACCTTAGAAGGTCATTTTTTATGTTGGCTAGGTGAGTTAGTCATTAGGACTAAGGTCACAATAATAGCCTTTGTTAGTTGTTTATTTAATTTCATAGTGTTAGGAGCTTAGCTAAGGTGAGAGTCTTAAATGTGTTCTAAACACATCTTTATGTTGTAAAGATGCCATAAGGTTATAAATGGATTTGGATCCTTGAGACATAGGAGGTTAGAAGTCCAAGAATATAGGAACATGGCATATGTGGAAGTTGCCAAATGTTCAAAAGAAGTTGCCATCAACTTTGCAATTATTGCAAAAGATTGCATGCCATCCGGGTATCTTTTGATTCCCTTAAGTTTAGGAGATGGTGCTCAGTCAACAGGCCCTATAAAGAAGGAAATGGCATCTAATTTTAACCAAGACTCGAACATCAAGTTTCATTATGCATTGTAATAGCTTTGAAGATAATGAATAGAGCTCTGCAAGTGATTTTCAGTGTAATTCCCAAGACTTTGTGTTGACAGTCCTATTGGATGGATTGAAAATATAAATATAATGATTGATTAGGGTTATATATACTATTAAGATACTTTTTCATTTGAAGAGAAATTCAATTTGAGTTCATATAAGTTTTGGTTTTTGGTGTTCTAGTGCAGGGAGTCCATTTTTATCTTGTTTTGAGTAGTTTAGAGAGTCATGGCTCCCCTTGAAATCTAACCGTGGATAATAATTCATGTTAGATGGAAATGGTAGAGGATTCCATAGTTTATATATTATTATTAATTATAAGTCTTGAAATTAAGAGGAACTATTTTATATGCTAGGCCCTAGGCGAGCATTTGAAGCCCGGTTAGAGGTCTAGAGGTGAAAGATTAGAGAAATATTGCAGGGTTGTATGAATTCGTATTGATCCAAGAATTTTTCACATAGTTGAACACCATATCTAACTATTATATGTAGATATAAGTCCTACCAATCATTTTGGATTTGGTTTGAACAAGTTTTCTATCAAGTTCATTGTTTAGTCCTAGAAATTAGGCCTATTGTCCTAGTTTGTAGGAACCCCCCGTACGGTCACTGTCAGACCCAAAAACCTCATGAATGTTTTAAAACTTCCAAAATGGTATTCGAATCAAGTCTTATATTTTCAAGTTGTTTGGAAAATTTTTGCAAGAAACAACAAAAGGTGACTGGCAAAGGCTACTAGAATAGGCCTATTTTTAAGGTCAATTCATGATGAATCATGGAAGCCAATAAGAAGATGATCCAAGATCATTCCAAAATGGACCAAATGGGAAAGAATAAGAAATTTTTCATAATGGAGAAGACCCCTACAATGTTGGAGCAATTTTATGGAGATTTGACACTTAGAGCTTTCTAAGTGAGTGTGGAGAATTGAAATAAAAACTAGGGTGTTGATCCTTCAAGGTGAAGTTTAATAGATTGACTCTTATAACAAAGTTTGTATAGGCCTTAGTTAATTATCTAAGCCTATTGGGAGATCCTATAGAGGAATATGATACTAGGAGGTAAGTGAAGTCTCACGGAGGGTGTGAAAACTAGCCTTGGAGCTTATCATACATCAAGTGGGCAGAAGCAAGATTCAATCCAAATTAGCAGAGAAAATAAGCTAGGAAGTGGAAATTAATAAGTTCAAGCTCTCAGAGGTTGTTACCGAGCTTGAAACCATCATTCAACAAATGGTTCAAATTTTGTACAGGTTATGCACTATGGACCAATTCACTACCGGGATTAGTGAGAAGCTCAAGAAACTTGATGAAGAAATAAAGGTCAGTGCAAATAATTATTTAATCAAGCCAAATGATTTTCATAAGCATATTTCAAAGGTTCAAGAACTTCAGCGGTTGAGAATTGATTTGAGGAAGCAAGAAGATATAATAAGTGATCAAATCACCGAGCTTCAGGCTGAGTTGCTTCCCCATCTTAAGATCATGGAGCCACATGTAAATAAGGCAAAAGTTTTTGTTGCCACCATGAAAATTTTAGTATTAGAAAACATCTTTGACATGCATGCACAAGTCAGTTTAGAGCACATTGCTCTTGAGAACCTGAAAGAGGAATGGGAAAACCTCTTGGATTGATGCAGTAGCATTCTTGGGTATTCGACAAATCTGCATGGTGGTGTGTTGAAATGGTTATGTGTTACTTGGTTGCAGCTTTAACTGATGGTCTTGGTTATTAAAGAAACTTGATCACTGAAGGAACTCGGTAAAGCTCTAGCACTCAATGGAACATGTACTCGGTGATGCTTGTGGTGCTCGATCGACGTGCTTTCTCGGTGATGCCTGGTGTGCTCGGTAGTTCTGGTTTACCAACTGGAGTTATTGGAGTTTTGGTTGGCCAACTTGGTGTATTTAATGTTGGTAGCTTATGTTGCATTCGCCTATGTGGATCTTGAGGCCAACATGGAGAATTAATTTTTTGTAAGGCTATTTGAAAGCCGACTATTATTGTATTTAATATTTATTTGTAATAGAAGCCGACTTGGCTTAGGAGTTAATTTTTTCTTCTAGCTGACTTGTGGTTGAAGAAATATATTTAAGGAGTGTTTGGGTAGTTTCTTAGGGAGTCAGTCAGTAGAGGTAGATCAAGAGGATAATAATTGGATCCTGTGAGATCTTGAAGATCAGATTGTTTGTCTGATGTTGTAATAGCAGAGCTAGTGGTTTGCATACTTGGAGACAAGGAGATTGCTTGGTGGCTTGCGAGCTCAAGTTTAGATCTTCCTTAGTGTTTCCACTAGTTGATGGCATGTTCTAGAGCTAGACTAGCTAAGAGATTGCATAAATACTTTTGCAAGTGATTGTGTTTGGCCCTAACCTGGAAGGCCTTACAGTCAAACATGTTGAATGAAATTATATTTTGAAACATATTCTTGTTCTATTATGCTATTGTGGTTGTTGTGGTTCATGCTGGTGTAGGTTTGGACTATTCATTTTTGGGATTATCCATCCTACCTTGCATCATGTCGTATCAGAGCTTGAAGTTCTTGAGTGTGTAAACCGATCTTCGAGTTGAGGCAGTTTACATAGGACCTTGAATTGGTGATTTTTTGCCTTGGGTTTTCGAAGATCTTGAAGGATGCCTCTGAGAAGATTGGACCCTAGAGAAATTGCAGATCTCTGCGATGTTATGGAATCAAAGATTACAAAGAAGGTTAAAGTAGATTTCAGATCTGAGATGGAATTGATGAAGAATGACATGATCACTGAGGTCATGAGGGCTATTGCTGGTGTGTCGAGGAATCTTGGTACAAAAGATGGCTATGAGAAAGCTATTGATAACTTTTAATCTGCTGGATCTAGTGGAGATGACTGGAGGGATAGATCTGGTGAAGACAGAACTGGTTGGTTGCATAGATCTAGAGCTCAATTAAATAATAGTTGCCGAATGAAATTTTATACTTTCTCTGGTACTTTAAGACCTGAGGATTTGATTGATTGGATTGGTGAATTATATTTCTTTGAGCTTGAAGAAATTGAAGATCCTCTTAGAGTAAGATTGGCACAGACTAAGTTGAAAGGACATGCTGCTCTTTGGTGGAAAGAATTGCAAAGATATAGAGAAGATGAAGGTGAAATGAAGATCAATCGGTGGAGGTTGATGGTGACTAAATTGAAAGCTAAGTTCATACCTGCCGACTATGAGCTTGACTTGTTTAAGAAACTGCAGAATTTGAAGCAAAAAGATTTGACTGTGGAAGACTATACCGAGGAGTTATATAAGTTGACTATTCAGTCTAGACATAGAGAACTTGGTAAAGAAAAGGTAGCTTGGTATGTGAATGGTTTGAGATTCAATATTCAGGATGAGCTTGGTATGCTGAAGATTGATTCAGTTGAGGATGCTTATCAGTATGCTCTGAAGGCAGGAGATAAGTTGAAGAGGAGACAACATGGTAATTCCCAAGGGAAGGAGAAGCTTGATCACTCGGTGAAGGATAAACCGATTATTGGAGATGAACTGAAACCTATGGAACTGAAAAAGAAGATAGGTAAGGTTATCTTTAAAAACACTTGTTATAATTGTGGTGAATAAGAACATAGATCTTTTGAGTGCACACATAATAATTTTGGTGGTCGAAGGAATGCTATGGTGAATGAGAACATTCAAAATGAACCTGAATCTAAGAACTTGCTGGTTCGGAGAACATTGCTTGGTACTAAGGTGGAACCTTGTCAGAGGATTAATTTGTTCAGAACTCGGTGCAAGTCAAGAGGTAAACTTTGTAATGTGATTGTGGATAGTGGCAGTACTGATAACCCTGTAGTTGAGGAGATAGTTCAAAAATTTGGTTTGAAGAGAGTGAGACATCCTTATCCTTATAGGATTGGTTGGTTGTAATATGTTAATGTTCTGGAAGTGAGGGAGCAATGTCTTGTTGATTTTTAGATTGGCCGGTATAAGGATCAAGTGTTGTGTGATATTGTGGACATGAGTAGTTGTCACATATTGCTCGGTAGACCTTGGTAGTATGATTGCAGAGTTGTGCATGACTTTGTCAAGAATGTATTTACTGTTGAGAAGAATGATAGGAAGTTTTCCCTAATGCCTTTACTAGATACAACACTCGGTAGGAGAAACCTGAGCTTTGGAAGGTAAGATGAGTTGAAGAATTCTGAAAGGATTGATTAGTATGGAGAATAGACCTATGTATTATCAAGGAAAGACATGAAAAGATAGAGAAAGCAGAAGTGGGAGAGTATGCAAGGTGAAGACTTAAAGGAATTGTATGTGAAGAACCAGTTTTAGGTTTATGTGTTGAATCCTGAAATATGTTCTTCCAGCCTATGAGAACAAATTTTTGAACCTGGGGTGTTTGATGTAGTGGCATTCTTGGTTATTCAACAAATCTGCATGGTGGTGTGTTGAAATGGTTATGTGTTACTCGGTTGTAGCTTTGATCGACGGTCTCGGTTATTGAAGAAGTTCGGTTGCTGAAGGAACTCGGTAAAGCTCTAGCACTCGGTGGAACATGTACTCAGCGATGCTTGTGGTGCTTGGTCGATGTGCTTGCTCAGTGATTCTTGGTGTGCTCGATTGTTTTACTAGTGCTCGATAGTTCTAGTTTACCGACTGGAGTTCTTGGAGTTTTGGTTGGCTGACTTGGTGTATTTAATGTTGGTATCTTGTGTTGCATTCTCCTATGTGGATCTTGAGGCCGACATGGAGAATTAATTATTTGTAAGGCTATTTGAAAGCTGACTGTTGTTGCATTTAATATTTGTTTGTAATAGAAGCCGACTTGGCTTATGAGTTAATTATTTCTTCCCGCCGACTTGTGGTTGATGAAATGTATTTAAGGAGTGTTTGGGTAGTTTTTTAGGGAGTCAATTAGTGGAGGTAGATCAAGAGGATAATAATTGGATCCTGCGAGATCTTGAAGATTAGATTGTTTGTTTGATGTTGTAATAGTAGAGCTAGTGGTTTGCATACTTGGAGATAAGGAGATTGCTTGGTGGTTTGCGAGCTCAAGTTTAGATCTGCCTTAGCATTTCCACCAGTTGCTAATGTGTTGCAGAGCTGGACTAGCTAGGAGATTGTAGAAATACTTTTGTAAGTGATTGTGTTTGGCCCTAACCCGAAAGGCCTTACAGTCGGGCATGTTGAATGAAATTATATTTTGAAACATATTCTTGTTATGTTCCATTGTTGTGGTTGTTGTGGTTCATGTTGGTGTAGGTTTGGACTATCCATCCTACCCTGCATCATGGATTCAATCAAGAAAACCCATCAACATATTTTTGATAAGTTGTAAGTACATTATTTTTGTTTGGCATTAATTTCAAAAAGGGGGAAACTCTATGTATATAGATTATATATATGCCAGTATGTACTTCACACCAAGGGAATGCACAAAGAGGGAGTTAGTGAGTTAGTATATTTTTGGAGTTTGTATATATTTTGTTTTGGCAGTCGATACATATACATAAGGTTTTGATACTAATGCCAAAGGGGGAGAATGTTAATCTTATTTGAGCATTAAAGGTTGTCATTAGTATTAATCAGATATTTAGTCGGTAAAGGAGACAAACAAGACAGTCGGTCAACCACATAAAACCTACACACCGAGCAAGACACAATGCAGATCTCTAAGTTAATCAAACAAGGGTTTGACAGAGTACACTCAACAAGCGACGTACATTACCGAGTACCGGGCATATTGATCATCGAGCATTCATATGAACTGAGCACTAGTTAATTACCGAATGGAGAATGTAGTGATTACCGAGTAAAATAGGAAACAACATAGTAATCTGAAATGGCACAAACATCAATGCAAATGGTTCACACCAATCAGAAAATGGTTTACCAAGATCGAGATAAAATTAAATATGGATGCAATCATTAATGTGTTGATGATTCATATGTAATGTTAGATCTAGGTTATTTATTACACCGTTAATCCTAGGTTTTCTAAGATATTGTAAACCCTAATTAGGTCAAGTTAGTTTGATATAAAATATGTATAGATGTCATTATGAACAATGTATCATAAAGGAGTAACCACACTAAGGACATTAGGAGATTAGACAAAGGCTTTTTGACAGAAGGTTTGAAAGAAGCATTCAATTTTTTAGAACATACACAAGGCTACCGAGCATAACAAAAGGACACATACATCACTAGAAGGTGATATCTATTTGATATATTATAGATCTAAATCAGGCAAGATAGAGTTGCTAATTACATATACATTTTATTGTTACCTTTTAACCATTGTAGCAGATCTAAAATCTCTTAACAGAGTGGACTTAATAGTTCTAGTTTAAATCTCTTAACTAAGTACACACATGTATTTATTGGAGTTGATGAGTAAACAACAACAGCTCCCAAAAACACCTACATGCAAACACCTATCATAGAAAGAGATAAAAGAAGCAAGAAGTTATGGAGGCCTGGATGCATTGATCCATGAGAGAGGAGAAATCATTCTTGACGTGCAAAAACAAAAGTTGCAATTCAATAATGAATAATCTGTTACAAAGTTACGAATACAAAGGAGATCAATCCTTATAAAAGGAGATCTGAAACCCTAAAAGGGTAAAACCTAGGTTGCACGATAATAATTAATACAACAATTAATTATTATATGCCTAAAGTTTAGCTTAAGTAGAAAGAGCTAATAAGTGACTTAATAATTAAATCAAACATGATTTAATTAATAAGCAAACACTTTATTACTCTAATAGTATTGTGTTGTTAAAATCCTCTAACCAGGTAGATATTTTAATCTAATTATTACTCCTAACAAGGTAAGATCATTAGAAGTGATCACAATTTGTAGCCTTAAGCGACACACTTTGTTACTGTAGTAGTGAAGATTTGTGGGTGTCATCCCCACCGCAGTTTTTATCTTCTTACAAGGGTTTATGCGATACCAAAATATCTGTGTTATGAGTATGAATTTTCATGAATGGTTTATTGTTTAGATTACATGTAAATTACATTTTCAGTTATATTTGAATGTATGTTTCAGACAATGGATTCAGTCAGTTAAATGATATCTACTACTACAAAGGTTTAGTCTTGAAAAGTTTTGAAGGTACTGGTTCACCCCTCTGCTCTTAGTACTTATCTTTCCATAATCCCAACAACCAAACCCTTGCCAAACTATGACCAAATAATCTTATGAGAATCACCTACCCCTCAGGAATACAACCATAAGCTTACATAACTATTACAATAATCAGTCGACCCTTAAAAGATCACATTTCCCAATAATAGAGAAAATATGTTACAACAAATGAGTCAACACCCAAATCATCTGGAACAACCTCCAATGAATAAAACAAGAGATGTGATCATACAAAAATATCGACCTCAAACATAACAATGACCTGGCATGATTGCAATTGGAGATTCCAATCGGAAGATCAAAAAATCGATTGGGAAACACAAAGACTGACCGAAAAATGAAGAACAAGACAGTCTCAAAAATAATCTGCAAAATCTCATGCACGATGAAACCAAATGAGGTGTGATCATAGGATAAGGTTCAACATGTAACTACAAACACACTATAGCAACCACAACCCAAAAGAACAAACACAAATCAACTAGTAACAAAAACACTAGACTGATCAAACAAGAAACAAATATATTTTTTGGTTGATGCAATATCGCTTAGATCCCAAGATGATCTTGTATCAAGTAATAAGAGATGGTTGGAAAACTAGACATGGATGGAGCGAGGGAACTAGAGGTAATGAGAGAGGGAGATGGGTAATGGAGGACAAAGAGATAGGTAACAAGGGAGGCAAAGAACTAGAGAGATATAGATAGAGAGGTGAGGTACCTAGAAGCCTGGGAGAGAGAGTCGAGAAACCTAGATTAGAAGAGAGAGGGGTGAGATATATAGAAGGAGATAGATAGAGGTGGGTAATAAGACATGGATGGAAAGATATAAAATTGGAGAGGGGGGAGGGAGATATAAAACTTGGTCATTTTTTAATTAGCATGCTCCTATCAATATTCTCCTACTCTTTCTATCTTGTTCTCTTTATCTCTTCCAAACTCTATACCTATATCTCTCCCTCTCTTCTCTGTCTTGCCTCATTATCGACACACACACACATATAACTACATAACTTAAAGCATAAGAAAGGAAAAACACATGTTAAAATATGAGTTATACTTAAATATTATATTTCATGTATACATTCTTGTTAGGAGATTGATTTTGACTTGAATTCAAAATACTTTATCAAAGAGAGAGAGAGAGAGATTGCTAAT
>BSBK01012129.1:0-145983 GCA_027943335.1 Chamaecyparis obtusa | reverse complement strand
GAAAAAGATAAACTTCAAGTTAAAAAATTTATAATTTTTACAAAGAATTTGACTAAGATGAAAGAAAATTGAAGAGTTAGAAGAAAGATTAAAGTTGTTTGATAATATTAAGAAAATAAATGAAGAATTAGAGGAAAAAATGAAGAAAGTAGAAGAGGAGAATGGTTTATTGAAAGACGAACTAAATAAATCACATAGTGCAAGAAATGGGTGTTTAACATCAAAATTGAGATGTGATGTTTCTTGAAGTAACAAGGATTTAATTCCATCATTTGATAAGTGACTTTTCTGAAATTGTTTGTAAGAAAGAATGTGAAATTGAATGTGTAAATGCAAAATCTTCTAGGTATTTTGATGACAACATTGGTTTGAAGATTATGAAAAGAGTGAGATACAAGGGTAAAGGACTATAAGGAAAGCATAAGAAAGGAATGAGGAATCCAATTGAGCCTACAATTAGGCCAAAATATGAAGGTCTTGGATATGCTACAGACAATGGAAATTTGAATACATAATCAAGTGAATCAGGTGAAGGAATGAAAATCGTGTAATGTTCACATTGTAATAGAAAAGGACATAGGAAGGATAGATGTTTGGATCTATATCCATGCAATATTTGCACTTTGAAGAGACATTGGGAAAAGACATGTTGGAATAGAGAGTGCAAGAAAGATTCTATAACAGGTTACATGAAAATAGATTGTGGATGGAGCTTTGGATTGAGTTGGCAGAAGATTACAAGAATGATTAAAAGTTTGTTTAAGTACAAATGTTCAAGTGTGAGCAATGATAGAAATCTATCAAAGTTTGAATGTTCAAAAAGGATAAAAAATGGTTTGAATAAGACATCCATAGAAAGTGAGTTTGTATGAAGTTCGAGTTTGTTTTGAAGAATTGATAATCAAGATTTCAAGGACTACCACAATAGTGGGAGAAAGATGAGAGAAAGACGTCAAAGAAGGAAAAGGATTTGAAGTCTCCAGACTTGGACATGAACACAAGAAAGAGGCAAAAGATGAGAATAGTCAAGAAGCAAGGGAGTTTGAATGCTGCAACACTCGTGGTCAAAATCAAGGGAGGAAAACTCGATACTCGACTTTTCTAGAATAATCTATATGATGTTGCATTGATGTAACTAGTTGTAGAAATTAGGGGGGACTGTTGGTAGATAATAATTTCTACCACCAAATCCACTAGTAGCTGCATTAACATGTCGAACTACCTCACCATCTTCCATAAGTTTCTCACCAACCATTGGTTTAATAGATTTTTTATTACTTCAGGATCTAGAAAGTTCTTGTGCCCTCTTTTATAGAGGTGAATGTGGTGCAGGAGCACCCACAATAAATGATGAGTCATCAAAGTCCTAGGAACATCTAGATTAGGTTAGATCTATCATCTAGGCATCTAGACCAAATTGTAAGACCTAGTCCCAAGATTGGCACAAGTATAAGCCCTTGGTCAACTATGGTCAAAGATGATCAAAGGGCCTAAAATCTTAGGATTTTGTTATTTTTATGTTTTAATAGTTTGGATCCATGTTGGATCATTAGATTTAGTTATGGAACAATCTTGGTCACCTAGAATGCAAAAAGTGCTAAAAGTTGTAAAAGTTGCTTAGCAACTTTGACAACTTTTGCCAAAAGTTGTAAACAAACCCCCCAATGGTCATATAGTTTGAAATTCAGTTGTAATCAATGGGGGAGGCCTTCATAAGCTCTATTAGGAGGGTGGAAGGTAAGAATATGTAATTTGGCAATTTGAATCAATAAAAACATAACCATTTCTCTGCAAATCCTGAGGAAAACTGGAGTGTACAGACAGGTACGGATAGGAGGGCATGAATCTCTGAAGCCAAAAGTTTTCTCTTCCAATCTAATTTCATATGTAATTGATTTCATGTTTTGATCAATCCTAGTTTGGGAGTTATCAAGGTTTTTGTTTGATTGCCTGGATTAAAAGCCTAAAACCAGGGTTTTCAATAGGGCTTGAGTGTTTTGACCAATTCCACCATGGGAATCTGATGCCCCTTGTTGGAATTCAAGTTTTATCTATGTGATTTCATATTATGTAGGTTAGAGGTGGAGACTTTCAGGGAAGTGATTTTGCCATGATGCCCTAGGTGTACATCCCTATGTGTGCACCTACAAGTGACTAAGTATAGTTAGCATAATTCCTTGTTGGGGATTCACCAAGACTTGAAAATATGGATTTGGAGTCCTTGTATATGCCCTCACATGTCCCCATAACTGGATTGGGCATTGGTTTGGAGGAAAGAGCACTTGTAGTGCAATTGCAGACCTAATTAGGCCTATTAGCCCTGCCTTAATTAGGTGTTTCCCTATTCTCCATTTAGCTTCACACCTTGGTGCTTGGGTATGATCCCTAAAGTCCAAAAGGGTATCAAAATCTCCAATTTTTTCAATGCTTTGTATGGAAGTATTTTGGTCTATGATAAAAAACGCTCCTAGGAAGGGCTACAAGCCTAGTCTTGAATTTATGAAGCAACTAGGTTGTATGGGTTGCTTTTAAGTGAAAGAACCATTGGAACTATTTGAATTGGACCTAAATAGGCAAGATCCATGAGCATAGGTCACCCTTGGTCCTGTTAGTCATTTCGTGGGGTTTATTCCTAAATTGAGTCAATAGTGCTACATAACCAATCTTAGTTGTTGGTGTCTTGGACTTAGTAGAACTTAGTGATTAGGTCTCTCTTGTGGTTTCAAGGTTGTGATAACCTTAAAAATTATCCTTTCTACACTTGTGATAGGTGTAGGGCACTTCACTCTACAATTTGGGTGCATAAGGGTTCAATCCCTTAACCATCATTCACCGTTTCAAGCTTCCTGCTGCCCACTTTGCATCAGAATGTAACATGTTTGAGTGTAATAAAATAGTTATGTTTTGTTGTATGCCATATCACATTCTTCCAAATTGATATGAGTTTGGATACATTTGTACAACATTTTGAGAAGATCTATTTTCCTTTTGACGAGATACACGAGTCTTTTGATTGTGTTCTACATCAGTTTCTGAGAGCTTCTAGATTGTCATATCCACCAACACCTGATTTGATAATGACAAATTCCAGGATCAACATGGAGACTATGGAGGGAATTTTAGAGACACCATACATCTTGAGTTTTCTTCCTACATTATAATCTTTTCGGAATTGGGAAGACTTCATTCATACATCTTTGATTTTATTTCTTCCTAAGGGGAAGAATGTTGTTTGAAGATCATGGAGCACCTTCTACATCCTATTTCAAGCCTCTGCCATTGACTACACATTGTGGAGGGCTATATCATCTCTTGCATTTCACCTTTCGTGTATCCTTCTTGGGGTGAAAGACACTACATCATAGTAGTTGATATACATAATTAGTGTAAATTTTGAAGGGGGGTTTTGTTCCTAGTGAGTTTTCCCTCTTTCCTCATTCCTTTCAATAGGTTTTACTTTTCTCCTTAATTAGAATTAAGGGGGCTGTTAGTGCTAGTTAATTCTACCTCACGTTCACTTTCAATCTGATCCGTAATTAACGGAAAACTCTGTTTGCATGATGTTTACATGATCTCCGTTTTCATGATGTATGCACCGTAATGTTAAGCCTAACTAAAGGAGAGCACCTGCTCTTCATCATAATTTCAATTTGTGCGGTGGCTAATATTACATAAATTGTGCATCTTATGCATATTGTAAATAACAATAATTAATAGAATTTCATTCTCGAGCTGCTCTATTTTTTCCTGTATTTCTATATTTCTGCAAAATTCTACAGTGCTAGTTCCTAGCGGTTTTGATGAATCCCCCAAGCCAGTCTGCGTCACTAGAGCTCTCTTTCTTATTACAAAACTGATATAAATTAGAACACTTGAAATGAAGTAGCTATATTTTAAGGAATTAAATGAGACATAGGTTGAACCAAAAATATGGCACATGGCATTATTAGGTTTCTCTGAACTGGAACTAAATTGGCATCTCGAATATGTCTCTTATTGCAGTTTCCCTCTTATATGCCTTTTGCAACTAAAATTTGTTTATCGCTTTATTCTGTGACACAGTGCAACTCTTTTACGTGTATTCAATTGCAACGATTTACCTCTGTAAGTGAAAAACTCTACTCCCAGACACTTTACCCACACAGTGGAAGCTAAAAAAAATACATAAACCAAGCATTTGAACCCTTGGAACCTTCACGTTTATGCTACTAATTCGTTTGACATTTTGTCAAACAGTTGGCTGGTAATTATCTAAATGTTAATTTTTCTACAATCATTTTATTTGTATTATCTTTCCACTGAGCACTATTTGTATTTCACTGGTGTCTCTCTTCTTTGTGTTTTCATATACCAGCAAATAAACATCCTAGGCATTTTATTTAATTCTTAAGTAATTTGTTTGTCTGGCTGGGTTAATTGATTGAAAGTTTCAAAGGCATTATCGGCAATCCGTTATGCATATATCCTGCAACTCTGCATTCCCCGAGTCCACATTTCTTTGAAACATTATGTCAAATAGTTGGCATGCCACGTCTATACTTTACATTTTCCAGATATTTCTAGTAGAGCATGAACCGAAACCAATCTCTCGAGGCTACTCTTTTAATCTATTCACAATAAATAAAAAGTAGGACTAAAAATATTGGGGATGTATAGCTACTAGAATATTAAGCTCGAGTTAAAAATTCTGCAGCCTTTCATGATAAAAGTTGTTTCCAGACGTGAGACGTTTTCCCTGGCATTAGGCATCTTTTCAAGTGAACACTGGTACATAATAAAAATAGAATTCCATTATGCTCTGATGAGGGCCGTGCCTTCTTTCAGTTTTTCAGCATTTTTTTATTCACAACTTCATTACAGTTGAGAGGCTTCATAGACATTTTGGCCTTACAATTATGCAGCATATAGAATGCAATTCGATCTTATCCATTAATTAATTGAAAGTAAAAAATTGTTTGTATTCTAATTTTCAATTAAATGATAAACACAGACAACGGTGTATCTTATATACTGCATAGACAACAATAGTATTTTACATGTCTTACACGGTTTGCTCTCGCATCTTTTATTCACCTCAATTCCTAAATTGTTAAAACTCATAATTTAATGAAAACTTTGTAACAATTGTTCAATGAACTACAAATATGACTCGAGAACTTCCATATCGTAGATAATGACTCAAGAAATTCCCTCAACCATTCTCCCATAGGTTCTATTAAACTCCCAATTTAATTGTTTTGGTAAATTACATGGAAAGGGATACCATCTCAAAACTTTGCCACATTAGGCACAGTGGAGGCTCAATTAGCTCTGTATTCGAGATCTTACCAATTGTTAGATTTAATTATTTTCATAAATCGCTCGCACTGGACAGCTTCTTGCAAAATCAAATTTATTTAAAGATTAGTGTTTGAACAATAATGGTAATGGGATAAATGAGATACCAGATAAAGCTGTCCTTACTGATTTGCAGTGCCTTACAAAGACGATTCAACACTGGGGATTAAACTTAATATTCTGATAATTCTGGAGCCAATTTTTCTGAAGGTACAAAAGTAGTTCTGTCTCTGTATTTTCAGTGGCTACCAGATATGTAACCCCTGATACATTTAATTGGCATATTAATATGTCCCTTAGCGGATGAAATATTGCATGCAACTATATAAATGGTTAATAAAAGAGATAATTGTAAATATAGATAAACCCTCAATAATAATTTAAACAAAAAATTGAGCAATTTATATATATAGACTGTGATGATATTATACAAGACATCGATGCAGTATTTACTTTGTAGGTGAAAATATTCAAACATTTAGATTTATACGAAACCGAGAATCTTATCCTATCTAACAATCTGTTCTTACTGACATTTGATGCAATTCATTAGGACTTCTAATCTGTTTCAGATAATTACAACCTTTATATCAAAGCCAAAACGTTACATGATAGTGTCTCTGCCAAGCAGTAGCTAGCGAAAATGGAACATTCTACATAATTTAGGAAATATAATACTAGGCTGACCTTATATCCAACCCAGATCATATTGATAATACCAAATTATCTTCTTTATCGAGCATTTTGCAGAGTGATATGTAGACTTTTATTACATTGCAATCAAAACTCTTCTTCAATATTGCTTTAAAATATGCAAAGGCTAATATTTAGGAAATGGTTATACAAACTCTAGTAGCTACAGAACTTGGATGCAGCTGATGGAATGTAAGACATTTTGTCGGATTTCGAATGACCAACTAAAAGGTATATATCTAAAATTGAATGAATTCTGTAAGCAGTTGAATGATCCATTGTTATATATATAGACAACATTCTAATTTCTCAAACTAGTGTAATGCATACACATCAGTTTGAACAGCTTACAAGCTACACCAAATAGAATTTGACCTGACGATTTTACATTAAAGAATACCAGCCTGTGATGGAAGACAAACTTGAAACTAGAAAACATAAAGGATGGAACTTCTTAATCATACTAATGAACATCTAAAATGTAGAGCTCTGACTGTCAGATGCCAATGTTTCTGCGCGATTGGTATTGCACAGGAGGTCTGATATGGTAGACGTTAAATTGGAAGCAGCTGCACCTCCCATCAAAGATGTCTTGAGACTCTCCAAGAAGCTGGCTACATCTCTCATGGAAGGTCGTTCTCTTGGTGATTCATTGGTGCAAAGCAAACCAACATGAATGAAAGAAATAAGACATCTATTGTCTTCCATGTTTTCATTCACATCTCTCAATAGCCCGCTATCAACAATATCTGCTAGACTGTTTGGAAAAGCTGACCATACCCACTTTTGCAAGTTCAGGTCTCCCACGAACATGTCATTAGTTGGTCTCTTCCTTGTAACCATCTCCAGTATCAGAATTCCATAACTGTAAACATCTCCCTTTGTAGAAACACAGCCCCACAATCCATACTCTGCAATCAATTTTATTCATGAAAATTTGGGAAAGCTATTAAAGAAAATGTTAATGTCAATATTGAAGAACTAAAAAAATACCTGGAGCAATATAGCCAATAGATCCTTTGAGTGCAAATGTTGTTGCACTCAGTGAATCTATAGGGTTTGTAGTAGTCAAACGGCATATACCGAAATCAGTCACAAGGGCTGTCATGTTGTTGTCCAAGAGCACATTGCTAGGCTTTAAATCACAGTGCACAATTTGCAGAGGACAATCATGATGTAAATATTCCATGCCGTGGGCAACATCAACAGCAATGCTCAAACAGTTGGTCAATCCCATGTTACAAATTTCTTGATCATCCCTGTCAGGATGCAAATGTTTCTCCAAGTTCCCATTTGATGCAAACTGAAGAACCAAACCTTTGAAGCCAGGGTAGGAAAATGCACTGATGATTTTGATCAGGTTACGGTGCCGAATCCTCCCTAGCACTTTGCATTCTGTGTTGAAGCTCTTATGAGCTTCTTCATTCTGCAAATTAAGAGCCTTGATTGCAACTATCATACCATCCCTCAAAATGCCTTTGTAGACTGATCCAAAGTTACCCACTCCGAGCAAGTTTGACTCATCAAAATCGGCTGTTGCAAGGACAAGCTCTTCATAAGAAATTTTTTGATAGATAAGCCTTTGAAAAATGAATTTTGAGGGATGGAATAGTTGCCCTGAAAACATACGTCTCCATAGAATTCCTAAGATGAAGGAGCACAATATAAATGCAAGGGTTCCAATAACTGATAAGACTATTATTTTAAGTACTGAATGCTTTTCTTCAGTGGGCTTTGGACATGGAGGTAATGAATAATTCGCTGGGCCACAGAGGCCAAGGTGTCCCAGAAACAATGCTACAGCACTTCTATTTGGAAACAAACCTCCTTCTGGAATCTCCCCTGACAAATTATTGAAAGAAACATTCATAAACTGAAGTGCTTTCAGTCTTTCAAAGGACATTGGCATTGAACCTGACAAAGAATTGCTAGAAAGATCCATTTCTAGGAGATTTTGTAATTTGGAGAGTGAATCTGGAATTGGACCGTCAAAGTCATTGTGGGACAGATTGAGATGCTCTAATTCTGTGCATTCTCCGAGAGATTTTGGTATCACTCCTGTAAGTCGGTTGCTGGAGATGTCTATGGCTTGAGCCTTCACAATTTTACTCATTTCCAGTGGTAAGGACCCTTCTAGAGAATTGAATGAAAGATTGAGGTAGAATGCCAGATTTTGAAGGCTGGCAATGACATCAGGAGGTATCCTTCCCACTAATTTATTGTGAGATAAGTCAATGAGCTCCAACTTCTGACACGCCGATAAACTAACAGGGATCTCTCCCGACAAGTTGTTGTGCTGAAGTAGAAGAAGTCTTAGCTGTTGGGGGCTGCAAAGAGAATCTGGTATTTTTCCAGATAACCGGTTGTGACCAAGATTTAGGAGACCGAGATGTTGCATTTCTCCTATCTCAGTCGGAATGCTTCCTACTAATTTGTTCCCATCGAATCTCAATCTTTCCATCTTGTGAAATTTTTTGATTCCAGATGGAATATTGCCACTGAAAAGATTATTGGCTAAACTTAAATAGGTTAAGTTTGTTAGATTGGCAATCTGCTGTGGTATGCTTCCGCTTATCATGTTGTTTGATAAGTTCAAAAAATTGAGATTGGAAGACATTTGGCCTATGGATGGGGGCAATATACCAGTGAGATGATTATCCGACACTGTTAATTCTTGTAAGTGGGAGCAATTTCTGAGAGAAGTTAGAAAAGCCAACGTGTTACTGCTATCACTAACAAGTTGATTGGTATGTAGTTTAAGCTTGGTGAGGAGGTTCAACTTACCCAGCTCCATTGGCACCATTCCACTGAGCTGGTTTTTATGTAAAAAAAGTTCTGTGAGGTTGGAACAATTTCCAAGGGAGTTTGGTATATGTCCACTGAGCTGATTTCCCCATAAACTGAGGTACTGCAAATTGGAGAGCTTGGTACCAAAGTCCCGCGGAATATGTCCACTAAGCTGGTTTTGATCTAAATCTAAGTCATTCAATTTTGAGAGATTTCTTAAAGAGCTGGGAATGGTGCCTGATAAGTTATTTGTAAAAATGCGAAAAATCTGCAGGCGATTGAGCATACCCAATTCAGGGGGAATATGGCCATGAAAATCATTTTCGGACAATTCTAAATTGGTCAAGGTAGACAGATTTCCTAAAGAGCTGGGAATGGTGCCTGATAATTTATTTGTAAAAATGCGAAGAATCTGCAGGCGATTGAGCATGCCCAATTCAGGGGGAATAGGGCCATGAAAATCATTTTCGGACAATTCTAAATCGGTCAAGGTAGACAGATTTCCTAAAGAGCTGGGAATGGTGCCTGATAAGTTATTTCCCCAAAGGTATAGAATCTGCAGGTGAGTGAGCAGGCCCAATTCAGGGGGAATTGTGCCTGAGAGATCATTTTGTTCCAAATCCAATTCAACTAAAGTGGAAAGATTTTTGAAAGAAGGGAGAATGACACCTGTGATATTGTTTCCTCCCAAATAAAGGAACTTCAAACTTGTAAGGAGACTTAGCCCAGCCGGAATGCTGCCATGTAGTTGGTTGTAAGAGAGTGCCAGGTAATACAAACTGCGGCAAGCAGAAAGAGAGGGGGGAATTGTTCCTTGTAATTGATTGTGGCTGAGCCTAAGTTTCTTCAGACGGGTAAGTTGGCCGAGTTGAGGAGGAATTGTAGCAGTGAGGGCATTGTTGGAGAGATCGAGGGATTGAAGAGAGGAGAGATTCCCCAGCAGGGCAGAGATGGTACCATCTAAATTCAGATATGATAAGTTGAGGGCGAGGACGGAGTGAAAGGAGGGATCGCAGGTGACGGCAGACCAATTGCAGAGCGGGTGAAGGGGAGTCCAATCTGGGAGTGAAGAGGAGTTGTTGGTGGAAACAGCCGCTTTGAATTGCAAGAGCAATTGCTGCTGTTGAGAGATATTGAGAGAGTGGGGAAGAGCGGAGATTGAAAAGATGCAGAGCATGATGAAAGGGTACAACAACAACAGAGGAGCCATGATAGACTAAGCCAGGGCAGTGGGAATCAATAGGAGAGAAGAGTATAAATAAGTTAAGGCTTTGCGTTTTAATCCTTTGAAATTGGATTGTAAAGGAGCGGACGTCCTCAAAACCTATACTTATGTTAATATGTGGCCTGTCACATATTATTAGTGTAGTATTTAATATTAAGTAAGAATAAATAATTTTGTATGTTTGGTCAGAGCACAATTTGATAGTGTAGAAAGTCAAATAATTTAGTATTTAGATTACTTATATTAATAAGCAAAAACTTATTCATTAAGTATGCTTATATTAATAAGTTAAATTGAGCTTTCACAGGGTAAGAGATAATTTTTGACGAGTGACGTGATTAAAGTCATCATACTGATCGAAGTATGACGCAATGAAACCATGTGAACTGGCTAAACAAATGTTCAATTTTGACCGTCCATTTTTATAAAAAGTCTATTTAACAGCCAAGAAATTTCCAGAGTCCATAGAATGTTTGACCCAAACATAAGTCTACTCTAGTCGCGATATTGAATGTTCTCACACGCTAAAGAAATGTGTGGGAAATTAGCAGGCGTACATGCCTAATGACCAAACAATGGCTCCATAAAAATCAGACAAGATGGGTTAAAATATGTATCGAAAGGGCTGTGACTGGATAGTTATTTTGAATTTAATAATTAAATTAAAAATTAGAATATTATTGTATTTTGAATTTTAATATAATTTTAATATTTAATTTAAATGTCTTATTACAGATCTTTTGATGTCTATATAGACAAATCCAGTCAATAACTATTACTGGCAACAAAAAAATCAAGTAAATGGTAGGAATGACAATGCAAATGGATTAAAGTCGTGCAACAAAAAATCAAGTAAATGGTAGGAATGACAATGCAAATGAATTAAAGTCATGCACCATGCACATGCAAGACCATATAGAAATATTTACCAATTCCACTTTTCTAATTTTAACTAGCAATAGCATCTTGGTGTGCAATGGGTACTTTTAAGATGTGTAAAATATTAATAGAAAACAATTAAGCTAAAAAATTATAGTTTGGATCTAGAAAATTAGAATAAGAAATTATACACCTTTAGCATGAAGAGATTACTATAAGAAGTTAGAGTTGAACCAATTTTAAATTAGAAAGTATTAATTATTAATAACATGTAGTTAAAATATAGAATAGCAGGCTTGTTTATTTCTAAGTATTATCAAGTGTCATTGGACCAATCCATTTTAAATCCATTCATGCAAAATTTTATGCTTCTATCTATTTAAATAAAATATAAAAATATTTTTAATTACATATGACTCGTCTAAATATAAAATGAAGGATTAATATGTATATAGATTTTTGAAAAAATAATAATTTGTTATATTCATAAATATAGAGCTATAACGATTTTTAGAAAAGAAACTAAAAATATAAAAAGATATTTCTTTCTTATTTTATATTTTTTAAGTAATTAAATAAATTATGGAAGTATCAAAATATTTTTGACATAATCTTAATTTATTTTAAGTAATTAATTAAAAAAATAAAATAAAAAAACCTTTTTAAAAATCCTTGTAATAAGTATGAATGAATTCACCATTTTGTATGTGACCATTTTGAGAGACGTGAGGGTTGACTTGGGTTGGGTTAGGATTTCTTAATCTTTAAATTATGATTGAGAAAATGTTTAGTGAGTGATTAGGTTTGGATTACAGGTAAGTGTGAGAATTAAGAGGATGAGATGAGAGGAGAGAGAATGAGTGGAGGTTAAATTATCTAATCATGAGTCATTAGCTAATTAAGAATGATTAGTATGTATAAATGAGTTGGGTTGAGTTGGAACTCAGAGTTAGGTGGTTTAGATAGGCTAGGTCAGGGATTAAAATTAGGAGTGGTGAGGTCCAATTGATTAAATATAAATTATTTAATCAAAAAGAGAATTTGGAGAATTAATTTAAATAAAGTTATGTATTTATTTAAATTAATAGAGGAATAGGGATTTAATTAATTAACAGACTATGGGTTGTCATCTAGATAATTAATTAGACTATAGTTAATTAGTTAAATTAATTAACTAAGAGATGACATAAATTAAAGAAAACTAAAATTTATTTAAATAAAGAAAATATCTTCAATGTGATTTTCTTAAAAATCAATTAGTAATCACTAGTTAAGTTTTGTTCCTAGAGTATAGTTCTAGACATAATTAATAATTGGTATTTTTTTTGCATACATTTGTCTTGTAGGTGATGTCAATTGATAGGTCATTTATCAAAAGATGTTTCTTGTGCAACAAAGATTTCAATGGATAACTTCAAATCAATTACACATCTAATTATTTGAAATATCTTCATTTTAGATTTAAATCTTCCAACTATTTTTTTAATTTTAATTTTTATACTTAATGCATGAAAATGAATGTTTCTAATTAAAGTAACATTTTAAAATAAGTATAAATAATATTTTTCATCTATTTTTTTATGTTTAAGTATGTGCATCCATCTAACTAACTATTCACTATTAAAAAATTGAAAACAAATTCTAAATAAGAAAATAATATATAATTTTATGATTAACATAGAATACTCAAATAGAAAATAAATTATTTTACTATCCCTAATTAATGGCTTAAAATAAATTTCATTTTTTTATTAATAATTTATTAAGTGATGATTTATTTTGGAATGTTTAAATGGAGTTAATTTTTGTTTGTGAGAGTTTTAATGAGCTTTCTCTAATGTTTCAAAGTAAATGAAGATATTTAAAATTAACAATTATCTTAATTAACACTAAGTTTAACAACTAATCAATTCAAATCTAAATAAAGTAAATAGTAATAGAAATTTTAAACAATAATTATTACATATAATAATGAAAAAAGTATATTTAAAAAAAAAAATACATTTTTAAAATAAGAATAAAAAATTCTAATAATATAATTTAAAGCTGAGCATAAAATTAAAATAAATATATTATCATTAAAAGTCAATAATATAGATAAATATAAAGAGAGATAGGAAAGCGAAGATAGAGATGGAGAATTAGAAATAGAAAGAGGGAAAAAATGAAAGAAGGGAAGATATGAGCAACAACTCTTTAATAATGTTTCTCTAATTTTGTATAGATTAATTTAAAATAATTTTCAATAATTAGATTAGGAATATGGCCAACAGTGGCATGTTGTGATGATTAATTTTATTTTTTGAGGTCCCCCATTTGTGGCCTAACAGATTCATAACGCCAAGATCACCTGCATACAAAAAACCTGTTACAAGGAAGTAGAGAGAAGAAGAGGCCAAGGGTTTGACTCAGAATATGAAGAAGAAAATATCCTCAATAATGAATGAATAATAGTGTACAATGGATCATCCATATAAAGGAGATCAAAGGCCTTGAAAAGGCAAACCTAAAAAGTAGAAGTGCATGTAATAATCAGTTAAACTATTACAAGACTAATACATGCAAAAAAAAACTGATGCATAACTAGTGCATGAGTCAACTAAAGCAAACTGATGCATAACTAGTGCATGAGTTGACTAAAGCAAAGAGTTGATATCTTAAGAAGGGAGTAAAATATTAATAAAATTAATAATTTACTCTAACACCCCCCCTTAAGATGAGCAACGATGCAGCTACAAACAATGCAAGAAGAAAGCAAAGGAAACTACAATGCTGAAAGCAGAAATGGGTCCCGACAACATGGCTTGATGAGGTACCCAGCACAAAAGAGAGTCTCTGAAAAGCGGAGAAATAGAGAAAACCACATGGGAAAAACTCTACTCCAAAAGGAGACCAAGAATGTTCCAAAAAATAGGAACAAAGAAAGAGCATGAAGCATCTCCGAAGCATGAAGCTACAAACACTGTTAGAAGTAACTGTTGGAACCCCCACTGAAATAGTGCATGACCAGGTAGAGAAGATAAAGTCTGAAGAGCTGATCAATCGAAGAGGTGACCTCCAAAAGTAGGAATGAACGAGTGTATATATAGTAGATGAACCATCTCACCGAAATGCATAGGTGCCTAGCCACTGCATCCGCCTAGTACATAGGAACAAAAATTGAATACGTAGATCACTCAACCGAACCAAGGAAGCAATAGAGCCAACAAGTGAACCCCCCCATAATGCTGAACAGGGAGATGGGTGACAGGAACACTGAAATGCAATGCTAGAAACATTTGCAAGAAGAAGAATTAGGAACACCAACAGTGCAACAGAAGTACAAGCACAGGATAAAGGGCGGTGTCACAGACACACATCATGGGCTAATGTCGTGGAAGAAACATTCACTTGACAAAGGTGGATGAGCACAAAAGGAAAAACATCATAACCCCCCATGGCACTTTATAACTGAGTGCGAGTACAAACAAACACAAGGTGCTCGAAATCTCAGATATGTAGAAGCAGGAACTTTATCTTAGTGCGTTTACATAATAAAAAATGCTATAGAAAAGAAGCATACAATGCTCAGAAGAAGATCAAAGGAGTCTAAACCAAAAGAACAACCTAAGATGAGCCATCCCTCAAAGGGAAGAGATCCCAGGACCTGAAACAACCAAGATGTTCACCAGACTGCAAAAAAGCAAGAATCTGAATAAAATGAATTTGGAGCAAAATTTGGAAAATTAAATCATAGCACTAAAAATCTCTCTGAACAAGCTTTCCAATGATATATCGCTTTCCAAAAATGGAGTTCGGATGTGCAAGATAGAGCTCCCGGAGTGCAAACCTAAAGATCTGGCTTTGATAGAGAAAAACACCATCAAAAAAATAAAACCAGAGAATATAACCTCTAGATATGAAAAGAGCTCAGAATCAGCTTTCCAACGATATCTCATTTTCCAAATTTTGACACCGTATGCTCAAGATATGAGCTAAAAACCAACAACTGCGCTGGAGGGCCCAAAGAAGGTGTCTACAAGGATCTGAGGATGGGTGACGTCAGAAAAAGGACACAAAACCCCATAAAACTATCAGATTTGATAAAAGCTCAGAAAGAGCTTTCCGACAATATCTCGTTTGCCAAGAACGGAGCCCGGATGCAAGAGAAACGGATCCCGGAAGGTAGGAGGTCTGAAACGCCACGATCACAGAGAACATCTGACTTTGATAGAAAAAAAGAACATCAAAATGGAAAAATCACAAAACTATACCAGCAAATTTGGATTGGGCTCGGAACTAGCTTTTCGATGATATATCGCACACCCAATTACGATCCCATATGCTCGAGATATCCCAAAAAAATGCCCAATTACCCCTAAAACAAAGCCTTTTAAAAAAAAATCATGCAAATAAAATTTTTGCATGCACACGATGTCATGCTGACATCAGCATGGGCCTGGGGGCTAAAAAGGTGGGCCCCTGGTCACCCATGTGACCAGGGGCAAGGCGGTGGGGGCCGGCGGAGCGGCCGGAGGGTGGGGCCACCAGAGGGCTGAGCAGGCGGCGGGGGCTGTGGGCGATGGGCGTGGTGGCGCAGAGCCCGGGTGGCGGTGGCGGGGGCCGGTGGAGGCTCTGGCAGAGCGGCGAGCGGCGGGCGGTGGTGCGGCTTTGAAATGGCTGCTGACAACAGTGGCTGCCCGGGCGGGGACCGTTGTGCGGTGGCCACTGGGTGGCGCCCCCAATAAAAGATATTTTTTATTATTTTTTTTGAAAAATTACCGTACAGACCTGCCTTGGAGTGCATGCCAGGGCCGTACGGCCCTGGTACGCAAAATTTTTTGCCTCTGAAGGCAACTTGTCAGAATTGGACAAGTTTTATATGCTTTTTGACTATCTCAAGCCTTCCGGATGCAACCGTGAGGTCTGTTTGGCCAAAAGTGTGTCAAAAAATATTGATTGCCTCAGGATCCATGCTAGGGCTGATTGCAAATTTTTTTTTTCTCACAGATTCCAACTTTGTCCAAATTGGACAAATTTTATATGGATCTTGGGGTTCTTGGATGCTCTGAACGCAACTGTGAGGTCCGTTTGAAGCCAAGATGACCAAAAAAATAGGTCCCCCTAGATTTAATAAAAACCCCAAAAAAGCCCTCATCTGAAACAGATGAATTTCATCTCTTGAATCCTTCAAACGGGAACAAGCTGTAGCAGATTAGGCTCTGATACCATGTAGGATTTGAGCAATACAAATCCACAGAACACCAAGATCACTTGCATACAAAAAACCTATTACAAGGAAGTAGAGAGAAGAAGAGGCTAAGGGTTTGACTCAAAATATGAAGAAGAAAATATCCTCAATAATGAATGAATAATAGTGTACAATGGATCATCCATATAAAGGAGATCAAAGGCCTTGAAAAGGCAAACCTAAAAAGTAGAAGTGCATGTAATAATCAGTTAAACTATTACAAGACTAATGCATGCAAAAAACAACTGATGCATAACTAGTGCATGAGTCAACTAAAGCAAACTGATGCATAACCAGTGCATGAGTTGACTAAAGCAAAGAGTTGATATCTTAAGAAGGGAGTAAAATATTAATAAAATTAATAATTTACTCTAACAATAGTGGTCAAAGTGTTTACCCTTTTCTTTTGAAAAAAATATTGAATAATATATATTTTATACTATAAACTAATAAATATTTATTTAAAATAAAATATATTATTAAAAAATTATGAATAAATATATAAATAATAATATTAGAATTATATCATGATAAATATTTCCCTCATTATGTTAAATTATAATAAATTGAATAAATGATATTATAATATTATTTAGAAAATAAATTTTTATATGAATAAAAGTAAAATACTAAATATAAAAGTTTTTATTTAAAACTAATATTTAAGTTAAAAAATAAAAAATAAATAAAGAATAAATAAAATATAGAAAAAGTTAATAACTATTATTTAATAAATATTATATAACTTATGATAAAAGTTCAAAATTTAATTATGGTGAAAAAATTTAGATTTTAGTAAAATAAAAATAACTACAAATTAAATTATTTCTAATATCTTTTATTTTCATTTTAAATTTGTATAATAGATATAAATAATCAAAATAAGTTCTAATTCAAATCTAAATTAAAAAATCAATTAGAATAAATAAAAATATAAAGTCACAATATATAAAATTTAAATGTTAAAAAATTAGTAATTTAAAATATATAAAATTAATAATAAATAAAGGTAATCTTAGTATATAACTAGTTTATGATGTTTAGTGATAAGGGATGAAAATGTCATCTTCATTTCAGTTGTGGCACTCCATGTTGGTATCCAAATAAACCACATGCTTGAAGCCATTGGTGCTTACTAGGGCCTCCTCATGGCTCATTAGTTAAACTATAAAAATATTTGGGTGGAAGGTGATTCAAAAAATATTATTTGCGAATCAAATGTGGTTGAAGGAGGCCTGCTGGGTGATGATACTCGACCTTGACCCTCTAAGATTCCTGACACCTAGCCAAAAGCTCTGCTATATCCCTCTTCATGCCAGACCAAAAGTATAATTGTCACAGGTCTGAATACATCTTCTTAACTCCTAGATGAGCTTAATAGGGAGCGTGATGCACTTCCACCATGATAACTTTCCAAAGATCGCCTGAAAGCGGCACATAGATTTGGCCTTGTTGCCTCAACAAACCATCTGACTCTAAGGAATAACCTGAGAACCTTCCTTCTAAGGCCCTTCCTGGATCAATTTCAACTTAACTTCTTGATACATAGTATCTACAAGAAGTACTTGCAAAATATGACTTCTGAAATCAGTAGAAATGGAGAGCATGGATATCTCATGTCTTCTTCTGCTCAAAGCATCTGCTACCACATTCTCTTTACCTTGGATATATCTGACCTCAAAATAATATTCGCAAAGGAACTCCATCCATCAGTGCTGCCTAGCCTTGAGATTTGTTTGTGTAAATATGTATTGAAGGCTTCGGTGATTAGTGTGTAACTCAAACCGATGCCCCAATAAGAAGTGTCTCCAATGATTCAAGGTATGAACTACCGCTGCTAACTCCAAATCATGCGTAGGATAGTTAAGCTCATGGTCTTTAATCTTTCTAGACTCATAAGCAATAACTCTACCTTCTTGCATCAATACTGCCCCTATGCCTTCTAGGGAGGCATTAGTGCAAACCACAAAAGTTTTAGCGGGCTCAGGTACCGCCAAAATTAGGGCACTAGTTAGTTTATCTTTAAGGATGTGAAAAGCTTTTGAACATTTCTCAGTCCAAATGAACTTCTTCCCTTTCCTTTTCAAGGAAGTGATGGGATAAGCTATTCTGGAGAATCCTTGGATGAAACATCAGTAGTATCCGACTAGACCCATAAAACTACGAACCTCAGAGATGTTGGTGGGAGTTGGCCATTCAACTATAGCTTGAATCTTTGTGGGATCAACTACTATGCCTTTCCCTAAGATAACATAACCAAGATACTTAACTTCTATTTCAAAGAATTCACACTTCTCCAAGTTTGCAAACAACTTATTCTCGCGAAGGAACTGTAACACTTGTCGAAGATGTTGCTCATGTTCCTCCACTGACTTAGAGTATACCAAAATGTCATCTAGAAAAATTATGACAAATTTGTCCAAGAAGGTTTTGAATACCCCATTCATAAGACTCATGAACACTGATGATGCATTTGTGAGACTGAAAGGTACTACGGTAAATTCATAGTGCTCATACCGAGTATGAAAAGATTTTCGGTGAATGTCGGCTTCCTGAATCCTTAACTGATGATAGCCCAACTTTAGATCTATCTTGGAAAATATTTTGGCTCCTTTCATTTGATCAAATAGATCATCAATTCTCGGCAAAGGATACAGATTCTTAATGGTTACTTTGTTGAGCTAACGATAGTCAATGTACAACCTAAATGAGGCATCCTTCTTCTTAACAAAGATAACCAAAGCTTCCCAAGGTGACACACTTGGTCTAATGAAGCCTTTTTCCAAGAGCTCTTCTAGTTGAACTTTTAACTCACTTATTAACTCTTGAGTGGTCATACAATAAGGAGCTTTGGAGATGGGTTCAACTCATGGCACCAACTCTATGTGGAAATCAATGTCTCTATTGGGAGGCATTCCAAGTATCTCAGTTCGATAGACATCCACAAATTCTTGAAGTAAAGGATGTTCAAGTGTTATTTCTCTATCTTGTTAGCCAAGTCAACAACTATGACTTCAAGAATTTGACATCCCTTTCTCATGCATTTCTTAAGTTGCATTGTTGATATCATCCAAAGTGATGTAGGTCATTGGATTCCCACAATAGTGTTGGGCTTTCCCAAATCATCTAAACAAAGAATTCACTTCTTTCTGCAATCTATCTTGGATTCATGAGCTGCTAACAAGTCCATTCATAGGACGATTTCATACGAACCAAGAGGAATAACTCAAAGATCAATATTGGTAGAGAAAGGTCCTAATCCCAAGTTGTAACTTCGAACACATAAATATGTGGTCATTTTAGCCCTGAAGGGTAGCTCTACCTACCACTTAACTCCTTGCCCTATGACCACTAGCCCACACTTTTCTATCAAAGAAGGAGATATGAAGGAGTTAGTTGCTCCTGAGTCAAAGAGAATATAAATAGCCACTTAACTCCTTGCCCTAGGACCACTAGCCCACACTTTTCTATCAAAGAAGGAGATATGAAGGAGTTAGTTGCTCCTGAGTCAAAGAGAATATAAATAGGTTTACCCTTTAGGGTAAAAGTACAAAGCTGTGTCGCACTAGAGGACATTTTTACTGGTTTCGGCCGAAATGGTTCCAGCCGAAACAGGTCCAGTCGGACTAGTTTCGGCCAGACCAGTTCCGGCCGGACATACATGGTGCACATGAGACACCATGTGGCATTGATGTGGCAGGGGAGTTTCGACCGAACTGGTTTGGGCCGGAATGGTTCCGGCCGGAACCATTCCATGAAAAACTATATAAACCCCATGGTAGCTCATTCAGAGGACAATATTTGGTTGTTGGGGGGTTCGGCCAGACCAGGTTCGACCGAACCCCCTTAAGTGGGATCCCATGTGGTAGCCAAATAAGCAAAAAAAGGTGAGTCACAAAAGTTCTCACTTTTGGACCTGAATTCTCTGTCAAAATTTAAATTTCTTTAAAATCTAAAAATACCCTTTTGTAGAGCTTGGAGTCATGATTATGGTTATGTAATTTTTATTATGTTTTAATTTTATATAATATATTATAAGTTGAAAATACTTCAAGTAGGTATTTTAACATTTAAGAACACACTCGTTCAAAAAATATTAAAAATAACAAATCATGTCAGAAAAATTTAAAACTTATATTTAACACTAGAGGAGAGAGTCCTCTTCAATAATATATAATATTTTTTTTAATGGTGTAGATTTGATAGGGAAAATTTGACGCGAACAAAAAACTATTTATTTTGAGTAACACCGAATTTGGATAGTTATAATAGACAAAATATATACCGAAATCAAATATTTCCTTTTTTATACACTAGCTATACATGACATCTAAAATATATTATGGAATTAGAGGAAAAAAATATTATTTGCATATAGTTTGTTAACGCGAACTAGACCCTAGATTTTCAACATATTTCAGCAATAAAAAAATTGACTTTAAAAAGTAAAAAAACTATGTCAATTTTTGTTTAATTTTTTTTAAAAAATTATAAGCATAAACTTCATAAAATTTTACACATTTCATTAGTTTACATCATCTTAAAATTCTAAACACAAATGTCACTTTTATGTCATTAAAGTTGAAACATTTGCATGTTGTCATCCTTTTCCTTTATAAAAGTGTGACACAGGTTTGTACTTTTACCCTTTAATGAACCCGAAGTCTCTATGACAGTGTTCTGGTGATTATCTTGTCTATTCTCTACTACGGAAAAAACCCTGTGATATCGGCCAGCATCTCCCACAATTGGTTCTAAAACTGCTTGGTTATGATTGGTGAAACTAGTGCGCTAAGGGAAATGAACTGCAATGTGTCCTTGTTGTCCAAAAGAATAACACCCCGCGTTTCTTCCAAAGTTCTTTTTCTGGTGGTGCACTATATTGGTGATAACCTCCTTTATTGAAATTCTGATAATTCTGGGATGGTGGAGGAGGAAACCTTTGTTGAGTCTGATTATTGCTACAGTTATGGGGTTTTTGAAACTTCCCATTGCTTTGGTTTTTATTATGGAATTTATTTTTATGGAAGTTTTGTCCTCCTTTAAAGGAGGATTGTTGGTTCTTGGAGTTGGAATTTCCTTGGTCAAAGTTTCCTTTAGAACCTGACCCGGCATTGAAGGTTTGGCCACTGGAATAACCACTTTTTCCTTTAACCCTTCTTTCAAATAGGAACGCCTTAGTGATCACATCCCATAGATTTTTGGGTTCTAGGACTCCCACAAATCCTGATAGATGGTCATTCAAACCTTTGATGAAATGTTGTACTAGAATGGGGTTGTTATTTTTATAGCCTGAGAAAGGCTTAGTTTCATAAAACTTCCTTTCATATTCTTCCACCGTTATGTTGGCTTGTCTAAGGTGGTGAAATTCTTCTGCCCTTTCCTGTCTCCACTGATCAAACATGAATTGATCCTTAAAACTTTCTAGGAACAATTCCCAAGAAATAGTATTAATGGTGACTTGGAGTTTGTCCTCTTCCATGCGCCACCAAGTAGATGCAAATTTTCTTAGATTTATAATGGCGCATCTAGCCTTGACATTACTTCTAAAGGGGTGCATAGAGAAACACCTCTCTAGGTAAAACAATCAAGTTTCTGCTACAGATCCCCCTTTGTTTCCATAGAAAAGGGGTACCTTGACCTTGAGAAAGTCCCTCATGTAAGTGGTATCCTTGTCCTTAGATTCTAACATAGTTTTCCCTCTCCTAGGGCTCGTATCCATTTCCCTATCTTGGTGATGAGCTTGATTTCCTTCTTCAAAATTGACTCTATTTTTGAGGTTGTCAAGTCTATGCAAGAGTTGTTGCATAAGTTGTCTAAGTTGGGCTCCTTCTGAGTCATTATCTTGACTCTCATCCCTACAGTTTTATTGATTGTGTTCTCCTTCATATTCCCCATGGGAAATATCTAGGTGAGATCTTGAGGAAGATTCTTGAACTCTATCATTAGCTCTTCCGTAGGTGATGGGAGGCATCCTAGAAGAGTGGTGCAACATAAGTTTTGGGTATCTATATTTAAATGAGTATTTAATGTGTTGAAAAGTTTAAGTTTTAAATGTAAATAGACCTTGAGCTCCCAGTGTAGCAACCAGGGCTCTGATACCAAATGTAATGTCCCCACCAGGGAACCCATAAGGAATCGGGTCTTTTAACCTAAAATTACAACTAACAATTTTTTTCTAACATTATAATGCATTTCATTACTACTTTCACAAGTACATTCCTTAAGGTTCCCTTATTGATTTCATTTACCAATATATAAGCATTTCATTTCATTACTATCCAAATTGAATTCAATTTCCTTTTCCTTTACTTTACATTTCAAAATAGAAGCGAAAGGTAAGAGAGTGTTAATTCATTCACAACTATAACTCTACTTCCTATTTTCATTTTTATTTCTTTTTCTTACACATTGAATAACTATCCTTTTCAATTTCAATTAAACCTTTACATTGTGACATTGTTTTTCATTTCACATAAGAGAGATAAAGAAAAGATACAAGATTTCATTTAGGTTACAACTTTTGAATCGCGAATAACATCCCTTGAAAAAACCCTAAAACTATCCCTCCTTGATTACATTGCTTTATTCTTTCAAATCCCAATAATGAATACAATTATAATAATGATTACATGAATGGATTGAAGGCTTACAAAGAGTACTTTACATCTTTCTTTTCTGTAATACATGATATACATAGGAAATCTTCATCACTGCATGGAATCTGAAATATATTCAAGTCACAAACCACAAACAATACCTCAAAAGATATTTGCCACCCAACCATGTGAAAGTAATGAAGTTCCACCTCCCATGCTAGGAGATAGAACCAAGGTAGTCACAAGGCCTAAAGCAACCTAATGATTTACAAATCAATAACTTGGAAACCAAAAGAAAAGATATAACAAGATAACACTATACTATACACAAGGGTTAGGTTCCTAGCATACCATCTAGGTGAGTGTCATCACATATCCTGCATATTGAGATCCTCCCTGGTAGCCATGTAACCCCGATCCCCCCTTTTCAAAAAGGGATCCATCTTGGCAATTACCTATGGTCTCGGTAATCCAACAAGACTATGTGGACTTAATTATGTGTCTTTCATTATCTTTTGATTACCCCCCTTTCCCAAGTTAATTATTAGGTTATCATGTTTTACCAACTCACCCATAGGATCATCTGGTAACCACTTTAGGGTTCCAACACATATGGTAATCCACTCACCTAGGGTTCTTAGTCCCCTACCCACATACAAATTACAAGAAAGAATAAAGTACTTCAAAAAGATTCATCTTCCAGGTCTAGGGAACTCTCATGTGCACTCAGGCCATTAGAATGAGTCCTAGCCTCTCATATTATGAACAAAAATATATGACAAGTACTGAAACATCATAAGTAACACATAATAATGCTAACAAAACCATAGATGGATATTCATAAGTGATACAAGTTGTAGCCCAAACCCAAGGAATAGGTTATAGAGGTCACAAGCCCAAAAAATGCCAAATTTGAGCCCCTAGAACCTTATAAATTCCCAAACGACAATGTATAGTCACCCATATGACAATCTAGGTACTTCCATATGAAAATTTACCAAAGGTCATATGGGTACTAGTAAAAACTCATACAATATTTCAGGATGCCCATACGAGATTGTACCCAAAACTTCCCAGAATTGCCTGAAAATGACATTTTTAGGCGTGGAGAGTGCCTGGGAAAGGTTCCCTGAGGCCTACCTAATTAAGGTAACTCAATACCACTTCCATAACACATCCTCAACACAACCTAACTCTCAGAATAATATTATCCAATCAAAATATCAAATTTAAAGAAAATGACTACAAAAGCAAGGAAAGGGGAAAACTATCTGCAACCTTTCCTAATCCATTCTAATCCTTCCTAAACCTTCCTAAACCTTCCTAAAATTCCTTAAACCATAAAATAACAATAAATAACACCAATACAAAGTGTCACAATAAATCATAGACTCCTAAGAAGAATTTACAGGAAACTATTGCATAAACTTTTAATAAACTTCCTGAATACATGGGTACGTGCAGGATCATGGTATGCCAAAAAGTGGCGATATGAAAAAAACTTATTTTCACTCGTCCAAAATCACACAAATGCATATGTTGAATTTTTAGTAGGCCTAGGTATTAGTAGACTTGGCCAAGCCAAAAGCCAAAGCAAAAGGCTTAATCAAATATCTGATATTATTGGATATCCGATATTTGCCAGGAAATATATTACTCTGTACCCCAGCCACGTTCAACATTTTCTTATTGTGAAAATGTGGATGTATCTAGGGTTATCAGATGTTGGCTTTCAAATCCCGTATCCAATTTTTCTTAAATCCAAAGGTATGTGAAAGCTTCTAATTTTTATTATTTTTATTATTTTTAAATAGAAATTTATAGTTTTTTGTATAAAAATTAGGGTAGCAATGAGTTTATTTATTGTTTTTTAAAATTCATTGTAATTATCTTTTTTTTTTTCATTGTTATCAGACATGAAATCAGAAAACCCTCATAATGATCTTGCAAACAATCCAAAACCACCTCCTAACAATCCCCCACCTCCAGAAGATGTACCTGTCACAAACCCTAGATGTTTAGAAGATCTAATAGGAGATAATCTAAATGAACTTAGAGGATTTCAAACCACCTATGCCAATATCCCCACATTGTGCCCCATGTTTATGACATTGAACTTAATTATTAAAAACATGGAGAAACTTACACAGAAACATAGTGCTGCACTTCTTTGGCGCGATTCCATGCATGCCCAGTTTGACGATGGGCTTGATTATGATCAAGTCATGAACCTAAATATAAAAAACATGACAGCTATTCTTTTTGTGGATCCTAAAATTGGTCTAAAAGTAGACCATAAAAAAACTAAGTTGTCAATTAAATGGTGCACAAATAGTGATATACGTGACAACTTTTGGGACCATTGGTGGATGGTTTTTGATAAACCACCTCACAACAATTTGGATGTCACATTTTATTTTATTAAAAAATTATATACTAAATTTGTGCTCAGTCACAAGGTGAATTATTAGAGTATGAGACCGAACCAGGGTGTAAGTTTAGGCACTCCTTAGGATAGGCCATGGGAACAATGGGTGAAATCCTACACATATGTCCCCCATCTCAAGATTTCACCACCTCCCACAGTGCAACATCCTGACATTATTGCTGAGGCTGACTCACAAACTATTTGAGCCATTCACACCTTGAGTGATCTGCTAGTTACGTAGAGCATGACATTTTTTCCTCCTTGTCCTGATGCTTCTGGCACTTCCACATCCTCCACGAGCTCACATGTTTGTGTGCCCCACACTTGCATTATATGCAAGAATATATGCTTAGGTCCCCTGACTGATAGTGATGCATATAATTTCACCTTTGATGTGGATGATTCTACACAACACACTACATGCACCGAAGCAGCTCATGGAGATGTGCATCAAAAGCCTACAGAGCCATGGACTCCCACTATCATGGTAAGGGTAAACAATTCACTTTTTACATGTTGTATTTAAATTTTTTTGTTCATATTTTTAGTAGAATTTCCTTATAATAATTTCCCACTTATGTCTTTTTATGTGTTACATTTATAGTTAGTTGATGACAAAGGAGGAGATGGCACAGGTGGAGGGGTCCATGCTTTTGGCTATATCATTTGGTCTTGACACTTCCATAGTACATATGTTTTAATGTACTCATTGGTTTCCTTTTAAATTATGATAATAGTATATGTACATTATTTTCTAATTTTTATGATCATCTTTTACATACTGATTCATGTGTCACCAATTGCCACCGAAAGGCAATGTGAAGGGGTACAGGTGTCAGTCATTGATAAGGGAAAGCTAATTAAGTAATTTAGTTTGTTTATGCATACATGTATACTTGTCAGTTGTGCATACTCATTTTTAATTTACATGGTTTATTTGACAGAGAGTGGCATATGATGATGCCGTGAGACCCTATCATCATGATAGAGTCACATGCATATCCATTTGCAGTGATAGCCCCATGGTACGTACATTTGTAAAGTTATTTGTGTGTATTTTACTATCAAGTATATATAATATGGTCAAGTTATGATAGTATGAAGTATCTGTTTGAATTTTGTAGGTCACTCCTAGTTTGAGGGAGGTAGAACACCAAGGATTTATATTTCTAATGACTCAGCCAACAATCCCTGAAGAAAGTTCAACACAGGTAAGTTTTAATGTTCATTCAGTTATTTTGTAAACATATATTTGCTACCAAGTATTTAACATTAAATAATATAACTCGTAGATCAATCTCATGTTTGCAAACATATACAGGTGAGAGTTGACATTGGTGGCATTGTTCCTGCACTACCAAGGACATATATTAGGTCTCCTGTCCGCGGGAGGAGACAGAGAGGCGAGGTATATGAGAGTTCAATTTTAGTTTAAATTTTATTTATTATTGTTGACTATGATTTTGAATTTTAATCTAACTTGGGGTTTCAATTTTGTGTTTGAATGTAGGATCCATTAGAGCCAAATAATACTTCAAAGAGGCTACATTTTGATGATCCACCAGTAGAATAGGATGTCCTAGAAACTTTTGTAGTTGAACTTCTTATTTTGAGATGTCATATGACATATTTTGAGATGGTGTATGCCACATTGTATCTGGATATGTTGACATGTAAATATGTATAGAATTACTGTTCATTTTGATATATATGAAACTTGATATTCGATCCAATTTGTTAACTGTGTGTTCATTTATTCATTGTTAGTATGTAAATATGCTTGTGTGTATATACTCAGTTAATTCTAACATCTTAATGATATTCCAAATAATGAAATAGTGACATAAACTTGTAAACAAACACAAGACAACATTCCTATATCACAACCAAGCCAAGATCACATTAGATTTATTTCTAATCAATTCATTATTGCCTGGACTATTCCACAAGATAGGGAACTATAGAAATGTAGAGAACTTTATTTTCATTGATTGATTCATTTAAAAAATTCAACCACTACTATTCCCTAGCATTTACTCACCCAACTAGAGCTAATGGCATAGTCCATTTAGTGCTGAGACGAACGGTTTGGAAGAAACCCAGTGGTGCAACTTTCAACTGACCCTCACTGCAGGTTTTGGCATCAAGCGAGACTGGTGTGCAAAATGCAAACAAAGTCGAATCTCACAAAATAGAGAGAGGTTATTGTAGGCCTCAAAAAAATGGTCTTGTAGCATCTCATGGATCATCGATACCTCTCACGAGGTCTGAGAACCAAGCCTTGAAAGTTCGCTGCCCAATCGTCCTTAGTGCACCTTGGGGACACTTTGGTCCAGCATGGTCCGGAACATTTTAATGACTCAGTGGTTGAAATAGGGTTGTCCCTAGCATTTACCTACCCAACCAGAGCTAATGGCATAGTCCATTTGGTGCCAAGATGAATGGTTCAAAAGAAACCTAGTGGTGCAACTTTCAATTGACCCTCACTACAAGTTTTGGAATCAAGCGATACTAACGTGCCAAATGCAAACAAATTCCAATCTCCCAAAATAGAGAAGGGTTATTGTAGGCCTTAGAAATGTGGTCATGTCACATCTCATGGATTTTTGATACCTCTCATGGGGTTCGAGAATCGAGCCTCAAAAATTTGCTTCCTAATTGTGCTTAGTGCACCTTGGGGACACTTTGGTCTGGCATGGTCTGAAATGTTTTACTGACTAAGTGGTCAAAATAGAGTTGTATCTAATGTTTACCCACCCAATCAGAGCTAATGACGTAGTCCATTTGGTGTCAAGATGAACGGTTTAGAAGAAACCTAGTGGTGCAACTTTCAAATGACCCTCACTGCAAGTTTTGGCATCAAGCAAGACTGGCATGCCAAATGCAAAAAAATTGAATCTCCTAGAAAGAAGAGAGGTTATTGTAGGCCTTAGAAACATGGTCCTATAGCATCTTATAGATAGTTGATACCTCTTACGAGGTCTGAGAACTGAGCCTTGAAATTTTGCTGCCCAATCGTGTTTAGAGCACCTTGGGGACAATTTGGTTCAGCATGGTCTGAAACGTTCTATTGACTCAGTGGTCAAAATAGGGTTGTCCCTAGAATTTAACCACCCAACTAAAGCTAATGGCATAGTCCATTTGGTGCCAGGATGAATGGTTTGGAAGAAACCTAGTGGTGCAACTTTCAATTGACCCTCATTGCAAGTTTTGGCATCAAGCGAGACTCGTGTGCCAAATGCAAAAAAATTAGAATCTCTCAGAATGGAGAGAGGTTATTGTAGCCTTAGAAACAAAATCCTGTAGCATCTCATGGATCACCGATACCTCTCATGGGTTGCGAGAACTAAGCCTCGAAAGTTCGTTGCCCAATCGTGCTTAGTGCACCTTGGGGACACTTTGGTTTGGCATGGTTCAGAATGTTTTATTGACTCAGTGGTCAAAATGGGGTTGTCCTTAGCATTTACATACTTAAATAGAGCTAATGGTGTAGTCCATTCAGTGTTGGGATGAATGGTTTGGAAGAAACCCAGTGGTACAACTTTCAACTGACCCTCACTGCAAGTTTGGGCATCAAGCGAGACTGGTGTGCCAAATGCAAAAAAAATTCAATCTCCCAAAATAGAGAGAGGTTATTGTAGGCCTCATAAATGTGGTCCTATAACATCTCACGGATCATCGATACCTCTCACGAGGTCTGAGAACTAACCCTCAAAAGTTCACTGCCCAATCGTGCATAGTGCACCTTGGGGACACTTTGGTACGGTATGGTCTGGAACATTCTACTGACTCAGTGGTCAAAATGGGGTTGTCCCTAGAGTTTACCCACCCAACCAGAGCTAATCATAATCCATTCGATGCTAGGACAAATGGTTCGAAAGAAACCTAGTAGTGCAACTTTCAACTGACCCTTACTGCAAGTTTTGGCATCAAGCGAGATTGGCATTCCAAATGCAAACAAATTCTAATCTCTTAGAATGGAGAGAGGTTATTGTAGGCCTCAGAAATGTAGTCCTATAGCATCTCATGGATTGCCAATACCTCTCATGGGGTCTGAGAACTGAGCCTTGAAAGTTCACTGCCCAATCGTGCTTAGTGCACCTTGGGGACACTTTGGTACGGCATGGTCTGGAATGTTCTACTGACTCAGTGGTCAAAAAGGGGTTGTCCCTAGCATTTACATGCCCAACCAGAGCTAATGGTGCAGTCCATTTGGTGTCGGGATGAATGGTTTAGAAGAAACCCAATGGTGCAACTTTCAACTGACCCTCATTGCAAGTTTTGGCATCAAGCGAGACTAGCGTGTCAAATGCAAAAAAATTTGAATCTCCCAGAATAGAGAGAGGTTATTGTAGGCCTCATAAACATGGTCTTGTAGCATCTCATGGATCACCAATACCTCTCACGGGGTCTGAGAACGGAGCCTCAAAAGTTCACTGCTCAATCGTGCTTAGTGCACCTTGGGGACACTTTGGTTCGGCATGGTCCGAAACGTTCTACTGAATCAGTGGTCAAAACAAGGGTGTCCCTAGAATTCACCCACCCAACCGGAGCTAATGACACAGTCCATTCGGTGCCAGGATGCAATCCTTGAACACTATCCCTTCACTATGCAATCCTTGAACACTATTCAACTATTACATTATTTGACGATACAAATGTACAAGGAATTAAGACAATACAAATGTAAGGATACAAAATTAAGATGATACAAATTATATAAGGATACAACATTCATAGTAAGCAAACATATTTTTTTCACTTTACATGGCATTAAGATGATACAAATGTGGGCTCTTAATATTTGCAAATCAACCCCATGGGCTCTTTTATATTTCAAATTTTGCATCTAATTTTGCATCAAATTTTTTATATACAAAATTTGGCATCTAAATATGCACATTACATTTGACTGTTGTTTTTATATACAAAATTTGACATCTATTTATGCACATTACATTCAATTGTTGTTTTTATATCCAAAATTTGGCATCTAAATATGTAAATTACACAACTATATATAAAAAATAAGTGTCCTTTTTGCTCCAATCCTTGCATTCGAAAGGTAGAAGAAAATTTAATAGAGAATATAAGAAGTTTATATAGGTTGAGAAAAAAGATTATGAAATGTATAAGTAACTAAATGAACCAAAGAACGTGACTAGACAATGCATAGTGAAGTTTACCGTCATAAAAGATGGGCTTATCAAATGCACACCTCGATCTTCTATATCTATCATATATGTATCCAATTGCATTTACAATCCACATACAAAACCAACTTTATTGGCTCAAACAAATAAAGCAAAAAACTACAATTAATTTATTGAACGTAATCATAATAAACATGGAAAGCCTTGAAACTTAAGTTGAACTTACCTCCTGAAGTATGCCTGAAGGGTCATCTCTCTACTTGAGGATATTCAATATTGCTTCATGATCAGCAGTACTAATAGTCCAAAGTTCCTTTGTCTTTGGTTTTCCTTGATGTTTTAAAAACTTAACATTGGCTGCTATAACAAGGTGTGAATACATGAGAATCATTTTGTGCTTCTCATAGTTTTCAAACACAGGAATGCCATTATTCCTAATCAAATATGTGAGCAACCATGTTCCCACAACAACATGTGATCCTGCTGGATATGTGAACATATCATCATTTGTCGTCGGTTGTGCAAGTTTCTATTTTCCTCGTACACAACGTGCTAACCAGTAATCCGATCTCTCATCATTCCCTTGTGGTGCAACCAATGCAAAAACATGTCCTGGCTGTAGAAGATCTGAAAGATGGTCGTAGTCAAATGAACAATCTATGTCATCATTTATTACAGAGACTGTGAGAGATAAATGAGTAGGATAATGTGGAATTGATGTATCAACCCACTCAATTGACTCACACTGATCCCAATCACACTAAAGACAACTCGGACAATAACAAGCCAACTCTCATGTCCAAATGGTCCATGTACTAGCATCTAAGCTTTGAAATGAATGCATTTTTGAAGAATCTTTCATAGCTTGACAATCCAACCTATCTCCTTTTATGCTCAACTCAACCAACCAAAAGAATCTGTGCACTGTTGAATCAAGAGTCCCCCTCCATGACAATGTTGAAGTACACCAATCATAAATAGAATGAGCATTAATGATTTTTGCACTTGAAATCCTTAGTTGCTCCTTAACTAGAGCTCTCTTTACGCATGCACCTACTCCATCATGCTCCCCTTTTCCATGACCGGCCTAAAAAAAACTTCAAATATGAGGTACACCTCTCTCTACATGCATTCTACATAACCAATAAAACATATGAGCATTTTTGAATCGACTTGTGCAGTTATCTGACCAAATGAGATGTCTATCCATAGGAATATTATTTTCCCGTACCCACTCAAAATAATTTTCAAAGAAATGTTGGACAAAATTGGATGAGTGTGATCTATCATCACTCATATAAAAATGGTACTCTCTAATTATCTTTCAGTCATCTTCTATACTATCAGGGGAATGTCTATATGTTATGTGCACAAAAATAGAAACCTAAATAGAATTGTAATACTGAGCTTGCAACTCGTTTTGGGGCTGCAATGTATAGTTCTCTACAAAGTCAACAACTAATATAATAGTTCCAATCGAGAAAGTGTCCTTGCACATCCTAAATTTTTGATCCAACCACTGAGACCTGTGACTATGCCTTGCATACTTGTAAAAAAGTTTCTTCCTGAAATCTGAAATAAAATCAGATACATTGCATTCTTTTGTAACCAAATCACATCTAGAGCCTTCACCTCCACTTTTAATGTTTATTTGATGGTTTCATATACCTTTTTATGGACAATTGTCTTTCCAAAATCGTGCTCACAACCCTCATGAAGACATTCAACAAACTTCATTAGCCCACCACACTTTGAGCACTTGTCATTTAAGCAATATTTTCTATAAATGAAACATCCATCATCTCTAGGACATAAAAAATGATCTAGCAAGTCTCTTGATGATTTTGGAAGAGCACTTGCACCACACTCCTCCAACATTTCACTAGTATGCAAAGTAGAATGAATGGATCGTAACAATTCATGGTGCATTGAAAACTCCACATGATATTTGCAACAACAAGTATTTCAAATCTTAAGAGGCACATAGAAAAAAAGGTTTCAGGGCTTCAAAATCTCTTTGTGATATTTGCAATGTTGGATGTGTCTCACAATTTTTTTTGAACAACATTGTTTGACTCACATCCAAATAATGTTTGGGATGCGGGGTGCGGTCTTGAATGCTAATTCTCAGCTTCAAGACATCCTTCACATTTGGTGACACTCTTGAGTTAGATTTCCAAAATAGTTGAATTTGATCCTTCATAGCATCAGTAAGCTTCTTATCACATTGTGAAAGTCTCCCACCATAAGCCCGGGTATCATTTTGAATAGGATCATCAAGTCTTTCTCTTCTTGCAAGTTCTCTATCCAAAATTTTATGATCTAGATTCAAGTCAACACAAGTTTGTCTCATCAAATGAGCCTTTCTCAAATGATGACTTACTAAGGAGGTTGTAATAACCCTCCTAGCAGCTCTCTTATCTTTTTCCTTGGTAGTCTTTCCAATGGAATTGAGAGCTCTAAAAAGATTTCTCACAATAATAGCATTCCTCTCCTTTTTCTTGTTCACACTAATCTTCAATTTGACTAGTATACGTCTCATCTTCTACATCTTTAACAATTGCACAAACAATTGACATTGCTCAACCAATGTCTTGTGGCTAAAAAATTGATCAAAAAGTTTTGAAACCCACAACTGAACGGTTCTTTCTGATCTCTTGCCATCAAAATTGCTCATTATGTTCTCATTAATTTCAAGTAACCATTTAGTTGTTCTTGAAGGTCTCAATTTAAAAGTTTGTCTTTCTTCCTCCAAAGGGACTTCATTTCTCATATAATTTGGAGATGTGTTACATTGATTTGGTTCTTCTGTACCATTATCATTGTCAATTCCTTCATATTCAATCAGTGGATTGTCATTGACAATGTCCACACTTCCATTGTCCACATCTACATGTTCATTTTTAAAACCTACATTTTCATCTTCAATCCCTACATGTTCATTTTCAATATTATTCTCATAAATCATTTCAAATTCATCTTCTTCACTTGACACCACATTCAAAGGTGGGTCTATGCTGACATCTTCATTAATATTTAACATACCTTGTCTCTTGTTTCGATGGGCAACCCTATCCATTTCTCTATATGCTTCAATCTCTTCATTTGTGAGTCTCCACTTCTGTTTATTCTTTCGACGAATACTAATCCCCATAGTTAGACCAAAAAGGTGATGCAAATACCTTTGGTAATAGTGAAAATCCAACCAAAAAGTGGATTTTTGTCTTCCCTATAGACAAAACGTGATTCGTTACAACTCGACTCCCATTATTCTGCAAAAAGATGTGTCTCTCTGGAGGGACCCAGAGAATATTGTATTCACTTTTCACCAGTAAAAAGAATCGAATATCTTATAATATCGGATATCCGATATTATTGGATATCTGATAATATCAGATATTCGATATTATCGAATATCTGATATCTCCCACCAAAATTTTCCAAACCTCTCTCTCTCTCTCTCTCTCTCTCTCTCTTTCCTTCCCCTTCCCCTTCTCTCTCTACTAATCTCTCCCCTCCCCCTGCCCTCTCTCTCTCTCTCTCTCTCTCTCTCTCCTACTCTCTCCCCTTCCACTTCTCTCTCTCTCTCTCTCTCTCTCTCTCTCTCTCTCCACTTCCCCTTCTCTCTCTATCTCTCTCATAATCTCTCTCTCCTTCCCCTTCTCTCTCCTACTCTCTCCCCTTCCCCTTCTCTCTCACTCTCTCCTACTCTCTCCCCTTACCCTTCTCTCTCTCTCTGACTCTCTCCCCCCTCTCTCTCTCCCCTAATCTCTCTCTCCTACTCTCTCCCCTTCCCCCCCCCTCTCTCTCTAATGCAGAGAAGTTCTGCAACTTACTCCTTAGCACACCTTTTCTATAATGATTGCATATCAATTAATGATTCTATCTTTCAAATTCCTTTAGCAAAGTTTATTAAACACAATGTAACTTTAATATGTCTTGAACTATAGTTTTATCATTGAAAGACAACCACTAATATCTTAATGGGCACGACTTTAACTTCTTTCTTGTCCTTCAATGAAATACCTCTGTAAGTGTGTTTCTCACGGGTCCCTCTTATTATAACACATGAAACTCCACAACTCCCTTGCTGTATTAACTCATCAACCCACATTGACTGTTGTATGTGTTGTGGTTCATTCAGGATATGCACTGGTTCTTTCAATATATTACTTTCTTCACTATTTATTCATGGACTGTCATGATTCAGCAAGGTTCTATCCATTTTTCCAACTTCCAAATAGATTCTAGATCATCACTTTCATAAAACCTGAATCATATAAAACTCCTCAGCTGTCATCTTTGGAATGAATGTCAAAACATTTTGTGGCAGATATCAACTCAACAATCTGACTAAAACCGTAAATCCACACTAGCATACTCATGTAACGGTTTCTTGGAAAACCATTTTAGACATCGAACTCGATCAATAATGAAGTTTTGGCAATAATTAATTTGTCCTAATATACTCAAATTGACATCGTGAGCCAACTGTCATGAAATAGCATTAACATTTAAGCTATTCAATCCTTTCCAAACACTAGACCGTTAATGTCCCCAAATCGGGACTGTCACAAAATGACATCAATAAAACATTGAACTTATGAAACAAATTAGGCTTGATAACCCTTTTGGGTCAATGCATTCGAGCACTTAATCCTATCATGAAATAGATCATAAACAAGACTAAACTATGCTAGATTGGTTGTTAAAACCTGATTCATTACATCATTAAATTCTATCAAAAATGAAATCAAAAGCCAATAACGTGGAAACATATAAACTCAATTAATAGTGAACTCTTGAATTCTCTAAACACAAATAGAGATTTTCGAACCAAAAGCAAATAATGGAGACTTTGAATACAATACATAACATTGCTTAATCCACACATCAATCACAGATTTGAGAATAGAGAAAGCATAACTGAGAAAGTGGAGAACCAGAAGGTTCGAATAGAAAATTCAATTCTTTATTATTCTTGTTCCTCATTACAATGTTTCCTCTTTCCCTGATTCTCCACTTCTCAAGCATTCTATCCAACACTACTCTACTATACTACTTATTCTTCGGGGTTTGAATATACAATAAAGACTTCCCCAAATACTCGATCACTTCTCATAACTTCTTTTTGAACTTCCCATAACCGACTCATGCTAAATCCTCTAACGGTTCTCATCACCGATTAAAGTGAGTGCTAAATATATTAAAGACACTAGAAAAGTATCATGGAGTTGATAATGTCAACTTCATGATGATACATAACATTTATTGTATAAAAACACTTAATTCTACCCGACTGAAAACATCATTAAAATAACCATTTAGAACTGACACAACCCTAAATTATTAAAATAACCATTTGAAATGCATGTAGATCTTGGATCTTTGAAATAATCAAAGTCCCTAGATGCGCTTGCATCATGCTCCTCAGGACAAAATAATTCAAGTCCCTTTGAATTAACCTTCTTTTGAGTCTTCCAGTTCAAGGGCATAATTCGGTGAACCCCTACAAAAATAACCATAGTCGCCAATATCTCGTATATCTGCTCTTTGGAGGAAAAAATAGATCCCAAAATCAAATCTGCAAAGTACTTCACCATACATGTGTCTTGCACATTTGCACAAAATAAAAAAAAATTTCTCCAGGAATTTGAATATTGGATGGATCCTGTAAAGAAATCCGAACTCCATCTCCATATCCAGCCATAGAAAAAGTTTCTTCAGTTTGAACTATGCTATCCTCCATGCTTGCCAATATGAATTTATTTTCATCTGAGACAATATCATCTACCATTTGATCATTGTAAACCATGTCCTCAAGTTTTTTCAGAATCAAATCGATGTTGCCCAAATCAACAATCATTTCAACATCTTTGTCTTCAACCAGAACCTTCTCAACACAAGGCTCATCCAAAACCTTTTGCTCTTCACCAGCATCAGTTTTCTTCTATTGTCCTTCCAATGGACAACTCTTCACCTTCATTTATGCTTCTTCTGATGCTATTTGGGATTCAATCAATTCAAGTATCTCTTGATCTCTTTTGTTCATCATTTCTAACTTCATCTCATATGCCATTAAGTCTTCTTCCATCTTCTTTCTTCTTGCTTCTTGTTTGCTTTTGTTTTCTTCTTTTCTCTTTTCCATTTCTTCTTTCTTCTTCTTTTTCTCTTCCGCTTCCTCATATGCAATCCATGCATCTAATTTGAATAATAACTGTGACATCTCTTCCTTTCCTTCCATAAATGTAACTTGTTGCCGATCCAACACTTCTGAATACTCGTGAAGGACTCAAACTCAATTGATCAAGTTGGATTTGGTTTCCCCCAAAATTACTCACAAATGGGTACACAACACCAAGAAAATCTAGCAATTCATCCACACAAACTAATTCCAAGAATACTTAAAACTCAAATAAAAATCTAGAAATTTATCTGCAAAAACTTGAAAAACATAAAGAGAAATCAAGTATATTTCATCTCCATTAGGTCCTAGTGTGATTTCCACCTATCACACACTCAAGAACTTCCTGCTCTGATACCAATTGATGCAGAGAGGTTCTGCAACTTACTCCTTAGCACGCCTTTTCTATAATGATTGCATATCAATTAATGATTCTATGTTTCAAATTCCTTTAGTAAAGTTTATTAAACACAATGTAACTTCAATATGTCTTGAATTGTAGTTTTATCATTGAAAGACAACCACTAATATTTTAATGGGCACGACTTTAACTTCTTTCTTGTCCTTCAATGAAATACCTCTGCAAGTGTGTTGCTCGCGGGTCCCTCTGATTATAACACATGAAACTCCACAACTCCCTTGTTGTATTAACTCATCAACCCGCATTGACTGTTGTATGTGTTGCAGTTCATTTAGGATATGCACTGGTTCTTTTAATATATTACTTTCTTCACTATTTATTCATGGACTGTCACGATTCAGCAAGGTTCTATCCATTTTTCCAACTTCCAAATAGATTCTAGATCATCACATTCATAAAACCCGAATCATATAAAACTCCTCGGCTGTCGTCTTTGGAATGAATATCAAAATTTTTTATGGCAGATATTAACTCAACAATCTGGCCAAAACTATAAATCCACACTAGCATACTCGTGTAATGGTTTCTTGGAAAACCGTTTCAGACATCGGACTCGATCAACAATGAAGTTTCGGCAATAATTACTTTGTCATAATATAATCAAATTGACGTTGTGAGCTGACTGTCATGAAATAGCATTAAGATTTAATGCTAATCAATCCTTTCCAAACACCAGACTGTAAATGTCCCCAAATTGGGACTGTCACAAAATGACATCAATAAAACATTGAATTTATGAAACAAATTAGGCTTGATAACCGTTTTGGGTCAATGCATTCGAGCACTTAATCCTATCATGAAATAGATCATAAACAAGACTAAACTATGCTAGATTAGTTGTTAAAACCCGATTCATTACATCATTAAATTTTATCAAAAACAAAATCAAAAGCCAATAACGTGGAAACGTATAAACTCAATTAATAACGAACTCTTGAATTCTCCAAACACAAATATAGATCTTCAAACCAAAAGCAAATAATAAAGACTTTGAATACAATACATAACATTTCTTAATCCACACAACAATCATGGATTTGAGAATAGAGAAAGCATAACTGAGAAAGTGGAGAACTAGAAGGTTCAAACAGAAAATTCAATTCTTTATTATTCTTGTTCCTCATTACAATGTTTCCTCTTTCCCCGATTCTCCGCTTCTCAAGCATTCTATCCAACACTACTCTACTACTTATTCTTCGCGGCTTGAATATACAATAAAGACTTCCCCAAATACTCAATCACTTCTCATAACTTCTTTTTGAACTTCCCATAACCGACTCATGCTAAATCCTCTAACGGTTCTCATCACCGATTAGAGTGAGTGCTAAATATATTAAAGATACTAGAAAAGTATCGTGGAGTTGACAATGTCAACTTCACGATGATACATAACATTTATTGTATAAAAACACTTAATTCTACCTGATTGAAAACATCATTAAAATAACCATTTAGAACTAAGACACAACCATAAATTATTAAAATAACCATTTGAAATGCATGTAGATCTTGGATCTTTGTAATGATCGGAGTCCCCGGATGCACCTCTCTCTCTCTCTCTCTCTCTCTCTCTCCCTTATTTTTATTTTTTTAGAATTAAAAATGCATTTTAACACTTCAATTTTTTTTTTATAAAAAATGGGCACCCGTTTCTTAAGACATGAGCGGGAAGCACACATCTACCTTGAATTTTGTTATAAAGTCAGTTTGGTTTAGGCTTGGTTCTACCAAGCCTATGCATTAACCTCCAAAAATTTGGTTAAGGCACTGGAATGCCAGATTTCTGCCTTGCCATAATTTTTTGAGGGCCTTCCTGATCGTATTATTTTATGAAAAAAAATCCATTAGAGTTCTCACTGTCTTGATTTCAAAAATGTAAATTTCATAGTGATGTGATTATTTTTACTAATTTTGCATTATTTATAGTTAAAAGTGGTACCTAAATGTAAAATAGTGAGGTTCACTAAAATGTTATTAACTTTTTTTTTACGTTTTTTGGAAAATAAATTATATGAGACCAAACTAAATACAATTCTATTGAAGATAAACAAAAAAAATAAGAATTTTGTAAAAATATGAAATTTTCATCAAATTATGGTATCTGTACACCAAAGGTTTTGAAAAAGTATTTTATAGTCAATTAAAAATTAATAAAAAAAAATATATTCAATAAAAAATAAGGAAAAGTATGCTGACCAATATTTGGTGTCTTAGGTATATTTCAACAAAAGGATTTGCAAAAGTTCATTTATTTAAGTCAAAATATGGTGTTCGTACACGGCTATGGTATGGTCTTGAAACAGGCATTTTGAAAACATGGTTGTTAAACATTCCTACTAAAAAGTAATTTATACCATGTGGGTACTTAAATAAATTACATATTTGTAAATTAGACTCGAAGAACTACATTTTCTATTACTAAATTTTTTGGAGATTCAATCTCTATGTGCCTCAAATTTAGACATCAATTGACAAGAAATTTGAAAAAAAGGGAAAAAATTTCCACTTTTTGCCCAAAAGTGGGACTCAACTTCTTCCAGCCACCCTGGTATGGACAATTTATTTTGGACGAGTTGTTGCTTAGTTGTAGAGTGGTTGAGGAATGTTTGCACTTGATCTTGTCCAAGCTGCAAAGGTTTTCTATATGATTTTAGGATGTTAAGATTGATTTATTAGAAATAGCTTTTTAGTTATTTGAGTGGAGACAATGTTTTAGTTTTTTGGATTGGTTATGCAATATTTTGGGTTTCTAATGTGGTGGTGATTTTGGGACATGGATGTGTGTCCTCAGATTGAATGGTTCGTGATTCAAATGCTAGAAAATTATTCTTCTTGAGGGAATGTGGTTGCTATTTAGTGTTAATAATGAATAGTGTAAAGACAGTTGTGAATTTTGAGATAGAGATGGTTATGTTGTTGTTGTGGTGTTTCATGTTTCTTCTTGATGTTTCTAGATCATTCTCTATTTGTCTTGTTGGATCATATTGTATTATGTGATCAGATTCAATGATCTACTCGAGAAGTATTGGTGTTCTTGGGTGACTTAGAGAGTTAGCGCATTGCAAAGGATTTTGGCGTGATCTTTGGATCGTACCATGTTTGTGGATGGAGATTTGGGTCCTAGCTAAGTCTTTTCCAAATTTTCTTTGATCTCATTGAGCATTATCTATTACTCTTGTAATATTTTGTGTTTGGGTCCTTGGTTGACCTTGTTGTGATATATTGTTGTAAATCATATAAAGATGAAATCATTTTCTATTTCCAATGTCTATATAGAAAGTATAAGAGACAATGATGGTTATGGAATATGAATGGATGTGTAAAGAGGTATGAGTGGAATCTCACATAAATTCAGAAAAGAGATGTACTTCATTGGATCTATATTGGCATATCAAGATGATATCAATCAGTTCATAGAATTAGTGGATTGTTGTCCACATTGGATTGTTTTCCATGTTTTCAAGGTTGTAGCCCTAGCTGTATTTTTTATTATTTTCCAAGGGTTTTTGTCCTCATTTTTATTTGAGTAGTGAGCCTAAATGCATGTGTGTTCCCCTTTGTAGCTTTAACAGGGTTATATGTGCTAGTACATCATCTTGTGGGTTTGATCCCCATCATGGATTATCCCTTAACTAGGTTTCCATGCAAAAGTTTTGGTGTTATGTGCTCTTGTGATGATTGTTGAGTTCTTTACTATTTTACATTCACATCTAAGTTAACAAGTTAAGCATTGGATAATTTTTCGTTTGTGACATAATTGTTTTGGGCATAACTAATTCACCCCCCCCCCTCTCTCAGTTGTGTGTGTGCCTTGTTTCTATCATGACTAGGCTTCGTAATAAATATAAGGGGGAAAAATTGAGGAAATTACTCCAAAATATGAGGATGAATTTGAACCTAATGAGGAATAAGAAATTACTAAGAATTCAAATGATGACGACTATGTGGCTAATGCTCAAGAACTTGAGGAAACGTAAAAAAATAGAAATTATTGTTAATGTGAATGACTTAGAAGACACTATTAATATCTCTTGTGAGTCTCCTCTTCATTCTAACAATCATCCTGGTGACAATGTCCACCCTTCCCCTATTGAGGTGAAAAGCCCACCTTCTAGTCTCCAAGCTCAAATTGTTGAATTGCATAACATAATTAGTATTAATGAGGGTATTTTCATGATATTTGATAAATTCAACAAGGATTGTAAAAATTCTATTCATTCCATTTGCAAGTTGATGGATGAGATTATGATTAGAGCCATGTTTGGTCTAGTCACGAGAAGAAGCAGAAGTTAAAGAGATTTGTGAGGAAACAACATGAAGATCCGACCAAAGATGAGGAGCACATGGGGGAGGATACTGAAGATTGGAGTTCTTCTCTCAAGAGTCTTTATAAGGATTGGGACAACAGTGCAAGTTTTTATGATAACTAGTTATCTTTTGTTGCTGGTTTTTTTGCTTAGTCTATTGGTTTTTAATCTATGGTTATTTTAAAAGTATGGTTCTTTTGTTCTTCACAACATGTGTGATGTTTGATAAACTTTAAAAACTCTATGATGATGACTTTTAATAGTTACAATAATATTGTTAGTTTTAGTGCTATAAGTTGGATAGCTAAAGATAACTTTGACAATGTTAATGTTAGTAGTAGCAGTTGTAGTAGTAGCAAAAACTCCCTTAAGAAATTTTTTGGTGTTTTTTATTAATTTTGTGGGTGGGGCAACTCTGCTTTCTTTCAGTTGTCATGGCCTTCTGTAGGGTTTCCTTTACTGCTTCCTAGTGTGTTTCTAGCTATTATTAGATCAGAGTCCTCTCCCTGCTGACCTAGTAAAAAACATGCACATGACATTGCAAAATATTGTATTCATACACTAAATTTTGAAAAATAGAATTGTTTTATTTGTGTTGACATATTTTATAAAATATTTAGTACATGTACATAAATATTTTCTAAAATATTTTTGTATATATACATGTACATAAATGACTCAAGTAGAATGACTTATTGTTGGATTCACAAAATACTAGTGTAATACCCTTGTTTTGGTTTTGTGTGATTCAATGCTTAATTGGATTTAAAAGATTATTAAAATGTTTTAATATAATTAACTATGATTAAAAAAATATTATATTAAATATTAAATATGAAACATTAATGATCTAATATAATTTAATTTTGGCTTATTATGTAGTTGAGGTTATTAATTGTGGTTTATTTAATCTTAATGATTATATGATGTTATGTGTCTCTCTTATGTTAATTAGTAAATTTGATCAATGAAATGAATATTTCTTTTGTATGGATTATATATGAAATTTTATAAATTATAATATATGTATTGAACTCTTTGTTCTATTATCTTTTTGGGAATTGAATAGTTCCCATGACTTTTCATCTCTTTCTTTAGCATTGAAAAGGTTCTAATTATTGACTCACATGCTACTTTTAATATATCACTTCTTCAAATGCGAGTTGGAATGTTAGAAACGGCCTCATCCATTATGGTGTCAGAGTCTTTGCACTCAACAAGACTTGATCCTTGGTGCGCTTATTCAAAACCAAACAACTTCACCAGCAAACCAAGGATGCATTGACAAATGTTGTTGGAAATTATGCTCAATGGTTTCCTTGACATTCATAAGAAGATGAAGAGATAAAGGAAAACCAATTTTAAGATGGCGAAGTAGTTGAAAGACACAAAAATTTGGTTTTGAGAGTCTTAACAATAGCGTTCCTTTCCAAGGACCCAAACTAACTTTCTGCATCCAGAGACAAGATTTAGTGGAACATAGAATGAATTTGAGGATTCACTTCACACTTCTTCTACTGTTTATATTGGGAATCTCTCCTTTTATACTACCGAAGAGCAAATCTATGAGCTCTTTTCTGAGGTGGGAGAAATCGAGAAAATAATAATGGGCTCGCATAATAATACAAAACTTCATGTGGCTTTTTCTTTGTTATACGAGTTCTGGTAGGATACAAAGGAGAAGATTTGCACCTGTAGAAATAAATGTGTCGTAGAGTTTGTAGATATAAATTTTCAGTGGAATTGGTATTGATTAGTGGAACAACCATTGGTTTTGAAAGAGTATTGTGTTTGAAAGAGTGGCACTAATACAGGATAAGAAATTGGAAGTAAAGCGAATCCAGAGGAATCCATTGAAAACAATCGCTCTTGTGTTGGGAAGTCTAGTTGTGTGAATGCCTTTGAGAAACTAATGAGGAACTTAGCAATTAGGGGTTCTTCAACATTTCTTCATACCCAAAATCATCATTTTTATTTCTTTCCAAATCTTTTGTTCTTCCTTCGAAACGATTCCCTCATGTCATTCGTTCTCATCGAACGGAACAGTGCAACGCAACGTCAAATTCAGGGTATTCTCTGTTGAACGATCCGCTCCCAAACTGGAATACATGGAGGTCTGTGTTGACACCAAAATAAAGATACACGTCACTTTTTTATTTATCAGGTTAGTATTAGTGTCTTGGATTTTATATTTTGTGCAATTGGGCTTGACCTTGAATGAGCGAGGTTAGTGTCTTATCGACTTTTGAATTGGAAAGAAACATGTTCAAATTTGTTTCACGATTCTTGAATTGCATTTCACCATTTTATGTTTATGGGTATTCTATCGTTAAATATTATTAGGATTTGTCTTTCTTTTCTTGATCAAATTCATATAGCATGTGTATGATTCTTTGTGGAAATCCTTCTCCTATAGATTCATTAGTAAGGTTCTGTTTGGTTGAGGAATTAGAATTTGACTTAAAAATCCAATTATTTCAGAATAAGGTTTTGAAATTCTGGTTTTGTGTATTCGGAAGATAGTTTGGACTGTTTGGTTGACTTGGAAGATGACTGAGACAATCCATCTTTTGCATTTGGTTGCCAATGCAGATATTAGAATTAGAATTGAGAATTCCTATTTCAAATACCAGTCAATACTGGATGACATGAGGTTTGACGTCAGATACATATTTCCAATTGCATATCATTCATATAAATTCCGCATCGTCAACTCGTGCTCTGATGTATCGAACTTGATATACTCCATGTATACTAGACCGGGTCTCACATTTAGAACTTAATATTAATATTAAGATTATAACCAAATAGATATTCAGATGAAGAATTAATTGATGGCGTTCCTCTATAGTTCTGAAACAAGATGTTATTTTTTTTTACTTCTATTCTCCCTGTCCAAGATATATGTCTTGTTTACGACACATAAAGTCTTTTTGGAATGGCAATATTAAATTATCGGACTCCCATAATAGTTCTGTTGCCAGTGTTCCAATATCTGCTCGACCAATTAGTATTAATTCCGCCAGTGCGAGCTCTGCCGCTTTCCTGAGAAATCACGCTCTCTTTACCCGCCACGAGCTCCGCCGCTTTCCTGCCCTGCGGCACCGCATAATGTGGAGAATCAACGTATTTGATGGACTTGAGAGACTCCACTATCCACCCTAGCAGAGCGCAGTTGCGGTTGTCTATGCTGAGCGGAAGCATAACTCCGTTTCAATTGTTGCCCAACACAAGCGGTCCCTCTTCAAAATCCCCGTTCTTTATCAAATTCCCTGAAATATTGCACCAAGTTTAAACACCAAAATTAGTAGAGCTTTCTTAACAATAATTAGCACATACCAAAATTAGGATCGTCGGTATTATAATTCCAAGTATTATATTTGCGGTTAGAAAGAGAAGTCTTCGATCGCTTGTCTGTCTAAGAAAATAACGACCCATTTACTATGCACAATACAACAGTTCCGAAATATTCAACCACAGAAGAGCGATGTGAGAAGATTCACGGACCTGATGCCCAATTAAATGGGGCTCATAAAATTCAAAACCTGAATTCGATTTCAAATTCCACCGATTGGGTGGGAAGATGGTACCGCTCATTTTAGGGTCTAAACCAGATTTTGAGTGAGGAAACCTGAATTGCAAATGTGTTCCAAATGGCGGATTTGCTGAAAAAGCGGAATCCCACCGCCAATTCCGCCCCAATTCCAACAAGCAAACGGGGCCTAAGGTTTATTAGAACCCATTTGAAAATCTTGAATGAATCATTTTGTGTTCAATGACTATCTTAGTTATGGGTTTGGATAATGTGATTTATTGTTAAAATTGCTTCAATCAATCTCTCTTGTATGCATATGGCTTCTATTTTTGACTCCCTTTACAAGTTAGGTTGTAACCATGACACCTGTGCATTATCTACTATGTTGTCCCTCCATTGTAATCTATTGCATGCCTCTCCTTAAAAATCCTTTTCAGTGCAAAAAGGCACCTGACTATAAATCACTCATGCATAGCTTGTGTCACCATGTCAATTTAACTGTCAACAACCCTCATTGGAAATATACAAATTTCCTTGTTAAAATGTAATATAATTATTACAATAATGTAGACCCCAAAATATATCACATTTGGAATCATAGTATTTATGGGACCTAACATATGTTTCCTGAACATTGGTAAGTAAAAGGTGCTATATATTGTTATGTCAATTTTAGTCTTGGAAGTGGTGATTGGAAGATGAGTCAGTTATTATCTAGTCATAATAGTACTAATAGGGTTAAGAAAACATAAAAGATAGTGGATTTCAAAATTCTATGTCTTCTTCATTATTCTTCTAACTACTCTGTCATTAGAAAGAGAGGAAAACCCATTTTAACTACAATCTAAAAAGTTATCTTTTTTGCAATTTTTTCAAAAAATAATTTTTAAAACTATTTTTAATAATTTTTGAAACAAATCTTATGAAATTGGATTTTAGCACAAAATTATATATTAAACTGTGTTAGGAATAAGAATTTAAATTCTTATCATTGGACTACGCTTTATGGTCATCTCGTAGTATTTTGGATATTCTTGTATTTATATTAGTTTATATAGGAGTAATGGCATATGAGGGTGAAAGTAATTAATATAGAGATTTTTAGAGTGGGAATTATTATGACTATGGTTAGAAGTGCAAACATAATTCTAAGTTAGTATCTATTGTTAATTAGTGATTTTCTTGTGGTCATTTATTATGGGATGCATTTGTGTTGTAATGCTTGAAGTGCATTAGGATTTTCATGAAGTTAGTCTCTTGATCTTTAAATGCCTTGTGTTAATGTTTCATGGATGGTAATTTCATAGAATGATGTACCTAGTTACATTATTATATGTTTGTATAGTGAAACGAGTTACTTGGTTTTTGACGATATGCCAAAAGACTTTTTGTTATCTTTTCTATTCAAAAGATCCTTTATTACGTGTACATAGTTAGGAATTATATGTATTTTTAGGAAGGAAATAGCTCGTGCTAAATTGTATTGTAATTTTTAAGTGAGTAATCATTGGATGAAGATCAAAAATATATAATGATTCAAGTAATTTTACAATTATTAATAACCTTAAAAAAAAATATGAATAGGTCTTGTTTGTAACAAAATGGATGTCTAAATGGCAAGCGTAGGAGCGGGAGTGGGAGGTTTTTTGAATTTGAAGGCAGGCAGGAAACCTGGTCTACAGGTAGTGGGATCCTCAGGGGATGCTAGTATCGATGGATCCATTGCAGATCATGACTTTGCAGACCCAAAAAAAAAGGAAGGGGTCCCACGTGACAAACAAAAAGACCCTGGAAAAGTGGGGAGCAGGGGGTAGAGATTCTTGGCGCTCTTCCTAGACCAGCCTCAATCACGGGGACCCAACCACGTGATCAGGAAAGGAATGTCTTCAATCACTGGTGATCAACTCTTTTTGGGGTTAAACCTACAGGCAAGTCCTCTTTCCCTACGATTAAGGACATATCATATAAGGAAAAAGGAAAATATGCCATTGAGATTCGTGACAAGCTTGTTGATCACAATATTGCAACCATGGCTCATACTTTAGTGAGTAAATTTATGGGGCCAAGGCCAAAAAATGATATTGTCAGGGTCTTTGCCAAAAAAATATGGGATTTGAAGGGTCAAGTCCAGATCACTGCAATGGAGAAGGGTTTTATATCCTTTGAGTTCTCCTGTAGGGAGGACCTAGACAAAATCTTATGTGTCAGAACTTGGTCCATAGGGAAAATGATTTTGGCACTGCAAAAATGGTCTCCCAAGATGGATCTAAATGATTCTTTCTTTGTTTAAGCCCCAGTGTGGGATAGACTACCAGAACTCCCCTTGGCATTCTGGTACAAAGATGTTTTTGATGGAATAGAAAAATCCTTTGGAACCCTTCTCTTGATTGACCTAGTCACTGTGGCAAGGTGATGCCTCACCTATGAAAGGATTTATATAGGGGTGGAAGAAGGAAAAGACATGGTAGAGACCATAGAGATCCATTCCAAACTAGGTAGACATGTGCAAAAACTAGACTTTGAAAGTGTCCCTTTCATCTATTTTTATTGCAAGAAAACATGAAACTATGCCAAATCATGTCTCGTGTTCCAAATTTGGAGAAAGAAAGGAAAGCACAGAATTCCCTAAAAAAATCTGGTAAAACCTTCGAATGGGAACTGGTAGATCCAACAAGGGAGAAAAAAAAGAAGCCCCAGGGGGGTATTGAGGCTAACGCCCAAAGAGTGTGGAAGAAAAAGGATTTAGCAGAGGTGAACACATAAACTAATACAAACCAAGTAGACATTGAAGATAATATAAACAAAGATGATGGGGAGATCTTCCATCCTCAGCAAGAAAGTCTAGAGGATAGGGGGGAGTTTCTTCCCCTTGATGGTATTGAAAATATCTTAGAACTTAATATCCTACGAGAGGTCTCAGAAGAGATCATAATTAAGGGAGATGAATTGGCTAAAGGAGGGGATTCTTGCCCTGGGATGGACCACATCTCCTTTGTCCTAGACTCCCTCAAACCTTCATTGGAGGAAGGGTTCTCCATTCTGAAGAAAAATATGTACAGAAGAGTCCCCTCTCAGGAATCCAACCCTTGTTCTAAGAAAGTGGCCTCTGGGTAGGTTTCAAAAATGGAAGAACTGGTGAAATCAACTTCCCCATGGAAGCTCACTAAAATGGAAGAGCTCTTTGTGAGATAAAAAGAAGTAAAGGAGGGAGAGTGGACTTCGGTCTAGAAAAAGAAGAAATCTAATAGTAGAGATCCTTCTCTAGTCTCCCTAGTAGCAACCAGAAGTAGAAATAAAGCTGATGTAGGGGCCAAATCAAAAACTCTAGGGAGAAAGAAAGCAAGCTAGGTCAAGCAAGAAGAAGCTAGCAAGAACATAGCGGATGGGACCCAAAAGACCATCCAAGAAGTTTTCACCTCCAAAAAGAAATGAAATTCATATCTTAGAATATTCATGGGCTAAATATCTCACATAAGCAGGACGTTATCAAAAATATGATAAGGGATCACATACTTGATATTATGTTAATCTAGGAAACCAAGATGAAGAAGGACAAGCTAGAGGGTATTAGATTTTGAAAATCCATGGAAATAAAAGCTTCTAGTTCCGAAGGAGCTTTTGGAGACTTGATGACTATGTGGAATTCCTTTCACCTCAAGGCTGAAGTAGTTCACGAAGAAGGTAATCTACTCCTTATGAATTTTACTAAGATAAAACACAATGAAAGTTGGTATATTTTGAATATATATGCTCCTAATTCCAAAAAAGGTAGAAGTTTTTACTGGGAGAAAATCAAAACCATTATGTCTAGCTCAATCTAACTAAGGGGATAATCATGGGGGATTTCAATACTACCCTCAAAGAAGGGGGAAAATAGGGAGGTATATCCCTAGATCTAGAAAGTAGGCAAGATCTCATGGATTTCATTAATGACCAAGCCCTCTTAGACTTGGATATCTAGGGTGTTGACTTCACTTGGTCCAACAAGAGAATTGGTAGGGAGTGCATTCAAGTCTGGCTAGACTGTGCTTTGATCACTGTTGACTGGATTAATCATTATAATCATAACCTTTTGGCCTTGGTTAGAATTGGCTCGGATCACTCTCCCATACCTCTATCTATCGACCAGATTGCTAAGAAAAGGAGCTTTCCATTCAGATTCAAAAAAATGTGGATCTCTCATCCTAACCTGAAAAACAAAATAAAAGACTGGTGGAATATAGATGTAAAGAGAACTGCCATGTTCAGGGCGGCTAAAACGCTTAGAAACATTAAATCGAATATCAAACAGTGGAATAAGGAAGAATTTGGCAATATATTCTCTTCTAAAGACAAGGCTATCATGGACCTAAACCTCATTCAAGAAGAAATCCAAAGAGATGGCTATGATGAGATCAGATTGACTAAGGAGAAATCTATGTTGTCAGAGTATCATAATATAATAGGGAAGGAGGAGACTTTCTGGAAGCAGAGATCAAGGTCGATCTGGTTAAGGGAGGGAGAACAAAATACTCATTTCTTCCATCTTTCTACTATGAGACACAAAGCGGCCCACAAAATTAGTACTATTAAGAAGGGAGACCAAATTTTACAGGAGGAAAAGGACATTGTGAAGGAAGCTATTGCTTTCTTCTCTTCTCTCCTATCCAAAGATCAAGAGATGTTAAAGGGGGATCTGGATACACTTCTTAACAATATTCCTAAAATCATCTATGAAGACCAAAACAAAGTCTTATGTTCTATTCCGGACTTGGCTGAAATCAAGAAAGCTTTGGATTCTCTTCTAGGTGATAAATCCTCAGGTCCTGACGGCTTCCCGATGTTTTTCTTTCATATTTACTGGGATGTGGTGAAATTTGGTGTGGTCAACATGGTGTAGGAATTCTTTGGTTCCAAGAACCTCCTCAAAGAACTTAATGCTACTTTTTTGGTGCTTATTCCTAAGACCACGTGGGCGAACTCGATGGCCCTTTTCAGACCCATTAGTCTATGCAACTCCTTCTTCAATATTATCTCAAAATTCATCACCTCCATAATTCTTAAAGTGATCCCCTCTATTATTACTCCTCAACAGTCTATTTTTGTGCTTGGAAGACAAATTCTAGATTCCATAATGGTGGTGCATGAAGTGATTCACTCGTTAGAAGCTGGTAAAAGGGAAGGCTTCCATCTTAAGCTCAACTTGTCCAAGGCTTATGACCGGGTTGATTTGTAGCTCCTGCTCAGGGTTCTTGGTGTCTTTGGATTCAATTCAAATACCTATAAGATTATCCATCAAATCATCTCAACCCCCTCTCTGGTAGTTTTGGTCAATGGCTCCCCATCAGCCTTTTTCAAACCCACCAAGGGTTTGAGACAAGGGGATCCTCTTTCCCCTATTCTCTTTATCATTCTTGTTGAATGCCTAAGGAGGCTCATATCTACCTCTAGGAGCTCAAGGGCTTTGAAAGGTATAAAACTATCATCTGGGACCTATGTTTTCTCCCACCAGCATCTCGTTGATGATACCATTTTAGGAGGTGAGGCCTCAGTGGGTGAAGCCAAAGTGGTGAAGCATTTTGTCAACTCCTATAGTACTAGAGCTACTGGCCAATCCATAAACTGGAATAAAATCTCTATCTTCTTTATTAACACTCCTAAGGTGAGACAAAGGAGAATTATAGATATCCTAGGTTGTTGCATTGACTCTCTCCCAGCCAATTACCTGGGCCTGCCTTAAGGTGTTAAACCACTAGAAGCATTTTGGAAAAAATTAATTGATAGATTCAATAGGAAGCTAGCTAGTTGGAAAGGGGTTACTCTAAGTCCGGCAGGAAAAATTCAATTGGTTAAATCTACTTTGCAAAACCTTCCAACCTATGTGTTAAGCCTCTTTTCAATGTCGGCTAAAGATGTGGAGGCCATGGAAATAATTCAGAGAAGATTTCTCTAGTCTGAGACAAAAGAACATAAGAGACTCCATCTTATAGCCTCGGACAAATTTTATCACCCTAAATGTGTTGGTAGACTAGGGATAAGGAGGATCATACCTTTCAACAAAGCTCTCCAAGGTAAACAAATATGGCACATCTTCAGTAGAACTCAGGAATGGCATGGCACCTTTGAAGATAAGTATCTTACTAACAACTCAATTAATCATTTCTTTGGAGATAATGATATGCTGAAAGGCTCTTACATTTGGAATGGTTTCCTCAATGCAAAGGATATTTCTAAATCAAAGGAAAAATGGAAAATAGGGAATGGCCACTCTATCAACTTCTGGAATGATAACTGGCTTCAGTTGGAACCTTTGAGGGACTGTGAGCCTTTCAATATTTGGATGGAGGAGTGCATCCACATCTATGGTTCCCAAGTCTGTAACTACAGAGTGGACAATGCCTAGGTGGACCTTTCCCATGTGCCTCGGGACTTGATTCCTCTTATGATTTCCCTTAATGCGGTCTCCCTATCTCCTTAGGATGTGCTTATTTCGAAAGGTTCCCTGGCCTTACCCCCAAAATTAATGTCTTCTTCTAGATTTTTCTTCAGAATCACATTCTTATGGTTGATAATCTTATAAACAGAGGTTTCTAGATCCCCAACAGGTGTGTGCTCTATAGATGCCAAGTTGAATTTGTGAACCATATGTTTATTCACTGCTCCTATGCTAGAAAAATTTGGCAATTTCTCCTTTCTTCTCTGGATCTATCCTGGTGCTTTCCTCTGTCTTTTCAAGACTTTTTTATCCAATGGGATTTCTCCTCTAAAAATACTGATCCTCGCTATTTATGCTTGTGGATTCTTCCACATTTATGTTGGGGAGTTTGGAAAGAACACAATAATCATATCTTCCAATATAGTTCTACTCCTCTCAAAATTATCTTTGAAAAGATGCACTTTGCTCTGAAAGAAAACTTTTTTTTTCTATGGTGGCTCTTACCCTTTTACAAGAAAGGACCAGACTATTGTCTCTAAGAGGAGCATTGAGAAAAGATAGAATTGCACTTGGATTTGTCCCTTGAAAGGTTGATTTAAGGGAAACTTTGATGGTGTGGCCAAAGAAAATCCTGGCAAGGTGGGTAGTGGAGGTGTGATAAAAAATTGCTATGGTTCTGGGATTGCTATGGTCACCTTCCCTCTCAGCTCTCAAACAAAACACTTTGCAGAAGCAAGTGCATCCCTCCAAGTTACTAAACTAGCCTATGACATAGGGGTCAAAAAGCTCTGGCTCAAAGGAGACTCCAAGAACATCATAAACTATTTATATTTAAACCACTCACCTTCATGGACTATATCTAACATGATAGAAGAAACTCACACTCATTTAAATTCTTTTGAAAAGGTTCACATATCCCACATGTATAGGAAAGCCAGCCAGGTTGTTGACTGGTTTTCCATCTTGGCTGTCAAAAAGGATGCAATGATAAGATGGTATCATGATAGAGATTTCCCTTGTGAGGTGAAGGATTTAGTTGAGAGGGATAGATACCAAGGAAAGGAGGGAATCATTAATGATAATAATGAATTGTAATGTGGTTTATTGGATGTGCCATTCCATAAAATGTAAGTACTGGATTGATATGAAGGATAATAACTATGCATCCCTCTTGCATGCTTTCTTGGTGTTCATTCCCAAGATTAATATCTATTTTCAAAGGCAAAATAGGAGAAAGGTTAGGATGACCATTGTGAGAAAAAATCAGCACAAAAACTATCTGTCAAACTAGAGTTTTGTTCAAATCCATCCTTGTGCGATGGGAGGGAAAAGACACAGAAGGGAGCTTGCAAATGACAGTGGGAAATGGAGGAGACACACCAAGGTCTAGAATGCTCTGCAAAAAGGGGATATCACAACCTTCATAAAAAGGCAACATGGAAGTAAGCCGATGGTCACTAAGATGTTCATGAAAAGATAGAATGAAGGGTGTGTGGAGATAGAAGGAAATAATTTCATAGTTACTGAGGAGGTCATCTCAAAAGTCACTGGTATCCCCATTGTGGGAAAGAAATTCTACATGGAACACAAAATCTCTGACACAACCATCAATGATTTTGTGAGAGATGAGGATGAGAAGAAAGCTATTGTTAAAGTGGGAATGTACTACCAGCCTAAAGGAATAAAAATGTTGTGAAAATTTGTTCTCAAAGCTCTGATATCTTATGTGATGTTGGACACAAGGTTTGATAGGATCAGGACTTTCCACTTTGTGCTATTGAATCATCTCAGACATGGTATGAAGGTTTCCATCCTGTCCTACTTGTATTCTTCCATAAATCATAATATAAATGGCTTTAGGGACAATAATATAGCTAACCCTTCTTTACATGAGAGATTGTTACTTTTAATTTACAAATATTTCAAAGCCCAAACCCTAGGGAAGGAAATTGTGGACAACAAGGAAAGAGAAGATATCTCTCATTTAGACTATGTCCCCTCTAACCTAGAAGATAGTGTAGGATTATAATTAGAGGACCATGAGGAAGAAGAGGTCAAAAAGCAGAAACATGGCTCTTCCTCTAAGAAGAGAATTGCAAGTTCAATCAAAAAAGAAAAACCCTACAAAAAATAGGCAAGAATGGAGATCTCCTCAGAGGAAGAGTACAATGAAAATGTGGAAGATATGAATACTGATGAAGAGGAGGATAACTCCAGAGGTGAGGCCAAGAAGAAAAGGGAACAAGAAATGGGGAAAAATACTAATTTAAAGGGGCAATGCTCAGGCTGACTATCAGTACATCTACCTATCAGTGAAGGTAACACTCCCCCTTTCCCTTTTGGAGCCCATGGAAATATTTAGGACCCAAAAAATAAGGTGCCTAATGATGACTAGGATAACCCCTCAACCTAGTCCCCAAACCCACATGGCTATTGAGAAGATAAGAAATAGCCCAGAGGGGAGTATCACAACGATGAATGTGGAAAGGGGAAATAAGTTTTGCATAACTTTAATATGAATACTATGTGGATGGGGATTATAAGGGAAGCTGGGAATCCTAAAATTCTTGATGAGGATGGTAGAATCCAGAAAGAGGATCAGATAGATCCAACCATGGTTGTCCTTAGTGACAAGGCCAAAGAAATGGAGCTACACATTCTCAATAATGCTAAGAACAATATGTTGGATCAATTTAGGTCATTTAAATGTCTTTTTCATGAATTGGGAGACCTCAAGGAAAAAATCCAGGGAACCGAAAGCAACAAGGATCACAATGCCACAAAGGATTTTCATTGCCTGGACTCAAGGGTTAACCAGATGGAGGAAAAGATGAAGAGCCATGAGGAAACCCTCAAAAGTATTGTAGAGTAGAACTTCAACATCTTGAAGGCCTCAAATGAGAACATCAAGTTTCTCATTGACAAAATGGAAGAAAAGTTGGATGGTAAGGAAGTGCAGATAATTAAAGAGGCAAAAAAAGGAGAAGCCCAATGAGGGTCCAGGTAAGAGAACATGGGCCAGGTCCAAGAAGAACAAGGATGAAGAAGACTCTAATGACATCCATAAGATCAAGGAGGCGATAGAGAAGATGGAGCTTCTTGATACCAATGTTGTCGTAATACTTAGGAACCTTTCCTAAACTTTCCTCCTGTGCTTTTTTCCTGTCCCTATTTTGCCCTATTTTGACTATTCTATCTCTGTGGTGGACTTTATCTTTGCCTACCTATGACCTATTTCATCTTTGTTTCTATTATCTTAAGACTTCAACTTTTATTTCTTTATTTTAAGTTGTAGTGGGTTTCAGGAACTATGTAAAACTTGTTTTACGTAATAAAAAAATAACCTTCTTTTGTAATTGTTTAAACAAGATAGTTTGGATTCTTTTGTCATTTCATGTTGAACATCTTCTTGTAAGGATTCATTAGTTTTGGGGTGGTTTTCATTTGGTACGAAAGGCCTTAGGGGTTGTTCTAGTTTATGATCTTGACTATATATTTGCATTTATTTGATATTTTTATGATTACTGATTTCATATGTCAATTTGATGTTTGCATATGGAAGATTTATATAAATATTGGTTGAAGCGCAACTATGTAATTCAGGACATAGGAGGGTTGATCACGTTCTTGGATATTTTATGGTTGGAATCTATTACAAGTTGAACTAGCGATGATTGCGGTTCTTTTTATTTAGCATTTTATTGGTGGAATTTTATTATGGTTGTTGGCACTCTTGTAGCGTAATTATGCAATTGATTGATAAATAAGGACTTATATATCCCATTTGATGGAACAGATCCAAAGGAGGACATATCTATGAGCATGTTGTATCTAGACTATGGATTATATTTTGGGAACCTAAAGAAGTTCCTATGAGATTCTTGTCATTATGTGTATATGAATTTTGAGGGATGGAATAGTTTTCTTGAAAATTTACATCACCATAGAATTCCTACAATTAAGGAGCACAATATAAATGCAAGGGTTCCAAAAAATGATAAGACTACTATTTTAGGCAGTAAATACTTTTCTTCAGTCATCTTTGGATATGGAGGTAATGAGTAATTTTCTAGAATGAAGAAGCCAGGGTTTCCCATAAAAAATGCTATGTAACACTTTTATTTAGAAAAAAACCTCCTTCTAGAATCTCCCCTGACAAATTATTGAAAGAAACATTCATTTATTCAAGTAATTTTAGTCTTGCAAGGGACATTGGTATTGGAATTGATAAATAATTGCTAGAAAGATCTATTTCTATGAGATTTTGTAATTTGGAGACTAAGTTTGGAATTGGACCTTGAAAGGCATTGTGGGATAGGTTGAGATGATCTAATTTTGTGTAGTCTCCAAGAGAAATTTGAATCCCCCTAGAAAGTTGAATTCCAAAGATGTCACTAGCTTCAGCATTTATAATTTTACTCATCTCCACAGGCAAGGGACTTTGCAAAGAATTCCATGAAAGGTTGGGGTAGAATACCAAATTTTGAAGGCTTGTAATGACATCAGGAGGTATCCTTCCCACTAATTTATTGTAAGATAAGTCAATGAGCTCCTACTTCTGACACCCTGATAAACTAACAGAGATCTCGCCTAACAAGTTTTTGTGTTGAAGTGAAAGATGTCTTAGTTGTTGCGAGTTACAAAGAGAATCTGATATTTTTTGAGATAGCCAGTTGTGACCAATATTTAGTAGTCTGAGATGTTGCATTTGACCAATCTCACTTGGAATGCTTCCTTCTAATTTGTTCCCACCCAACCAAAATCTTTCCAACTTCTATAATCTATTAATTTATGAAGGAATAGTATCATTGGAAAGATTATTGCTTAACCCTAAATAGGTTAAGTTATTAGTTCCTTCCATGGAAGAGAAGTATTGTGGTGGAAGAGAACTATTGCAGAGGGGTAGTCTTTAATGAGTGATTAAAATTATATTTTCCTACCAATCAACAGTCAGGTTAAACAAATGTTAATTTAAAATGCAAATCTTTGAAGGTGAAATATGCTAAAAGATTACCAACGAAGAAATTTGGTGGCCTATTATTGGCCTCTGTTGAGGGATATAGAATATCAGAAGGAGTTTTCCCTTTCACAAGGCAAGAGAAGGTGGATTTTTAAAAGTGGCAATGAATACTACCTACTTTTATGTTGAGATGGATCTAGATTTCAAGGCTCGAGATGGCTCAAATATTTAAGAGCAAGGACCTTGTGGTAGATGCAAGTGCACATGTACATGTAGTGGCCAACTATTTAGGAGTAGGGACCACGTGGAAGATACAAGTGTACATGTAATATTATCCATGCTAAATTTGTAACAAATTTACCATTGATTTTGCATTTTTAGTGTTATTCAGAAGCACAGTTGTAACTAGAAAAATAATACAAGAGCCTCATGCCAGCAACAACACAAATACTGTGTGGCTATAAAATAGCATTCTATGGTTTATTAATCTGAAAGAAAATACTGAGGCACTTAGGCTTATAGAGAAATAGCTGATTGTGTCATTGAACTTGGGCATTTGAAGATAGTTGCATGTAGAGGAGACATGCAATGGTTTTGCTGGAAAGTGGGATCGTTTCTTGACTTATAATATTTTGTGTCCTATAATTTTATTTGGGTGGGATGATGATAGTACTTAAATTGTATAAAAAGAACTAATTTAAATTTTTAATTGTCATGGGGTTGTTTCTTGGTTCAAATTATGTAATGAAGTATTTAAAGGGCTTGTTTCCAAGGGATTCAAGACATTAATTAGGGCCAAGTATCAGTGTAGTTGAAGTTTGTGAATCTAGCAGGTCTTTAAAGCCTATGAATATAATTTTGCAAATTTATATTTAACATAGATCAATGCTTTATCGTGAACTCGGGTTTAATTATTAATGTGTATTTAAATTTACATGTAAATTGATTTTTCCTTGTTTCATACATCATTTTATTTTCATCTGAGGAACAAAATCTAAATATACTAGTTCCCCTAGTACTATTTTCAATCTCAGTTTAGGGCTTGGAGAATACCAGGAAGTCCAAAGGAGGCTATTGTAGTGGAGCAATCCCATTTAGTTTTTATGAGCCTAATAAGCCTTTAGTAAGCCCTCTTGTTAGCCATTCAAGGAACATTTTCCTGGCAAGGTTTAGCACACTTGCATTAAAAGGTTATTTACTTGGAAAATCTGAATCTAGTAGTCTTTTCAAGATGGTTTTAGCTTGTTACTAAAACTATACCACTTTCTAAAGTTTTGGAGACCTTTCCCAAGCAAAGGTAGTCTTTGTTTTACCTATTTAGTTCAGTAATAGTCCTCACACAAGAGATTTATATGAAGGGAATGGATAATAGATATATTTCAATAGAATAATTTTACTAAACGATAAGAGTTGCACTATAACATTTTTCTTGATAACCAACATGAATTCATATCCACATTGCCAACATTTGGTAGGAAATATGATGTGTTGTAGATCTTGTTTAGATTGGCAATCGATTGTGGTATGCTTTTGTTTATCATGTTGTCTAATAATTCCAAGAGATTGAGATTGGAAAAAAATATTCTTATCAATGGGGGAAAACATACCAGTGAGATGATTATTTGACACTTGTATTTCTTGCAAGTGGGATCAATTTGTTAGAGAAATTAGAAAAGCTAATATGTTATTGCAATCACTAACAAGATGATTGGTGTAGATAAATCTGATGAAGAAGGTTCAACTTACCTAGCTCCATTGACACCATTCCACTGAGTTGGTTCTTAGATATAACTAGTTCTATGAGATTGGAACAATTTCCAATGGAATTAGGTATTTTTGCACTAAGCTGATTTCCCCATAAACTGAGTAATTGGAAATTGCAGAGCTTAACATCAATTTCCTTTAGAATATTTCCAATAAGCTTGTTATGGTACATAAATAAATCAGTCAACTTTGATAGATTTGTTAAAGAGTTGGGAATGAGTCCTAATAAGTTATTTTCCAAAAGGAAAAGAATCTACGTGTGAGTGGGCATGCCCAATTCAGGGGGTTTGGTGCCTTGGAGATAGTTTTGGTGCAAATTTAGCTAAACTAGTCAAGGAAAATAGATTTCCTAAAGAGCTTGGAATGGGGCTTGATAAGTTATTTGTGTAAAGGAAAAGAATCTACAGGTGAGTGAGCTTCACAAATTTAGAGGGAATGACACCTGATAACTTATTCATATTGAGGGGTAGGCTCTATAGTTGAGACAGGGTTTCCAATTCAGAAGGAATGCGGCTGTAGAGATCATTTTCTCCCAAATCTAGTTCAACTAGTGTGGAAATTTTTTTGAAGGGGGAATGAAACCTATGAGATTGATTTCAACCAAGATGAGGAACTTCAATCTTGGGAGGAAACTTAGTTCAGGAGGAATGTTGCCATGTAGTTGGTTAAAGGAGAATGCTAGATGATACAAACTGCGACAAGCCGAAAAAGCATGGGTAATAGTTCCTTGTAATTGATTGTTGTATAGCCAAAGTACCTACAGATAGTGAAGCTGGTTGAGTTGAGGTGTGTTGGAAAGTAAATTAATTATACCACCAACATTCATAAGAGAAGATTCTAGTAGCTTTGACTATTGACCAAGGAAGCTTCCAAGATAGGTGAAGAAAGTTAGCAATTTGGCTTCTAGATAGGTGAAGAAAGTTAACAATTTGTAGATTATTCTTCCAATCTCCAGATTTCTCTATTAATGTACAAATTTATTATAAATTAATAGAGAAGGTCTGTGATCAACTAAGCCCAATTTGGGTTCCCAATATAGTATCAGAGCTGATGGTAGATGGTCCAAGAGTCTGTAGAGGACAAGAAGAATATGGTGAAGTGTAATGTGTTTCATTGTTGGTGATGGGGGCTCTTTGGTTCATTTCCTTCTGGTTTGTTTTGTTTTTGTTTCTCTATAATCACTTTATTTTGTGGATGGAGGGTGAAAGGTTAAACTTCACAATAAGACCAACACCATTTCACGTAGCCTCGTCGTAATTTTCACCTGCATAGGAATAGGTGGAAGTGTCTTTCTTTTTGTGGGACAAGATAAGTTTCATCACAACATATCTCATACATTGGATTATGTTGTCAATCAATCTAAACTAACAGTTCAGAAACTGATAAATGTGTCAAACTATCTAGCCCTTGCAAAAACTATAGGCATAGATCAAGTTTTTCTTCCTATCAATGCACAACAAAATATAGTTGATTGAGTAGAAAGTTTTAGTATATTAGTGCATTTGCGGTGGAAAAGAAAGCTTTTATAATTCATGGTGTGGAGTATTTGGAGTCATCTGTGCATACCACAACACCTTCTATTGTGGAGAAGAAAAGTTCACTAGTATTGTAACGCCCCGCCAGGGAACCCAAGAGATCAACACTAAAAGTTATGCTAAGTTATGCAACCAAATTTTTTTTTGTTTACTAATGTTAACAAGAACATTGAATAAAGCATCACATTGTTCTACATACATGAGTATTGAATGAACACATCTTCTCATTTTCGTTCCCAAGGGTCCCTGACGTAGAATTACTTTATAAAACTAACACTATGCTAATATGATCAAATGCTAAAGAACTTTTAAGTACATAATGAAAGTAAGTACATCTCTCTAAATCAAATTACATTACATCAAATGATCACCTACATCCACTACACATGTCGTAGGGTATGTGATGATATTTAATACAATTACAATTATCAAATGCAACATGGATCCATGCAGGGATCATAAATAATCAAATAAACCTCCTACAAGTACAAGATAATAACATCTGACATCTGATACATGAATCTACAACAATGGTGGTAATCTGGTCCAAGTAACAATCAGGTGATGGAGGATATCTGCAACAATCTCAATGGAGAAGTACACTACCTCCCGACCATGTGGAACCCAGAGGTCCACCCCACCGTGCTAGGGAGATAACACCAAGCCCACATACATACTAAGGACCAATCCGAAACATCACCTAGAAAGATTTCTCTAGAAAAAGAGGGTAAATGGGTTACCAAAGGCACTGACCTACATAGGATATCTACGGTGTGAGTAGGAAGGTGTCATCACGCAGATCCACCCTTGAGTTTAGTCCTGAAGGTTCCTCACTAAACCGATGACACTCAAGTGATCATACGTGGCATCGATATCTCTCATGTAGACAAGTATATCGATGATCCACCCTTGAGTTTAGTCCTGAAGGTTCCTCACTGAACCGACGGCACTCAAGGCATGGGCGAAGTATCACAAATTATCTTTTTAATGTTCTCCTAACTAGATCAATTTTTATAATGTTATCACTGGAATTAAGAAACTTGATAATGGATGATCTGTCAGCCACTTGCGGGCCTCGGCGATCCATTGCAAGCCACCCCCTACATCACATCTAGATAACCTACACTAGTTTTCAATCAACACCCATCCTGGTTTGTGGCCACATAGATCAATATAAGCCCCAATAAATAGATAACCAAATAAATCATATTTACAAATCAAAACATTTACTCACTTGGCCACGAACTCAATTAATCCACCAGGAGGTAATAATCAAAAAGATCAAATAGACATCCCAATCATGATCTCGCATTTACAATACCTCAATCAAGTAATAGAAAACAGAATCCACATTGCATCATAAAACATTCAACAACATAGATAACTGATAACCACAACATATACCCGACCTCTGGATTTTACCCCCTATTTGGTCTTCTAATCCCGTATGCAAATCAACTACATCAACAGTAAATTTAACTTGCACAAACAATATACGTCGTAAGAGAACATTGTAACACAAGAATTAACATGTCGTAAGGTAAACCAAGACATAATGATCATATTAACAAGTAATTTTGCTCACACTAATTAATCCCACTAATTAGAATATCCACGTCTACCATAAAATGACCATATTGTTAACACTAATATTGCCTACTATAGCTTGATAAATGAGAACGTTTCTTAACTAATGGAAACATTACTAATCTCGGATACGCACTCCTAAAATACAATTAAAGGATAAAACAATAAGTTTACTAGCAATAATGCTATAACACCTATTGTTAACATTCCATTGCCAAGGCTAAATTTAAATACCAAAAACCATAATGAATTCACTAGTAGGATTAAAATAATGGTTAATAAAATCATTCACATAATAGACTTAATATTCCAAATTAAAATTTAAATAATTTCTCCAGTTTATATTGCTCAACTTTTAACTTAAAAACATGCTTAGTGTTTAATAAAACATATCCTATTAATTCCTAATCAAATTTATAATTACCCACCCCTAACATCTAGCACCTAGGACCTACCTTCCACATCATCATGCAAATCCATATTAATAAAAGGAAACATAAAACATTTTAAAATTTCCCCAAAAGGGCTGCGAAAATCAAGGAGTCGAAGTGACTTGGGGGTGGGTCCTAGCAAATCCCAAGCACTCCACAAAAAAAATTAACCAAGGAATGGCATTCAATGGGTTTGAATACTCATTTATTAATGCAGAACCAAGTGCAAACACTACCCCCCAAGCTCACGCCACCCTATGTTCACAAGGGGCCTGCACAACACATTAATTTGATTAGAGAGTACATTGACCAAGGACAAGGCATGGCCAAGTGGAGGTGGGTGCCAGTTTTGGAGGTTGAGCCCATACCAAATTTAATTCCTTCCATAAATTTGTTTCAAACAAAATTAAAAAGCAATCCCATGACCTGCGTACTAAGCAAGTGGGAAGGGTGATGTCATCACCCAAAGGCAAGGGAATACATTATTTTATATGCCATTTAATTACTTGGCATGGGGGAGTGCGACCAAGGAGGGAGTTGGGGTATTTAAGTGGGTGAGGGGACATGGGATTTGACCCCTCGCCATCACGCAATAACTATACATCCACTTGCAGATTAATTAAACATTTAGTTGTTTATTTAATGCTTTAAAATGTGACATGCAAGACATGGTGTGGGTCCCACATGGGGAGTTGGAAAAAGGTTATCATTTGAATTGTTTCCTAAATATGAATTGTTTATTAGTTTAAATGCTAGGGTGGCAAAAATATAATAAAATAATGTCTGTGTTTTTTTTTGAATGAATGAAAATTCTTTTCCTCATACATTTTCCAGAGAGCTGGAAATATGTATTTGGTTTCAAGACTTAGTTTTATTTTGTGTTGTTTCTCCTCCAAGACTTGGTTTATTTTTCTATTGCATGCAAGAATGGTTTGTTTCCACATTTGTTTACCAAGATAAAATACTAATTCTTTCAATTCAGATTAATTATATGATCAATTAAATGAATAATATGGCAAGTATTTGAATCCAAACACAACTATGCTCCCTTGAGTCATAAAATAACAAATTCTTTCCCTTCCAATCTTGGATTTCACCAATGGTTGAGTTTGAGATGTTTGAAAGTTTGTGATGTTAAAAATCCACATTGCAAACTAAAAATTCTCATTGATTTCCTTGCCTCATATTACATTTTAGAAAATGAGTATAAGCTCTTGTATGATGGAAAAATTAAAAACTAAATTAGATTATATTGAGGGAGCTCAAAACCTACCTGGTTCAACAAACAGGCTGATGAAGTCCAGCCCCTCAACTGCTATCAGAACTGCTCCCACAAGCTCAATCCCTTCTCCTCTTCCTTTCTTCTCTTCCTCCAAGCCTTCTCTTCTTTCTCTATCTTCTCATCTCTAAATTTTGCATATGAAAGATAATAATGACAAGTCTCTCCTCTCTTTTTCCTCTAAATTGGCTTGGAAAGTAGGGGAGAAATATTTTTTTATTTCCCCCTACTATTCAAGTCAACTACCCAAAATAAAACAATTTAAAATTGTAAATTTCTTTTCTTTTTTTATTTTCAATTTATCATTTGAATTAAGTTATATCACTCAATATTTCAAAATTATATGATAAGTTGTATCTATATAACCATATATATAAAATTAACGTATATACAATTAATAATATTATTATCATAAGAGACATAGTGTAAACATATGTATCTAATTATGTTATATCATACTAATAACATTATATTTACCAATATGCCAACATAATATAAATAGCTATCAGAAATCAGACATGAAATCCACAAGGTCAAAATACGACACCAACATGGAACAACACCTAAGATCAATATCATGCTCAACCAGGAAAATATATATCGGATTCATTCTGCCAGAATGAATTCGAATCAGGTAAGTCAAGTAAGATTCCATTCATGGTTTTAGGATGATTAGGTTGGGCTAGGGAATTGGCCTGAGTGCTAACTCCCCTTCTCCGCCATTGAGACATCATAAGGGCATGCTCATCCTGTCAAGCTAGGGAAGTCGATGCCCGGTACCTGCAACCTACATAAAAACCACTGCATGTACATGTGCATATATAAACATAATAACAGACAATGGTAGGGATGGCTGGGGCATGTGGACCCAACTCAATGCAGGTAACTACGCCTCCTCCTCTACCATACAGGCATGTCAAATAGAAAAGAAAAGTAGACATGATACCATACACATGCGGGTATGGGGTGAGTACCAAATATAATCATCATCTAAATTACATCAATTAATTCATGCATTTGAAACATCATATAAAATCCATCATTACTAAATTTAACCATCACATAATGTTTTGTTCCAGTTCAAACATGACAATTAACATTGAAAATATAATTGTTTAATCACACACCACAATATAAATATAACATATGATATATGTCTGATCTAATCAACTAAGATAAAACAGTATCAAACTAAACATAGTCTCAACAGTAATAAGATGCGAGGGGTATTACATCCTCCCCCCCTAGGACAAGACTTACTCCTGGATGTAATACCCAAAAATTGGCACCTAATAAATTCAATCAATTTTGGTGCATTTCTTCAATTTTCTATGTCATCAAAGTCCTATCTCACTAGGCAATTTTCTCTCCTACCTGACTTAATTTGACTTGATGTTAATTGCAAAGACCATAAATTGCAATAATCAAATGCTAAATTAATTCCTAAAGTCTTAGACTTAATTGGCTAAATTACCCCTATGATAAATTAATTTAATTATAAAGTCCTAAGTGCTTTCTAATTAAATTAAAATCTACCCTCTTTAGCTAATTACCCATAAAAAGGAATTAATAATTACTTGATATTCGAATGGACACACTTTTTTGAATTGATAATTCAAGATATTCGAAAGGTCACCTGTGTGGCATTTTCCATTTTTTTTATTAAGTAATTCTTGCATTTTTGTCTCAATGTGGGATTGAAGGGTCAGGAGTTTCGAATCAAGAAATTCTTCCTCCTCCTCTTGGCTCTTCTATTTATTTGGCCTCTTTTTCTCATTCAAGAGGGCAATTTTTGAGAGCATCCTTACTATAGCATTTTTTAGTCTCATATTTCATTGTTTTCAAAGCTCTTTTATTGCATTATCTAGTTTAATTTCTCATATTAGTGTAATTACATTTCACATTTAGATTAAATTTGCTTACTTGTTCTTAGTCTAATATCATCTTTATTTCAAAATCAAATAAAAATCTGCATTTCATATTTCTTTCAAAGTTTTCTAGATTAATTACATTCATTCTTAGCTTAGTTTTATTTTGCTCATATTTTCTTTCAAATCCTCCATTGTTGAATTGGTCTCCCGGCTGTTGGCTCTCATTCTGAGAGTATTCAAACACCCCATTCACATAGGAGGCAACAGGTCACCTCACCATGGAATTTGGATTGAGTTCTCCATACTCTCTCCCAAATTCTATCAAGTGAATAATGAACATGTTGTGTTGTGCCTGATTTAGAGGTCACATTCAGTCACATACATTTTGGCGCCCACCGTGGGGTAGAAAAGATCAATTTCTAGCCCCATTCTTGATTGGTTTTTCAATTTTAGTGTTGGTTTCAGGAATTGTACGGCCATGTAAAGCTTGAAAACATTGTAATATAGTGATGGATGGATAGAATGATGAATCCTATTTCTCATTCTTTTTTTTTGGTTCATTTTTATAAAGAAATGAATAAGTTATGATCATTTTGGTGAAAGTGGGTATTTGCAGATTTGAGATTCTCTGAATATAGTCAGATTGAAACGTTTGGTACAGAAACATTATGAAGAATCAAGATCTCTAATAATATTCATTGGAAAGATACGTGAATTATCTTTCATTTCATTTTTATTTGAGTCATTTTTATGTAGATTTGTGAAAGTTATGGGCATTTGAGTGAAAACTAGTTTTTAACAATCTGCATTGGAGTTGCAGACAATGATTTGCTCTTAAAAAATCATTTATGAATGGAAAAAATAAATGGATTAAATATTTGGAAACTAGATTCATTAATAATTATTGTGAAATTGGTTTGGTTTTATTTGGATTCTTTTTGAGAAAGATATGTGATTCCCTAGGCAGGGTTTGGTGTTTTAAATCTGATTTATGACAGAAAAATTGCAGTCTGAAAAGGTTATTGGTTGAGGAACCAAATTGAATCATAAGACCTTGTAATTTTGGGAAATGGTAGTTCTTAATGTTGGCTAAAAACTTCATTCTTTCCAAAAATTTTAATATTGTGATTTTATGGGTCAAATAAATCAATCTTTAAAGACTGTCTTGAAGACAACAATGTTACATATCTTACGGTTTGCCATTGATTTGTCTTGATTCTATATTTTCGGATGTGTGCTAAATGCTGGATTGCAGATCTTTGGAACTAAGGTGAGTTCTTAAAATCTTTAAAACATTTGGATTTTTGGATTAAAATTGAATCTCTCATGTGTTTGGCTTGAGTGTTTACATGCTTTCATAGAACACATTTTTTATGCTCTTAATGGGAAATAAATGAACATAGATTTGCTTTCATAGAAGTTTGTGTTTAAGTGCATGCTTGTCTTTTAAACATTAAGTAATTCTTGGTTTCAAATATCAAAACATCTCATTGAGTAATCTAGGGCATGGATTCATTCCTAGTTTACATGAAGAGTTAAATGCACCACTTTGTGAACTCACTTCATGTTTACTTGGAAAGTTAAATATTCCATGATTCAAACCCTCTTGCACTTATGAGTAGTATTGATTAGCAGTCTTAGATTACTTGTGATTGATCTAGATTACTATCTTGGGTTATTGGACTCGCTAATCCGCCGGCCCCTCATTTTCGCCCTGTGGTTGCAATCTCAGCGCCACATTAAAGGGGAGGGGTCTATAGGAAAGAAGCGTTGATTGTTCCACTAGGCAACCCTTTTGTGCTTTTTGGAACTCACTTGTTTTCTAGGGTGTGGACTCACTTTGAGTTTGTGTGAGGAGTTAAATGCACCACTTTGTGGACTCACCTCACATTTACTTGAAGGGTTAAATGCACCACCTTTAGTGCTTTTCAATACTTTTTGATAGAGAATTACTTACTTTTCATTTTTTTTAGAAGGCCTGCTTGGGGATTTCATCACCTCAAGGGATGACCTTAACTCCCATGTTCCGGTGGAGTATAAATATCGGGAGGTGAATCCAAAGACACCTCTCTTGGGAATGAATTATATTTCACTCTTGGCTAAGCCTCAAAGAACTTTATACCTTTGAGAAGTGAAGGAGGAGATTTGGGTTACCGTCTCCCCCCGACTGTGTGATTTATAATTCTTCTCATCTATGGATTTGTGCCTCACGTACCTTGCGTATATCGAGGACTCCCTTTAGAAAAGCCATGTATATCCTTGTAGACAACTTGCTAGGATGTTGTTGTGTTTTAAGTTCCTGCTAAAACATTCTCAAGAACATACACAAGTAGAGTCCTTAGGGAGTAGAAATACTAAGTCACTATTCATGTTCATGCGCAAGGTTTCTTTGTCCCTTGCCCATTGCTTGAAGACTGTTTTCTTGAACTCCTTGATTGCTATCTTATGTGCTTGATCAATGACATAAATCTGATCTACCTTTTTGTTTGTGATCTATTTTTCTATTTTCCTGTCGTTCACCGTCAGAAACTGGTTGTCTTGAGTTAGGAATCGATCGATCTTTTCTTTGACTCGCGTTGTCTCTCATTTATTCATCTTATCTCTTTATGCCTCTTGTACCTTGCATTGCGATTGTCTTATCTCGGCTGTTCTAGCCATCTCTTTTTAACAATTCGTACTAGGTTCATCTTGCATCTTGGCTATTCTAGCCATTTATCTCCTTTTCATTATCTTAGAGACAGAGTCTAGCTTTATCCCGAATCTTTTCTCATTACATCTTCGTCTATGACTGTCACGACTCAAAGTGGCAAGACTTATCCCATTCAGAATGCTGATCAAGATCAAAGTAAACCTCATAATCAAGACATAGATCATTCCAAATCTGTTGCAAAATCTAAACTTCGTGAGGAATCCTCACATTCTTCGTCATTCGAAGAGTATTACAATCCATTGTTTCAGATACAGTCTGACTTACTATTTCAAGAGTATTATAACCCATTATTTCAAGACCAACAAGAATCTAAAAGGTCACTTTCTAAAATTGAACCTATTGATTCTTTTGAACCTATCGACTCTTTCACGATTTCTCATAATACTACCAACAAGATGGGAGATCCAAAACCTTCAAAGTTGGTTTTCAATCTCAGCTCTAACATGCCAAAACCTTCAAAGTTGGTTTTCAATCTCAGCTCTAACATGCCAAAACCCTCAAAGTCTGTCTTTAATCTTAGCTCTAGCATGCAAATAGTCAATGCCACTAAGAAGGCTATGACAGAAGCTCAACCGCCTTCCAAATTTGCTAGAAACAAACCTTGGATCTCTCACTGTGACATGATCATTGCTCCAGGGAGCAAGGATACTCCTAAACCCAAAACTCCCTTTGTCTTGCGAGGCCCTGCATCTCCCTCGTATAACTCCACATAGTCTCTAGCTTATGCGAACACTATCACTCAATCTCATGCAAAGATTGTTCTCAAAGGTCCCGAACCTTCGACATCCAGATCAAAACTATCTATGGATAAAGCCCTCACTAAGGCAAATGTCCCCAAAGATCTTGATCTCAATCGGTTCCAATCTATGGTGGGTCACCTGACCTCACCTCACTATTTGCCCTTTTCCAAAGAGCATGATCATTCGTTAAGCCATCCGCATGATGCTCTCCTGCACACTGAAGTTATGATAGGCCCCAAGAGTATCCCCTGCGTCCTCATTGACAATAGTGCTAGCCTAAATACTTTCTCTGCTAAGATGCTTACCCAAGTGATAGATAGTTTTGTTCCCACCAATAGAGAATCCACTGAGTTCTATGATGCCAAGCTACAAGAAATAGAAAAGACCCTGAAGATCAAAGATATTGGCATGGGGGAATATCAGATTGAGTCCATCTTGTCACTAACAGCTCTCCCTCCATCTCCAGATTCTTGTGAGGAACCTTCTGAAGATGGATTTGGTATTAGCTATCAGAGCTATGAGCTTGACCAACCTAGCTGCAGCTTGCACTCACATGCAAATTTAGATGATGAAGAAACACAGATTCAGCCTATGACATATGAAAGACCTTTGAATGATCAAAATTCTGATTCAGACTACCAGAAAGAGTCTTATCTACCTTCTCAAGTGCTTCAAGAACATGATCTTGGTCCTCACCAGGAGGATTTTATACACTCTACTGAACAGATTTCTACTACTACAGCTAGTACTGAATATGACACTGCCTCTAATGGCACACATACTGATTGGGAGCAACTGTTGGATGCTTCCCTTATATTGGGTATGCCCTGGGGTATGCCTACTCTAGATTGTTCTACCACTTCTACTATTGAACAAAATCCTACTACTACTGATTCCAATGGCACACATACTGATTGGGAGCAACTGCTGGATGCTTCCCTTATCTTGGGTATGCCTACTCTAGATTGTTCCACCACTTCTACTATTGAACAGACTCCTACTACTGCCAACTCCAATGGCACACATACTGATTGGGAGCAACTATTGGATGCTTCCCTCCCCTTGGGTATGCCTCAAGGTATGCCTATTCTAGATTACTCTGCTACTTCTACTATTGAACAAAATCCTACTACTGCCAATTCCAATGATACACATACTGACTGGGAGAAACTATTGGATGCTTCTCTTCTCTTGGGTATGCCTCAAGATGTGCCTATTCCAGATTACTCTACTGTTTCTACTATTGAACAAGATCCTACTGTTAAAGAAACACTTCCTATGTTAGATGACAACTATGAAGAAAGTCTACCTCTGACTATGTCTCTAGCTTAATGGGACTCTATATCAGATGCTACAATGAAAATACCAGTTGATGCTATACACCTATATGGTAGTCTTAACAACTCAGAAAGAGGAGAAAGTTATGATCCTCCAGATCAAGCTATTGATGATGATCCTTTCCACCCTCCTGTGGAGATCATTCCTATGGCTCCTAGGCCATCTACTCCAAGCTATACTCCTATTGCTCCAACAAATCATGGGTATGTAAGACCCCATCTTGTTACAATTTCATGGAATCTTGGTAGATCTAGAATTGAAATGGTTCCTATTCGTGCACTCTTACCACCTGAAAGGGGACCTGACTCTTGGAATAGGTTATCTTGGTTAGGCTCACATAATATTCCTCCAAACTTATTTGACTCTTCTAAGATGACTCACAATCAACAACACTCTATGGAAGATTACTTTCTTGATCTATCTAATGCATTCATGAATGATGAGGATGATATTGATATATTTGCACTTGAGCCCATCCCATCGACTTCTCTTCCCTCTTCATCTCCCAGAAAAGTGGCCCGTCCACTTCCATTTCCACCTCTCCACCTTAACCAGTCATATAAGCCTCTTTCATCCATCATTCCTGAGTCTTTTGGAAGTAACTTGGATGTGCAACATAAAAATAAAAATAATGAGAATCCACTTATATCTCAAGGTCACCATGTCCCATCTAATCGACATGTGACTACGAAGAAAGGAAAGAAACAAAGGTGTTCAAAAGACCGTAAAGGTCCTCAAAAAGAAGAAGACAATCAAAAGCCAGAATATAAAATAAAAAATGGATCTCGAAATCCATTCTACAGGCATTGTCATCAAAAGCACCTCAAAGTAAAGAAGAATAAATTCAAAAGATATGTGGATTCCAAAGAAAGAAAAAATCAAAGTTGTCATTCGAGCTTCCAAAATTCTCATGCTTCCCTCCATTCCATCACCCTTGCCTCTCATACTTTACACTCTTCACTCCATCTTGGCTTGTCCCAAAGTGCATATCAGTATCTGCTCATTGCTAATGACATGACTAAGAGAAATCTAGAACGTACTCTTTCTAAGCATTTAGAGTGTGGGAAATTTGAAAAAAAGTTAAGATGTGTCCATGAGGATGTTTGTGGGTCTCACTTAAGTGATCTTTCCTTGACTATGGATCTCTTGACTGTTGGACACTACTGGTTGGATCTCTTGTTACTGCTACAACATCTGGTTCTGATTCTACAACTTCTCAGCTGGCTATTACTACAAATGACTGTGTTTCCAGAGATTCCTACTGAAGGAGAGAAACTGAAAGAGCCCATCAACACTCTTCATTTGAAGAAGTTCTACAGCTGACATTCTCAGTATGCTCATGTACATATTTATTGATCCTGAAAAAATCCTAAAAATTGATATATTGCAAAAAATCCTAAAAATTGCAAAATGTCCTGAAAAAATGATCATCTTAGTGAAAACTTGGCAAACAGGTGCTTTGATGTATCTATTATCCTGGTGAAAACCTGGTAAATAGACGCCTTGATAATACAAAAAAAATTGAAAATTTCAAAAATACAAAAAAATGAAAAGATCAAAAATACAAAAAAATAAAAAAAAGAGAAAAAATACAAAAAAATCAAAAAAAGAGAAAAGTACAAAAAAATTGAAAAAGAGAAAAATGTGCCATTAATGAAAACCTGGTAAACAGGCGTCATGGTAGCAAAAATAGAATCTCTGCCAAGATGGTGAAAACTTGGTAAACAGGCACCTCTTGTTTTCCTTAAGTAACATCTCATCTCAGCGTCGCTTGGCTCTTAGTTTCCTGCTTTAGTTTCCTTCCTTTCCTGCTTTAGTTTGTTTTCCTGCTTTCCTGCTTTAGTTTGTTTCCTGCTTTAGTTTGCTAGCTCATGCCTTGCTTTCAGTGTCTTCAAGATTTTGCTCGACTCTTCATAGATTGGAACTGGTTCACACTTGGGGGCACCTACCTAGTCTAGGGGGCATTGTCCTATTGCTTTCAGAAACTCTTTTGAGCATTGGTCGCCAGTGGTTCCCACTATGCTTGCCTACGGATACCTAGCTTTCGTTCGATCTCTCTTCTTCGGGATTTCTCCCTTATATCAATCACCAGTGATTCTCACTACGTCTGCCTACTATCATTATCTCATTAAGACTTCGAACGTTATCTTTCTGAATCGACTTCAATCCGCTTGAACATGAACTTGAACTGAAACTCAAACTAAATGTGTGTTCCTTTGAGACATGTTGAGCTTTGTTTTCTTTGAGTGCTTGTTTGTTTGCTTTTCTTTTTTGCTTTCTGTTTGTTGGTTTAGTTCCAATGATCCAAAGAATTCATTTAAGAGGGGTGTCCATCTGTAAGAGCCTCTATCTTGTATTGGATGGCCATGCGTACCTCAAATCCTTTTATATGGACACTTTGGTGAGGTTGGTTCTTCTCCTTGTCTTTTGAGTGACTTCTTTCTGCTACTGGTGAAATTGTAAATGCTTGCCCTGTTGAGTGAACGTAAGGGTCACTGCGAGCAATCTTTGGCAAAAGAAGGAACTCCTACATGCTTGGTGTGTTTTTTCACAAGAGACATTCATGTCATTCTAGCATTTATGCTCTAATGCTTATGTTAACTTGCTAGATTAAAAGGAATAGGTGTTCAGGTCATTCTAGCTTCTTGTGCCTTAATGCTTACACCTCATTCCGACAAATTTAAGACTTATGTCATATTCATATTATCATGTTGGGGAGAATTGTATGGCATCTTGCGATTGTCCCGTGCTTAAACGAGATCAATGATGATAAATACGATGAGTCCAACAGCCGAGTCCGGAGGATTGCATTTGTTCATCCTAGGCCTGCATTTAGACTTGCATCTTTCATTCTAGGCTTGCATTTGGAGTGCTTTCTTGCTGCTCTGTTGATTGCTTTCTTCTAGATCTGCTCATCAAAGGTTCTCATCTTTTGTCCTAGTCTCATCTTGGCTACATCCTTTTTCGGGATCAAAATTGAAATCTGACATCTCTAAGTGGCTCAAAATCGTGTTTTAAATATTGGACTCCTTCTGGATCGGATGCTTGTGCAGTCAGCCTTTTGGTGTCATCTTCTTGCTAGATCCTCATCTTTACATCATGTTGTTGAAATCTTTTCTTCTTTTCATCAAGTCAACCCTAGTCAAAATTTGGTCAACCATGGTCAACTATGGTCAAACTTGGTCAACAAGACCTTTGCTTTGCTCCGATTCACTTCTGTAGCTTCGCGAATCTAGTCTAATTGCTTTTTCTCTGCAATCTCTTGTTGTTGATCATCCTTCTGACATGTCATCTTTCGATTTCACTCCCGAGGGGGTAGGATGATTACATCATTTGAATCTTGTCGAATCTATTGTTGAATCAGTCTGATATGAATCATCAGTCCTCATTGCTAGGGGCATCTTCATGCCTCACATCTTGTCATCTGGAAATCTATCTCTTAGGTATCTAAGCAATCTAACTCAGATCCTTGAGGATCATTCTTCATTCTGGAGATGGTTCTTGAAATCTATTGGGTATTGGGGCAATCTAACCCTGATTCCTGGGAGTCAATCTTTGTTCTAGAGATGACTCTCAAAATATCTTTTAGACCGTTATCTGGGAAATCTAACCTGGGTCTCGGAGGGCTGAGCTTCATATTGGGGCAATCTAACCCCGATTCTGGAGACAATCCTAATCTGCATCTAAATCTCACTCTGGGGCATTGGGGCAATCTAATCCCGATTCTCGTCTCTCTCAAGAACCGTTGTCTTTGCAATCTAACTTAGACTTCAAAAAATTCATGCTTTGATTTGCTTTCATCTGTCACTTCAGACTATTCTTTGAATCAACACGCTGTTCGCACATCAATTCAAAGAGGGGAAAATGTAATACCCCAAAATTGGCACCTAATAAATTCAATCAATTTTGGTGCATTTCTTCAATTTTCTATGTCATCAAAGTCCTATCTCACTAGGCAATTTTCTCTCCTACCTGACTTAATTTGACTTGATGTTAATTGCAAAGACCATAAATTGCAATAATCAAACGCTAAATTAATTCCTAAAGTCTTAGACTTAATTGGCTAAATTACCCCTATGATAAATTAATTTAATTATAAAGTCCTAAGTGCTTTCTAATTAAATTAAAATCTACCCTCTTTAGCTAATTACCCATAAAAAGGAATTAATAATTACTTGATATTCGAATGGACACACTTTTTTGAATTGATAATTCAAGATATTCGAAAGGTCACCTGTGTGGCATTTTCCATTCTTTTTATTAAGTAATTCTTGCATTTTTGTCTCAATATGGGATTGAAGGGTCAAGAGTTTCGAATCAAGAAACTCTTCCTCCTCCTCTTGGCTCTTCTATTTATTTGGCCTCTTTTTCTCATTCAAGAGGGCAATTTTTGAGAGCATCCTTACTATAGCATTTTTTAGTCTCATATTTCATTGTTTTCAAAGCTCTTTTATTGCATTATCTAGTTTAATTTCTCATATTAGTGTAATTGCATTTCACATTTAGATTAAATTTGCTTACTTGTTCTTAGTCTAATATCATCTTTATTTCAAAATCAAATAAAAATCTACATTTCATATTTCTTTCAAAGTTTTCTAGATTAATTGCATTCATTCTTAGCTTAGTTTCATTTTGCTCATATTTGCTTTCAAATCCTCCATTGTTGAATTGGTCTCCCGGCTGTTGGCTCTCATTCTGAGAGTATTCAAACACCCCATTCACATAGGAGGTAATAGGTCACCTCACCATGGAATTTGGATTGAGTTCTCCATACTCTCTCCCAAATTCTATCAAGTGAATAATGACCATGTTGTGTTGTGCCTGATTTAGAGGTCACATTCAGTCACATACACTGGAAGCCTGCAAACAGATAAAGATAGGCATCCTGAAATCGAGATGCATCCTCCCAAGTAGCTGTAGTCTCATCATTTGGGTCCCATTGGACCCTGGCCTGAGGAATTATACTGCCTCTAAGTGTGATATCCCAAAGCTCCAGAATGCGCACGGGCTCCAGAGCCAGCTGCACGTCCTTGACCTGTAATGCATTCCAATCAAGAACACATGTGACATCTAGAATATATTTCCTAAGAATAGAAACATGGAATACATCATGTATGCAAGATATGCTATGTGGCAATGCAAGACGGTAAGCAACTGGACCTATCCTCTCCAAAATCTCAAATGGTCCAAAAAATTGAGGTGCCAATTTAGATCCCTTTCCATAACGGATTGGACTCTTCCTTGGATGCACTCTCAAGAACACCTTATCTCCAATAGAAAATTGAATATCTATCCTATGGGCATCTGCATATTTCTTCTATCTATCCTGTGCAGTGGTCAAATGCTCCTGAATGTGCTCTACCTGTTGCTCCATATCACGAAGCATCTTTGGTCCCAAAAGAATCCTGTCATCTAGCCTATCCCAACTAAGAGGTGTACGGCAAGGACGTCCATACAATGCCTGAAATGGTGACATGCCAATGGAACTGTGGTATCCATTATTATATGAAAATTCCACTAGGTATAGATAATCCTCCCGATGTGTCTACCTATCCATGATAGACATCCTCAACATATCCTCTAGGACCTGATTCACATGCTCTGTTTGCCCATCTATCTAAGGGTGATAGGCTATGCTGAAGTTCAACTAAGCACCTAAATCATGCTGCAAAGAAGTCCAAAATGCAGAAGTAAATACTGGATCCCTATCAGAGATAATCTTTCGAGGGATACCGTGCAATCTCACTATGTCCCGCATAAAGACTCTAGCTAGTGATGAAGCTATGTAAGAGGATCTCATGGGAGAAAAATGAGCTACCTTAGTCAATCGATCAACAGTGACCATGATAGCATCATGTCTATGGGGTGTCAAAGGCAAACCCACAATAAAATCCATTGATATAACATCCCATTTCCACAAGGGAATACTGTGTGACTGTAACAGTCCTGCTGGATGCTGATGTTCTACCTTAACCCTCTGACACTCTAAGCACGTAGCAACAAAATCAGCAATATCCCTCTTCATTCTTGACCAATGATATCGCTGTCGAAGATCTGTGTGCAACTTCTTGACACCAGGATGTGCCGAGTAAGGGAATGAGCCTCAGATAAGATCAATGAATGAAGGTCATCCAATGGTGGTACATAGATCTGGCTCACATGATGCAAAAAACCATCAGAATCCAACACATACCCCTCAAATCTGCCTACTAGAGGTCTCCCAGACTCAATCTCTGCCTTCACCTCCTGATAAAAAATATCTCAAGGAAGTGCCTGCAAAATCCTACTCCTCAAATCAACACCAAGTGTAGCCATAGCTGCAACTCACCTCTTCCTACTCAGAGCATCGGCTACCACATTCTCTTTCCCCTAGATATACTTAACCTCAAAATCATACTCACAAAGGAACTCCATCCATCTCCTCTGTCTAGCATTTAGATTAGGCTGAGTGAAAATATACTATAGACTGCGATGATCAGTATGAAGCTCAAATCGGTGTCCCAATAAAAAGTGTCTCCATTAGACCAAAGCATGGACTAGTGCTGCTAGCTCAAGATCATGCATGGGATAGTTCAACTCATGATCCTTAACTTTGCGAGACTCATAAGCAATCACCCGTCCTCCTTGCATGATGATTGCTCCAATACCCTCCAACGAAGCATTTGTACAAACCATAAAATCACCTATGGGATCAGGTACTAAAAGAATAGGTGCACTAGTCAACTTATGCTTGAGGGTTCTGAATGCCTCTTCACACTTCTCAGACCAAATGAAATTCTTGCCCTTTCTCTGCAATGAGGTGATGGGACAAGCAACTCTAGAGAAGCTCTCTATGAACTTACAATAATATCCTGCCAAACCCATGAAACTGCAAACCTCTGACACATTGGTAGGTGCCGACCAATCAACTATAGCCTAAATCTTTGCGAGATCCACTGAAATACTGTCACCTGAGATCATGTGGCCCAAGTACTGAATCTCTGTCTTGAAGAACTCACACTTGGCTAGATTAGCATACAATTGATTCTCTCTAAGGCACTGTAATACCAACCGAAGATGCTCTTCATGTTCCTTCATGGATTTAGAATAAACCAAAATATAATCCAAGAAGACAACAATGAAGTGATCAAGATACTTACAAAATACTCCATTCATCAAACTCATGAATACAGATGGAGCATTTGTCAAGCCAAATGGTACCACCGTGAACTCATAGTGACCATAGCGTGTCCGGAAAGCTATCTTGTGGATGTCCTCCTCTCTAATGCGCAACTGATGATAACCTAACTTGAGATCTATCTTAGAGAACACCCTTGCACCTTTCACCTAGTCAAAGAGATCATCAATCCATGGCAAAGGATAGTTGTTTTTGATTGTTACCTTGTTCAACTATTTACCCCTAAAATCTGATGTGCCACCACCACTTGTCTGCCCACCATGTTTACCTTAAAATTTCTTCTCTGTGAGTATAGCTTTTGTTACTGCTTCTCTAAGGGTCTTGGGTTCTAAGACCTTCACTTCCCCTCCGATATGGTCATTAAGCCCCCTAATAAAATGCTGAATCATGAGGGGTGATTCACTACTATAACTAGCATACTGTTTCAGCTCAAAAAACTTTGGCTCATACTCCTGCACGGTCATATTCCTCTGTCTCAGGTAATGATACTCATTCGCACGGTCCTGTTTCCACTGATCTGATAAAAACCGATCTCTAAAGTTCTCAAGGAACAACTCCCATGTAACTGTATCTATGGTGATTCCCAATTTACTCTCTTCTATCCTCCATCATGATGATGCTGAATCTATCAGTTGCATGATAGCATATCTAGCTTTTACATTGCTAGCAAATGGGTACATGGAGAAGTACCTATCTAAACCAATGAGCCATGTATCCACCTCAAACTTGGTACCTATGCTATCAAATGGAATTTTTGGCATTCTAAACAGGTCCTTCATTTGACTTGCCATAGCGGAATCATACTGTACTAGTACAACCTGTCTAAGGGGAGTCCTCTCCCTCTCTCTGACCTGATCTCCGTGATTACCTCTATTCTGCAAAGGTGGTAACCTCTCAAGAATGGCTTGTAAAATCTGTCTGGTGTCTAATTCCTCTATACCATCCTAGCCGCTATCACTCTAAATTCTACTATGGCTCTGTGCACTATCCTGATCAACTGAGAAAGAGGGTGTGTCCAATCTACCTCTACCTAACCCATGAGCTCTAGTCATAGGAGGCATGTTTCCTACAACCATAGCATTAGGACAAAACATTTAAGCATATATATATTAAGTATGTCACATTTGAAACCATAAAGCAACCACATAAGAACATAGTTTAAAGCAAGTTTTGTTTCGGTTTAAGTTTTCGTGAGAGTTAAAGATTTCCACAAACAAGTTGTTTTGATGTCTAAGTTTGGTTTTAACATGTTTACCTCATAAGACCTAATGGGCGCACATATTATTACTAGAGTTCCGAGTGTAGAACTCATGCTCTGATACCAAGTTGTAACGCCCCACCAGGGAACCCAAGAGATCAACACTAAAAGTTATGCTAAGTTATGCAACCAATTTTTTTTTTGTTTACTAATGTTAAAAAGCACATTGAAAAAAGCATCACATTGTTCTACATACATGAGTATTGAATGAACACATCTTCTCATTTTCATTCCCAAGGGTCCTTGATGTAGAATTACTTTATAAAACTAACACTATGCTAATATGATCAAATGCTAAAGAACTTTTAAGTACATAATGAAAGTAAGTACATCTCTCTAAATCAAATTACATTACATCAAATGATCACCTACATCCACTACACATGTCGTAGGGTATGTGATGATATTTAATACAATTACAATTATCAAATGCAACATGGATCCATGTAGGGATCATAAATAATCAAATAAACCTCCTACAAGTACAAGATAATAACATCTGACATTTGATACATGAATATGCAACAATGGTGGTAATCTGGTCCAAGTAACAATCAGGTGATGGAGGATATCTGCAATAGTCTCAATGGAGAAGTACACTACCTCCCGACCATGTGGAACCTAGAGATCCACCCCACCGTGCTAGGGAGATAACACCAAGCCCACACACATACTAAGGACCAATCCCAAACATCACCTAGAAAGATTTCTCTAGAACAAGAAGGTAAACGGGTTACCAGAGGCACTAACCTACGTAGGATATCTACGGTGTGAGTAGGAAGGTGTCATCACGCAGATCCACCCTTGAGTTTAGTCCTGAAGGTTCCTCACTGAACCGATGGCACTCAAGGCATGGGCGAAGTATCACAAATTATCTTTTTAATGTTCTCCTAACTAGATCAATTTTTATAATGTTATCACTGGAATTAAGAAACTTGACAATGGATGATCCGTCAGCCACTTGCAGGACTCGGCGATCCATTGCAAGCCACCCCCTACAACACATCTAGATAACCTACCCTAGTTTTCAATCAACACCCATCCTGGTTTGTGGCCACATAGATCAATATAAGCCCCAATAAACAGATAACCAAATAAATCATATTTACAAATCAAAACATTTACTCACTTGGCCACTAACTCAATTAATCCACTAGGAGGTAATAATCAAAAAGATCAAATAGACATCCCAATCATGATCTCGCATTTACACTACCTCAATCAAGTAATAGAAAATAGAATCCACATTGCATCATAAAACATTCAACAACATAGATAACTGATAACCACAACATATACCCGACCTTTGGATTTTACCCCCTATTTGGTCTTCTAATCCCGTATGCAAATCAACTACATCAACAGTAAATTTAACTTGCACAAACAATATACGTCATAAGAGAACATCGTAACACAAGAATTAACATGTCGTAAGGTAAACCAAGACATAATGATCATATTAACAAGTAATTTTTCTCACACTAATTAATCCCACTAATTAGAATATCCATGTCTACCATAAAATGACCATATTGTTAACACTAATATTGCCTACTATAGCTTGATAAATGAGAACATTTCTTAACTAATGGAAAGATTACTAAACTCGGATACACACTCCTAAAATACAATTAAAGGATAAAATAATAAGTTTACTAGTAATAATGCTATAACACCTATTGTTAACATTCCATTGCCAAGGCTAAATTTAAATACCAAAAACCATAATGAATTCACTAGTAGGATTAAAATAATGGTTAATAAAATCATTCACATAATAGACTTAATATTCCAAATTAAAATTTAAATAATTTCTCCAATTTATATTGCTCAACTTTTAACTTAAAAACATGCTTAGTGTTTAATAAAACATATCATATTAATTCCTAATCAAATTTATAATTACCCACCCCTAACACCTAGCACCTAGGACCTACCTAGTGCAAACACTACCCCCCAAGCTCACACCACCATATGTTCAAAAGGGGCCTGCACAACACATTAATTTGATTGGAGAGTACATTGACCAAGGACAAGGCATGGCCAAGTGGAGGTGGGCGCCAGTTTTGGAGGTTGAGCCCATACCAAATTTAATTCCTTCCATAAATTTGTTTCAAACAAAATTAAAATGCAATCCCATGACCTGCGTACTAAGCAAGTGGGAAGGGTGATGTCATCACCCAAAGGTAAGGGAATACATTATTTTATATGCCATTTAATTACTTGGCATGGGGGAGTGCGACCAAGGAGGGAGTTGGGGTATTTAAGTGGGTGAGGGGACATGGGATTTGACCCCTCCAAATCATGCAATAACTATACATCCACTTGCAGATTAATTAAACATTTAGTTGTTTATTTAATGCTTTAAAATGTGACATGCAAGACATGGTGTGGGTCCCACATGGGGAGTTGGAAAAAGGTTATCATTTGAATTGTTTCCTAAATATGAATTGTTTATTAGTTTAAATGCTAGGGTGGCAAAAATATAATAAAATAATGTCTGTGTTTTTTTTTGAATGAATGGAAATTCTTTTCCTCATACATTTTCCAAAGATCTGGAAATATGTATTTGGTTTCAAGACTTCGTTTTATTTTGTGTTGTTTCTCCTCCAAGACTTGGTTTATTTTGCTATTCCATGCAAGAATGGTTTGTTTCCACATTTGTTTACCAAGATAAAATACTAATTCTTTCAATTCAGATTAATTATATGATCAATTAAATGAAGAATATGGCAAGTATTTGAATCCAAACACAACTATGCTCCCTTGAGTCATGAAATAACAAATTCTTTCCCTTCCAAACTTGGATTTCACCAATGGTTGAGTTTGAGAGGTTTGAAAGTTTGTGATGTTAAAACTCCACATTGCAAACTAAAAATTCTCATTGATTTCCTTGCTCATATTACATTTTAGAAAATGAGTATAAGCTCTTGTATGATGGAAAAATTAAAAACTAAATTAGAGTATATTGAGGGAGCTCAAAACCTACCTGGTTCAACAAACAGGCTGATGAAGTCCAGCCCCTCAACTGCTATCAGAACTGCTCCCACAAGCTCAATCCCTTCTCCTCTTCCTTTCTTATCTTCCTCCAAGCCTTCTCTTCTTTCTCTATCTTCTCATCTCTAAAGTTTTCATATGAAAGATAATAATGACAAGTCTCTCCTCTCTTTTTCCTCTAAATTGGCTTGGAAAGTACGGGAGAAATATTTTATTATTTCCCCCTACTATTCAAGTCAACTACCCAAAATAAAACAATTTAAAATTTTAAATTTCTTTTCTTTTTTTATTTTCAATTTATCATTTGAATTAAGTTATATCACTCAATATTTCAAAATTATATGATAAGTTGTATCTATATAACCATATATATAAAATTAACGTATATACAATTAATAATATTATTATCATAAGAGACATAGTGTAAACATATGTATCTAATTATGTTATATCATACTAATAACATTATATTTACCAATATGCCAACATAATATAAATAGCTATCAGAAATCAGACATGAAATCCACAAGGTCAAAATATGACACCAACATGGAACAACACCTAAGATCAATATCATGCTCAACCGGGAAAATATATATCGGATTCGTTCTGCCAGAATGAATTCAAATCAGGTAAGTCAAGTAAGATTTCATCTGTGGTTTTAGGACAATTAGGTTGGGCTAGGGAATTGGCCTGAGTGCTAACTCCCCTTCTCCGCCATTGAGACATCATAAGGGCACGCTCATCCTGTCAAGCCAGGGAAGTCGATGCCCGGTACTTGCAACCTGTATAAAAACCATTGCATGTACATGTGCATATATAAACATAATAACAGAAAATGGTAAGGATGGCTGGGGCGTGTGGACCTGACTCAATGCAGGTAATTATGCCTCCTCCTCTACCATACAGACACGTCAAATAGAAAAGAAAACCAGACATGATACCATACACATGCGGGTATGGGGTGAGTACCAAATATAATCATCATCTAAATTACATCAATTAATTCATGCATTTGAAACATCATATAAAATCCATCATTACTAAATTTAACCATCACATAATGTTTTGTTCCAGTTCAAACATGACAATTAACATCAAAAATATAATTGTTTAATCACACACCACAATATAAATATAACATATGATATATGTCTGATCTAATCAACTAAGATAAAACAGTATCAAACTAAACATAGTCTCAATAGTAATAAGGTGCGAGGGGTATTACAAGTATTAACAGAGAGCTGAAATTATAGACATGACCCACTTGATCGTTTCAAGCACTATAGAGAGAGCTGGAACCTCTCCAATGAGCATTATTGGACAACTTAGTAAGCACAAAAGAAGAGTAAGATTTTGGTATGTACATTTGTCACAAATCTATTATGAAGTATTTTTTTAGTATTAAAAAAGTATGTTGGTTTTGTGCATCTCCCCTATTTTTCCCTATTTTTCTTTGTCTCTATCCACTTAACTTGAGAAGATTGTTTAAATGATGTTTATGTCAAGTGTGTTGAAGGTTTTGTGTTAGGTCAAAACAACTTGTTTGGGTGAAAAACCTAAAGTACATATGACATTGTATTAGTTGGGGAAAATCCCAAATGGTTATGAGTGAACTGGTTGAAAACCCAGAGTGATAATGACAATGGAAACAAATTTTGCAAAGTGATAGTGATAAGGGGAACAAAAATTTTGTGCTATAAATGGATACCTAAGAAGGCTTAATGGTGGGACCCATCCTATAATTTAGATTATGGGTGGATAGTCATCAAAATTGGTATAATTAATTTTGGGGGAATGTTAGAAATTAAATTCATTATACTACCAACATTCATAAGAGAAGATTCCAGTAGCTTTTACCACTAACCAAAGAAGCTTCTAGATAGGAGAAGAAAGTCAAAAATTTCTAGATTATTCTTCTAATCTCCAGATTTCTTAATTAATGTACAAATTGATTATAAATGATTAGACTAGACCTATGATCAGCTAAGCCCAATTTGGGTTTCAAATAAGATGGAATTGTACCAGTGAGGGTGTTGTGGGATAGAACGAGGGATTGAATAGACGATAGATGGGGCCATCTAAGTTCATATGGTATAAGTCAAAGGTGTAGATAGACTGCAAATAGGTATGATAGGTGATGATAGTCCAATTGCAAAGTGGATGAAGGGGGGTCCAATCTGGCAGTGAAGAGGAGTTGGTGGAAATGGCAGCTTTGAATTACAAAAGCAATTTTTGCTATTGAGAAATATTTAGAGAGCAAGAAAGATCAAATATTGAGAAGATGTAGAGCATGAAAGAGTACAACAAAAGAGGAGCCATGGTAGACCAAGCTAGGGCAATGTGAATGTAGAGGATACAATGGCATGGAATGGGGATGGGGAATAAACAAATTAAGGCTTTGTGTTTAAATCATTTGAGATTGGATGGTAAAGGAGTGGATGTCCTTAATGCTATCAAGATGACTTCTATCATATATTATGTTATTGTAATATTTAATAGTAAATCTAGAAAATATTAATTTTGTATTTTTGGTCAGAGCACAATTTGATAGTGTTAAAAACAAAATAAGTTACTGATAGAGTATGTTAGATTAACAAGACCAATTGAGCTTTTGCATGGAGTTTAAATAAAATTCTATAATGGTGAAATCTATGCTCTTTCAACATTACGAAAATTAAAGAATACATTAGAAAGTATTTTTATATGTCTATTTTCTTTTACTTTTATCGTCATATAACTTTATTAATATTATTTAAAAATTATATTTCATCTTTCAAATGCATTTTTTCTATAAATTATATTTAATATTTAAAGAATATATAGAGGTCAACTCTTTAGTCACTATCAATTCTTTTCAAAATAAATAAACTTTAAACTAGAGATTAAATAATATGCAATGAATTGGTTGGGAATTGTTGGATGTCTTTGGGGAATTCAAACTCGGGCACATATATTGTGAAATGGAAAAAGTCATTTCCATAATGGTCGATATGTATTTGAAATGCCACATAAATGTCACTTAGATAACTACCCTTTGCATGTGGCAAGATATAAATAAAACCCTTTATGACACCTTTGAATGTGGATTTCATTTTAGTACTATTGATTCAAAAATCTGTGTGAAGACAAAAAAAATGAAATATAAAATTTTACTATAGATGACTAAATTATTATTAAAAAAAAATGTTTAGTTTTATTTTTACAGTAATGTTTGGTTTTTAATCAAAACTGATTTTATTTATTGAAAAATAATTTAATGATTATTTATTTAAAAACTATTATACTAAAAAATCAATATATTTATACTAAACAACACTTTTAAAATAATAAATAATTTATTTAATGAATAAAGGGATCAAATAAAATGTTGATGAAAGTCTTCAGTAATGACAAATCCCGCAAATGAAAAAGTTGGGAAGTCATGTGAACTAATTAAACAAGTCTTTTGATTTTGTTGGAGACTTTTATAAAAGTCTATTGGATAAAAGTCAAGAAATTTATAGAGTCGTAATATCCTACCCCAAGACATTTTCAATGTTATTACATATAATTTTTTTTTCAAAACTACTAAAATATAAATCATTGAGTTTGACTCAAAAGAATCACATAGTTGAACCTGGTTGCATTATTGTAACATACTTTTCTTTGAGTCTATTTAATTTGTAGATATAAATTTCGTATTTGAAACGACGTACTTGTAATGAATGATAGGCGGGACTAAGCTTTAAGACAATGAAACGTCAAATAAATGGTAGGTAATGACAACTCATGCAAGTAATGACGATGTACCTGCAAAGACAATGAGAGAAATGTGCACCATTCAATGTGTCCACCAAATTTAATCAAAGTTGATGTCTCTTTGTATCCACCAAATTTAATCAAAGTTGATGTCTCTATGTATCCACCAAATTTAATCAAAGTTGACATCTCTTTATTACATTGGATTTAGTAGGATTTTAATTATATTGAAAGATTATCATGAGTGTCAAAGTTTATAATCATTGTATCTAAAAATATTTAAAATATTTGTTATTTTATCTTTAAGATTATTCAGTAATTATTTTATTTTTAAAAAAATATTTTTTTCTTTTGAAAACTTTTATGTAGGTAGAGAGATTTATTTTATGTATTAAAGAGATTATGACATAAATTTATTTTATGAAAGAAATGTGTACCATTCAGTGCGGCCAGCAAATTTAATCAAAGTTGATGTCTCTTTGTATCCACCAAATTTAATCAAAGTTGATGTCTCTATGTATCCACCAAATTTAATCAAAGTTGACGTCTCTTTATTACATTGGATTTAGTAGGATTTTAATTATATTGAAAGATTATCTTTAGTGTCAAAGTTTATAATCATTGTATCTAAAAATATTTAAAATATTTGTTATTTTATCTTTAAAATTATTTAGTAATTATTTTATTTTAAAAAAGTTATTTTTTTCTTTTCAAAAGTTATATGTAGGTAGAGAGATATATTTTATGTATTAAAGAGATTTTTCTTGTTCTAATTTGGTTTAAAGTAATTTTATTTGTTCAATTATTAATCTACTATGTTTTAGGATTAATTAAAATTATTTTCACATCTATAACAATAATTTTAATTTGTAGCATTTTACGTAGATTTAACAATTATAATAAAAGCAAAAAATTTAATTTACCAAATATTTATTCTAATGAACATATTGATCTTTAAAAAACTAGGCAATCACATTGAATCTTATGTGAATTAAACTTAGGATCAAGATCAACCTATTCTAAGAATCATAAAATACTTTTTACAAATTATTTTAATTGTTAAAGACTATTTTATTATTATTTATTTAAAAATTATTAACTATAATAAGAATAAAAATGAAGTTTAATGACATTAATATAAAACAAATATGCAAGATCTATTAAAAAAAAACTATGAAACCTAATAAATAAAATATTATAAAAAAAACTTTAAAAAGCAAGAAAAATTAAAATGACTATAACTTTGTTTACTTAATTAATTATAACTAAGATTCATGAATGAAGTACTCAAGGTCATCATGTTCTCGAGGTGGTCAATAATCTACTAATGACGGATGCTACAAATTAAAAAGCTACGAAGACATTTACAAAATGCTACAAATTACACTCTAAAACATAATTAAGTCGAGAGGCTTTCTATAGTCGCATTCATCTCCTTAAATATCATACATAATATAAAATCACTACCATTCAATAAAAGAACTATCATATTGTAAATTTATGTAAATTAGATGAATCACATGGTAATAGAAGTACTTAAGCACACAACAAAATAAACAAAATGGCTTCCATAAACCAAAAAAAATGGTATATTCATGACAACAAATGATAGATATTAAATGGGAGGATAAATGCAACAACACAAATGAGATAGATAGGCATAGATATGCCAGACATAGAGTAGAAGTAGTAGAAGAAGAAATGGATGTTCACAATAGAAAGGGTATGGATATATCAGAAGGTGGTCAACAATGAACTTTTGAACAACAATTTCATTCTAATAGAGGAGATATGCAAGAAATACATCCGCAATCAAATGAAAGGCAATAATATCGATTTGATGCAAACATTGAAATGGGTTTTAAAAATGAAGAATCTACATCTACTTAGGAACACCAAAAAATACTCACCATGTCCCTTAACCTGAAAGAAATGAACATAAAATAATGTACAAAATATAGGCAATCTTAATGGAATTTTTGAAAATGATTTTCATAATATTTAATTATTGTTCGGGCATTGATTAGAGAGACTTATTTATCTAGTGAATGTGTTATATATGTTAGGAATGTTATCTTGGAATAAAAGTATATCACAATTCACAGGATCTTGTATGTAGTAGGTGTTGTCAAGAAAGAGGAAATAGTAGGTTATCTTCCTCAAATAATATGGATCCAAGACAACAACTACAAGAACTTGCTAAGCTCACTCAAGTGGAAGAAATGTTGATTGCACGTGTAAGTCCACTTTTACAAGTCACACATGCAATAGGTGGTCAATATAAATAGTGTGGCACGAAATATAATTTTACAATAAATAGAGAATGTGTCTATAGAGTATTGCAATACAAAATAGAACATGAAACGTAATATTCAAATGTTACAATTGATTATAATGTGTTACATAATTTGGAAATATATTGCAATTACAACATGTTTCACAAAATAAAGGTAGTATAAATGGAATTTAATTTAGACTCAAATAAAAGTGTGTTTTCTAGTCCTACTGTAGAAATTGATAATGTTAATATTATAGATTACACAACCTCAATGGCTTCCAAACCACCTAATGTCTAGAGAGATATAAAATTAATGAAAGCATGGATTAATAATCCAAATAGAGATCCCACCAAATTGATTGATTGGCATGCAATCAGTATATCTCCAATCAATGAGTATATAACATTAGGTTTACTTGATATGGCATTTCCAAATCTATTTGAAGATGGTAGTTGTGATTGGTTGGAATAGACATGTACACCTCCATGAGTATACGAAGAATCTACTAGGCTATAGGGATCATTACTTTGGCAAACACCCAAGGTTTTACTACTACATGATGAATATGATAATGAGACATCGTGGGAAAATATAATTAGTTAATAATGAATATGAATATAATTAAATAATAATGAGATTAAATTTATTTATGCATTATCAAGTGTAAAATTATTTTTTTTAATAATTATAATTCAATAGATTTTGATTAATTTGTTTGAAAGTATATATTTTGATTCTAATACTTTTTATATGTATTTTGAATATAGTTTTTATATTATATTATAATAAATAATATAATTGAAGATAATAATTCAAAATTAAATTTATTATTATAATTATAGTTATAATTACTTTATCTATCTCCAAAATCATAACAAATAATTTTATTTCAATACATATACAATACCACAATAATTTTAGTTTAGTACTTACAATACTATGATGGCAAGTACTTGTGACTACATGACACTTGTTTATTTAATTTTACACCCATTTTGGAAGTCCTAAAAATATAGAGCTAGTGTCATAGATTGATTCTATGCTGGAGCTATGACAAATTTTTGGTATGACTTGTTAATATGATTTGGAACAATAGAGAGGGTTGGGGGGGGGGGGGGGGTGAATCAGTTGTTCTCAGGTCCAAATGTATAAAAAAACTTTAAAACTCTTCAACAAATCAGATCCAACAACCAACAGCTACTCAATCATTACTGATTGCATAACAAAAACATATAATAGTGCAGTCCACTATCCAATAGTATCTAACTTGTAAAACACAGAAATGTTCAAACCAAAACATTCACAAAAGTATTAACACCAAGATTTATAGTGGAAACCCAATTTGGGAAAAACCACTTTGTAACATGTTACTATTATTTTCACTCTTTTGAAGTGAGCTCTGTGAAAAGCCAACCCTATCAAAGGTTACAAACACATTGTCAGGTGTGACCCGGTTAAAGGATTTAAACCACTCTATTAAAAGTGCACCTTGTTATAGGACTTACATACATCCCATTAGAATGCAACCTTGTTCAAAGGATTTATACAAATGACTATTAGGTCAACCTCTGTTAAAAGGATTTTGATTGATACAATGGTTAGAAAGTAACAGTAGTATTGATTTGAAAAACATACAACTCACTTTGCAAATATTAGATCCAATTCTGTACACATATGCTGGCTTATTGACTATGAACCTTTACCATCTCCATCACTGATCTGCTCAGAAATCTCTTCAAGCAATCACAACACTTCTCCTTCAGCCTTTTCTACTTATATAGTCAATAACATCAACAATACTTCCAACATCCTCTTCTCTATTCAACCTCATGCTTAGGTTTCCTTAATACTTCCTCAATTAGGTCAATACATCTTTTGTTGCTTAATCTCCTTCATAGATCTTAGGGTTAGGTCAGATTCATCAAATCCTTCCAACTTTATGTTCTTCATCTATCCTTCTAGAAATATCTCAAATCTCTTGATAGATTTACAATAAAACATTTTACAGTGCATTAAATGCTTTCGTACAATCAATAAATAAAGTCAACACATTTTACATAATCCAAGAATTTAACTATGTCTGCTAGAAATTTGAATTCTTCCTCAAATGTAAATTACTGATGCTCAGTCAATACAGTGTTCAACTCCTCAGTCTTCATTAGAAAGCTTGGTCACCTCAAAAATCATTTCCTCAGCTAATACTGTCTTCCTCAGCAATTAATTGATGTTCTGTCAACACTAAATTTGCTTTGCATATACTAGCTCGGTTGACACTAACATCACTCAGCTTAAACTAGATTTCTTCACTTTTTCTCGGTTAAGCCTACCAGTTTAGTCTTCATTCTTACTTAGATAATCAATACATTATCTTATCATTTTTTCACATAATCAAGAACTCATTGAAGTATCAAGATAACTCAACCTTTCCTTAGGTGCTATTGTTACCAACCTTGCCTATCCTGTTCACAACAATCAAATAGATATAGTACTTTCTTAGATAGCAACAGTCTTACTAGTTAAGGTTTGACATCAATGACAATACAATAATTGCTTCAATTGTAGTTTCCAACAATCTCCCTCTTTGGCATTGATGGCAACACCATATGAATAACACATGAATCACCAACCAATCCAAAACTTATCTGTCCATTAGAAATATTTATAATATCCTTAGCTTAATTTTGATACATAATCAATTAGCCATGCTTGTATGATCGTCCACTAAATCACTCTGTCTTACTTGATCTTCCATGAAATCTCACCATAGGTATTCATCTGTGATCATCTCCCTCTTTGACAAAAATGCCAAAGCAGCAACTAAAACATACATCCTACAGATGTAGATATCATTTTTTTAGTTCAGTAACAATATTTCTCCCTATGTCATCTTTTCTTATGACTAATTCTTGGCTTTGTTGTACTTTTCACAACTCTAGGCTGCTCCTAAAGTGTGACCTATCTCTGCATCAATTTGTCAAATACTCTTTGCAGCACATTTGATGCAGTGCTCCTAGCTTGACTAGGAAACCTCAATTAGGGGAAGAACCCCTAATTGACCTCTCAGATATTCATGACCTTCTTTAGGTAAACCTTTAGTGAATATGTTTTCTAGTTGTTCCTTTGTATTCACATATTCCATTTGGACCTCTTTATCTTGTACCAATTCCCTCAAGTAATGATACTTGATGGCGATGTGTTTGGTATTTGTGTGCATCACTGGATTCTTAGAGATGTTGATAGAACTTGTTTTGTCGTAGTAGATGACAAATGGTTTAGTGATCTCTTATTTGATGCCTACCAACAATTTCTTTATCCATACCAAGTTTGAATAGTTCACTGCTACAGCCACATACTCGGCTTCAACAGTAGATTGGGAAATTCAATTTTGTTTCTTGCTTGTCCAGGAAACTAATCTCTGTCCAAGAAAGAAAGCTCCACCACTAGTAGTCTTTCTATCATCCACATTTCCTACCCAATCAACATCAGTATACACTCTCATTTCAAACTTTTCATGCTTCTTGTAGTATAATCCATAGTCAGCAGTCCCTTTCAAATATCTCATTATCCTTTTGACAACCATCATGTGAGTTTCCTTAAGATTGGCAGAGAATCTTGGCACAATCCCAACACCTAAAGAAATATTTGGTCTCTTGTGTACAACATACTATAGCTTTCCAATCATGGATCTATACAAAGTTTGGTTTACTTCTGTAGCATCATCATTTTTAGATAACTTTTGTCCAGTAGCCATGGGAGTACTTACTAGCCTTGAATCTTCTATACCAAAGGTTTTCATTATCTCATGAACATATTTAGACTGGGTGATGAAAATTCCTTTCTCCATCTGATATACTTGTAAACCAACAAAAAATTTGATCTCCCCAAACATACTCATTTCAAATTTAGTTTGCATTTCATTTGAAAATTTCTTAGACAAGGCATCTTGTCCACCAAATATAATATCATCTACAAAAATCTTAGCCAACAAGATTCCTTTACCTTCTTCATCTTTCATGTATAGATTGCTTATGTCATTTGTCCTTGAGAATCCAATCTATATCAGGTAGTTGTGCAGTCTCTCATACCATGCTCTGGGAGCTTGCTTTAGTCCATACAATTCTTTATTCAGTTTGCAAACCATGTGTCTTTTGTTTGGATCAACAAATCCTTGTAGTTGTTCAATGTACACTTCTTTTAATATACCATTTAAAAATGCAAACTTAACATCCATTTGGTATACCTTGAAATCTTTGTAGGCAACATATGCAAGTAAGGTTCTTACTCCTTCCAATCTAGCTACAGGGGCAAATGTCTCCCCATAATCTATTCCTTCTTCTTGTGCATAGCCTTTGCATACCAGCCTAGCTTTGTTTCTTGTGATTTTACGATGCTCATTCAACTTGTTTCAGAACACCCACTTTGTTCCAATGACATTTTTATTTTCTAGTCTCGGCACTAGAGTCCATGTATCATTCTTCTCTATCTGGTCTATCTCCTCATTCATTGCTTGTATCCAGTCTTCATTTTCTAATGCCTCCCTTGTTGTCTTAGGCTCGAATTCACATAGTAAACATGTAGGACCTCTTTTCTTTCTTTTGGTCAGAACTCCAGTATCTTTTTCTCCAATGATCTGTTCAGGCTTGTGATGTCTCCTTACATATTATGCCAAAACAAGTTCTGATCTCCTTTCATCTTGCTCTTCAGGTTCACCAACAAGATTGTCAGATTCAGCTTCTAAATGCTTGACAACCTCTTCCTGATACTCGATAGCTTCCTCCTGTCACTTAGCATGTTCTTCTTCTTCTCTCTTGACATTATTTTTCTAATGCTCAAAATTTCTTACCCGAGACTCTGCATTAGGTGCAAGTTTTTTATTTGCCTCTCCTTCCTCTATATACACAAAAGATTTGTAATCTTCTAGTTCTCTTTTACTGTCAGCTTCATTTTTCTCTGCATACTCGTCAACTTTGACATTCACACTTTCCACAATTTTTTTAGTGTTAGAGTTCAAATAATTATAAGCTTTACTTTTTGTGGAATAGCCTAGGAATATGCCCTCATCACTTTTAGCATCAAATTTTCCATTCCTATTGTCCTTTAGTATGTAGCATTTGTTTCCAAAAATTCTAAAGTACTTTACATTAGGTGCATACCCATGCCATAGCTCATAAGGTGTCAGATTTGTACCTTTTTTATCTGTACTCAATTAAGAGTATAAACAAATGTACTTACAACTTCTCTCCTATACTTTTGTGCAACATTCTTTTCAATCATTAATGTCCTTGCACAATCCATGATAGATATGCTCCTTCTCTTTGTTATACCATTTTGTGGAGGATTTCTTGGTCTAGACATTTGTCTTTTGATCCCTCTATCATTGAAAAATAGATTGAATTCATTGGATATAAATTCTCCACCTTGGTCAGATCTTAGACACTTCAGGTTCTTACCTATCTCCTTTTCAACCTTAGCCAAATACCACTTAAAATTTTGAAAAGCGTCAAATTTTTCTTTTAAGAACATTATTGTCATCATTCTGGTATAATCATCAACAAAAAGGATAAAATATCTAGCACCAAAATAGCTTTGTACACCCATAGGTCCACAAAGGTTAGTATGAAACAAATCTAAAGCATTCTCAGAAGTTAAAGTCTTTCTCTTAAAACTAGACTTTGTCATCTTACCCAACTGACATTCTTTGCACACTACATTCTTAAGTTTCTTCAATCTAGGTAGACCTCTCACTTTCTTCTTCTTACTAATTTCTACTAGATTATCAAAGTTAACATGACATAGCCACTTATGCCATAACCAAATATCATCAAGTTGTGAAATCATACATGTTTCTTCAGATAGGTCTAGATAGAAAAAAATACGTGTTGTCTGTTCTCCATTTCCAATCAATTCACCAGTGGCATCAAATATTTTGGTTTTCCTGTGATGAAATTCCACTCGGTAGCCAGTGTTATTAAGCTGTGCAACACTCAGAAAATTATAGTTAAGACCCTCAACCCAATAAGCATTCTCACAAGTGATCTTATCAGTCAGCTTAATCAATCCTTTATCTCTAACAGGACATGGTGCATCATTACCAAATTTCACACTTCTACCTTTATAATGATCTAAGGTATCAAACTTACTCTTGTCACCAGTCATGTGATGTGAACAACCACTGTCAATAATCCATTTATAATTTTCGTTCACATAAGATATCAATGCAATTTTCTCATCCTCATTAGAATCATCTTTCATTTCAACATAGACAACCTCAATTTCAAAATCATCACTATCAGTCTCAGTCTCTTCTTCGACAATATAGCAGGATTTATTACCTTTTCCTTTGTAGTCCTTGTACCTTCGATAACCTCTATCTTCTCTTTTTGTATTTATGCTTGATGTCTCTTTCTTCATCCTTATCATCCCTGTCAGGATATCTAACAGCTATATGACCAACTTTGTTACATGAAAAACATATAATAGGGAGTTTACCTTTATACTTTCATTTTCCCCTTTTCAGTCTTCTAGCCATAAGAGCTTCTAGATCCTCACGTTCTTCATCAGATGTGTCACTTTCACTTTCACTCTCACTGATGCATCTTTCTTTTTCCTTCTTTGACTTACTCAAAACCATTTGCGACTTAAAAGTAGATTCAACATTAGCAATAGTGAAGTTATCATATTTAGAAATTTCAAAAATAGTAAGCTTACCAACCAAACTTTCCAAAGTAAGAGCATTGTTAGGGTTGCATCTAGATTCCTGAATTGCTGAAATTTTGATGGCATAAATAGGAGGCAGAGTTCTCAATACTTTTCCAATTACAGTTTCATCATCAATAGTTCCATTTTCTCCTCTAATAGCATTTACAACTTCTTTTATTATGCCACAATATTGTACAATATTCTCACCTTCTTGCATTCTCATTTCATCAAATTTACCTCTTAGGCTCTCAGCTTTTTCTCTCAATACATTTATGTCACAGCCATAGATGTTTGCAAGAGTGTCCCACATTTTCTTTGCATTAGTGCAGTCTTTGATGTCTTCAAATTTTGGATAACTTAGGGCAGATGCAATCTCCAACATTGCTTGGTTGTGCTCTTGTTTAGCTCTCATCTCCTCGGTAGTCAGAGGTGCAACAGGTGTGACATAATCATGCTCAACATAATACTTTGTAGAATCACCAATACCGGGCAAATGTAGCTTCATCAAACTTTTCCATGTAGGGAAGTTCTCTTTATTTAGCTTCGGTACCTCCTTCTTATACATCCCGATCATTTGCTTCAAGTACCTTTAAACTTATTCTCTATAAGCACCAACAACTCTGATACCAATTTTTAATATGATTTAGAACAATAGAGAGGGGGGGGAGGGTGAATTAGTTGTTCTCAGGTCTAGATGTATAAAACAAAATTTAAAACTCTTCAACAAATCAGATCCAACAACCAATAGCTACTCGGTCATTACTGATTGCATAACAAAAACATATAACACTGCAATCCACTATCCAATAGTATCTAACTTGTAAAACATAGAAATGTTACAACCAAAACATTCACACAAGTATTAATACCAGGATTTATAGTGGAAACCCAATTTGTGAAAAACCACTTTGTAACATGTTACTATTGTTTCCGCTCTTCTAAAGTGAGCTCTGTGAAAAGCCAACCCTGTCAAAGGTTACAAACACACTTTCAGGTGTGACTTGGTTAAAGGATTTAAACCACTATGTTAAAAGTGTGTCTTGTTATAGGACTTACATACATCCCATTAGAATGCAAACTTGTTCAAAGGATTTATACAAATGACTGTTAGGTCAATCTCTATTAAAAGGCTTTTGACTGATACAATTGTTAGAAAGTAACAGTAGTATTGATCTAAAAAACATACAACTCACTTTGCAAATATCAGGTCCAATTTCATACACATATGTTGGCTTACTGACTGTGAACCTTTACCATCTCCATCACTGATCTTCTTGGAAATCTCTTTAAGCAATCACAACACTTCTCCTTTAGAATTTTATGCTTATACAGTCAATAACATCAACAATACTTCCAACATCCTCTCCTCTATTCAACCTCATGCTTAGGTTTCTTTAATACTTCCTCAATTAGGTCAATACATCTTTTTTTGCTTAATCTCCTTTGTAGATCTTAGGGTTAGGTCAGATTCATTGAATCCTTCCAACTTTATGTTCTTCATCTATCCTTGTAAAAATATCTCAAATCTCTTAATAGATTTACAATAAAACATTTTACAGTGTATTAAATGCTTTCATACAATTAATAAATAAAGTCAATACATTTTACATAATCCAATAATTCAACTATGTCGGCTGGAAATCTGAATTCATCGTCAAATATAAATTACTGACACTCGGTCAATACAGTGTTCAACTCCTTGGTCTTCATTAGAAAGCTTGGTCACCTCAAAAACTATTTCCTTGGCTAATACTATCTTCCTCAGTAATTAACTAATATTCGGTCAACACTGAATTTACTCAGCATATACTAGCTCGGTCGACACTAACATCACTCAACTTAAACTAGATTTCTTCACTTTTTCTCGGTTAAGCCTACTAGTTTAGTCTTCATTCTTACTTAGATAAACAATACATTATCTTATCATTTTTCCACATAATCAAATACTCATTGAAGTAACAAGATAACTCAACCTTTCCTTAGGTGTTGTTGTTATGAACCTTGCCTATCCCCTTCACAACAATCAAATAGATATAGTACTTTCTTAGATAGCAACAGTCTTACCAATTAAGGTTTGACATCAATGACAATACAACAATTGCTTCAATTATAGTTTCCAATAATATGACAGTTACTAATTCAGTTGAAGAGTCATGGAGAGTTATTTTTTCATGTTGATATTTATGGTGGAGTTACTTTTGACAAGTGGTATGAGGTAAGTGGTTCATATGGAAAGGTTACCAATGGATGAGGTATGCTTTGTTGCATTGGAAGTTGCTATGTGCAACATGTCATAGAATTATAAAGTTGATGCCACTTATCTCATTTTTGGTTGAGATGGTGTTGGAAACCATGAGCACTTTCTACTTATGTTGAGCTCTAGAAATATGTGGTTTCCTAGTGTTTTTGTGTGATAGTTTGGATACCTTATAAGAAGATTTTATGTGCCAAATTTTCTCTATAATTATCTACTGTTGTATTTACTTTGGAAGAGCATTGGCTTTAGGCATTGTATTATAACTATTGTTGTTGTTGATAATACAATGATTCTAGCTTTTGGAGCATAGTTTTTTTCCCAAAATGGTTTTCCCATGTATATTTAACTTGTGATTTTATTTGTTTAAATATAATTTTATATGTTTTTCTCTAATTTACGATGGTTTAAGGGTTTGTAAGAAATTTTTACATCTTCTCTTCTAATTTGTTTAAATCTAATTTTTCATGCATTTATCTAGTTTGGAATGGTTTAAGGGTTTGTTGAGTTTTTTCTTTATAAGTATATGGACATGTTACATTACCAAGGAAATACTTGTGGTGGGACTTTTACCCTTAAATTAGTATGTTCTTGGTTGAGGGTTTACACCTACGTATAAAATTGTGGTCTTATTCTTTTTAAATATTCTTGTAACCATTTTATAGCTCGACTATTAGTGCGTCTTGCAAAACTATTGGCATGCCACATGCACTCCTCTTTATTATGTTTTCTACTTGTGGATAAACTAGAATTCCAAACCAGAGCTTTCTATTTTGGTGGATGCTTAAAATAGAAAGTTTCAATGGTTGGACAACAGATCGTTTCTTTGGTCTTTTTCTCATAGGGAATTTCCATCCTAGCTCAAAATGGCATTTTCTTTTGAAGTTTTCTTGCTATGTTGATTGAAGGATAGGTTTGTTATTTTTATTTACAGTGTTGAGTACATACACGTATTAGTTATTACTTAGGAGAAACCTTACTTGTCCCATTTTGTTTCTTGGGTAATTTTTCTTCACTTTTAATTTGGATCTTTATATAAAGGCATTTCTTTAGTATCATTGTGCACGAGAATTTTTAATGAGAAGTGAGCTAAATAATTTTAATCTTTCTTTTTAGGAGGAATTTTTGGTTGCCTTCAAACCATTTATTGTAGGCACATAAATTCTATTTTGTATAAAAGTCAATACTGTAGGCTTAGTCTCTAAAAGGAATTTACGATTATAAGTATCATTTTGGGAATCAATTTCTCCCTTGGTAAGATGCTTAACTTGATTATAATGGTAAAACTTGTGGAGAAGATAATTTCTTGAAAAGAAAGGATGAACCTCAACAAAAGAAAAGCCTAATAGGGTGTATTCCATGGGTACCAAGGAAGAAAAAATGATAAAGATGAAATTATCCAAACTTTCTACATAAACACTATAGTGAGATCATTTCACATATATAAAACTATCGGCATAACCCTTGCACCCCTCAAAGGTGCAAGTGCTAGTAAATATCATTTTGGGAATCAATTTCTCCCTTGGTAAGATGCTTAACTTGATTATGATAATCTTTATTTTATTTAGTTTGTTTTTTATCCATATTAGAATAGTTACTAATAAGTAATTGTCAATTGAAATGAACGTGTTTTATAATCTTTTAAAAAAGGACATTGTTTTATTAATTTCACAATCATTTAACTATTTTAGTTTAGTTCTTGTTAATAGGTTAATTAAATTTAGTTAGATAGAGTTTATTAATATTACTTCTTTTATTTTGATTGATGTGATGGAATTTTGTTAAGGGTTGACTTTCAAATAAAGTTTAAAGGATGAATGGTGTCTTGTGTGAATATATCGTTCAAATGGATTTTATAGTTATTATAAATTTGGAACGTTATGCTAATGGAACATGGAGTTGTTAGTTCATGTTTTGTTTGTTGGATTACATTTTGGAATTTAAATGTGTAAGTTAATGATGTCATTATATGTATTCTAGAGTATATAGTTTATAATTATGCCAGGGGTTGTGAAATTGGTAACGTGAATTAAAATGTGATATGGCATAGTAAAATATTTAATTAGTATATCTCTACTTATTTATAATCTATTAGAAATATTAAAATATTGTTACAGATCAATATTTAGGAACAACTATTAAACAAATATTTTTCTATAGTTTTGTTAGAAGATTTTCTAATTAACTTTCATTATTAAGGTAGTTATTATATATCGCTAAATCACCTCAAGTCGTCAACTAGGTTCAAATTTCATTCTATGAAGGTGTCTTTGCAAATGTTCTTAGCAAGTGGAAACTAAATGTTATGGTTACTAGAAAATTAGATTTATTTTGAGTAGGATTATACCCTCCTTGAATAGTAAGGAGTTTTAGTTGGGATTTATAGAGGAATAACTATTCTTTTTGTAAAAAATTATGTGTCACCAGGATTGGTATTGTATTGTGTTTAGTTTAGAAAGTATACATGTATATATTTATTGTTTAGATCAAAATTATATTTTATTCAATAATTTTATTTTTTAGGATATTTTCTTGGTTGTACTCTTTTATAATTGTCTAACTAATAGTTTAGACTCCTTTGTTCTAATTGATTGAGGTAATTCATTTTCAATTCTACTACATCCGCCATTATTGCTACTATGAGTAATTAGAAAGGAAGCATAGTTAAAAAATTCTAACTCTCAAATGTAGTCAAAAGTTGATATTAGATAGTACATTAAATCTTATGTAGAATGCTAAGGTCTATTCTATTTTGATTAAATTGGGATAGGATACTTTATTTGAATTAGTTGTAATGTGACACCTAGTTTATATCTGGACAAATTTAGTATGGTTTTTGATGTTAATTTTTGTTGCAATTGTGAATTAACTTGTATATTATATGTGTGTCCTTGATTATTGGAATGTCAATTAAGGAACAAGTTATTGTGATGTTCTTACTTTTTAGGAAAATTGTTAGCTTGATACTGTGAAATTATGCATTGGATTATGCCTCTAGGTCCTTGTTTTAATTATAGGTTTTGTGATTTGAGAGATTAATCTAGTGTGAATTTAAGTTTGTATTAGGAAATATAGATTTAGTTAATTTTGTTTAGTTAGTATTACCTTAAAAATCTTGAAGCTTTTATATCGACCTAACACATGTTAACTGGTGTCATTTTGTTTAGAAATAATATTTATATAGTCTAAGTTTATCCTTTGTTGAGCTAACAATCTTGTTTTCTCTCATAGGATTGTTTGTATGTGGTTAGAACATTAAGTAAATATGTTAATCTTATACTACCTATAGTAGATTGCAAATCTTTGCATCTTGACCTCTAAAATAGTGTCGTTCTCTTATACAAGAATATGCCAATCTTCATTAAATAGATACTCAAGTTATTAAAAAAACTATATTGTTTTACTTTGATTCTAATCTCTGATGCAAAATATGATCACGGTTTCCTTTCTTCTCCATTATACTATAATATTTCCCCACTTTTATAACAATGATAAATCCATTACTTGTACTATATTCACTCTAATATTGAGCTTATTACTGACTTTTATCATGATCTTTTTGTTCTTCATGTATTCTTCTCCACCTTCATTTCATACCTTTTTCTCTTTGACCTTTCCACTTGCTGCTATATACCTTATTCTTTGGAATCTTTTTCTTGAGACTTTATGCTTTGTATTAATGATATGTTGTGATGCATGAATGATAATTTTCTTGGGGCTGCACTTTACTATTTCCCATGCTATATCAATGCTTTTATCATTATTTATCATTGGTTTTCTATGTTGTAATAGATGATATCTTCAAAAACATTCATATTGCACTCCTTGAAATTATATTCTAAACTACTTCTCTGTTCATCCTTTACATCATGTATGTTGGTTATGCATTGAATTCTTCACTATTTTGACAATGTTGATTGACTTGAGACCTTTGCATACACTTATTTGATCATCACATGCCAAATTGTCAAGTAATTGTCCTCCATATGGTTTGGATTAGTAATGATTTGGATTGGTAAAAAAATAGGTAATAGTGGGTGCATCTTCTCATGTATGTTGCTGCTCCCTTGATCATTTACAAGCACAATTGAAGAAATTGATTTCTTATATCACTTTCATGAACATTATGATAGAAAAAGATCTCTTTGAAGCACTTATGTCCATTTTTTACTCTTTGCAGATTTTATTTGTACATACACTTTAATTTCAAAGTCTTGCTTTTCCAATAGCTTATTATGTGTTAGAACCTATTTTCATTTCTAATGTTCCTTTTTTATAAATCCAAACTTGTGTCAATAATGACATTCGATCATTTTTCTTAAATTTAATAGTTATTTGGAGAAATGGCTTTGCTCTTCCATGTGAAATTGCACATATGCACAACTGACTCTCTAGATACTCAACTTCGATTCTTTGCTAGAACCAAATATGCAGTTGCAGTTGTAAATCCTCATGGCCTCGAGTAGATTCACAAAGTTAAGTCAAAACAACATTCTTCCCCTAGGGTTTTCTCTAGGGAACCACCACATGAGATTCTTGACATAACTCACAAAAATCAATGGATCCTGGCACATAGACAAAAAGCCAGAAGGGCAAAGTATTCTCGCAATAAACCTCATTCACATTTTAGCATGTTTCAGATGCCTTCATTTTCAATTTCCCTCAATAATAGCTTCAAACATCTCTAGTCAATGTAGGTTCCTCCCTACTCTCCTCCTCATAAGCACAATCCAGGTAGTCTTATGGTGAATCGAGTATCAAATAGCAACCCTAAATCTTCTTTTAGTCCTCCAAAAAAAAGTATGTTAGCCTTAACCCTATACCAACTCAAGTAGGTTTGTTTTCACCTAAGAGATCGATTCAGACTGATAAGAATATTTACTCCCCTCCTCATCATCATCTTGATAATTATTAGGAAAGCATAAGCCTTAATAACCATCCTTCTTATGCAAAAAGATGCGTCTATGATGGTAGGCTAGGGTGGCTATCAGTAGGAAAGAATATGAAAAATTCTTATGAATCAGTCCAACCTTTGTCTCCAGTGAAAGGTAATGTCTATTCTCCCATACAAAAAAGATCTTCTCTAGTAAGGCAACCACCATGGATGGGTGAGATAAAAAATCCACATATTAATTGTTCATCTATTCCAAATCTAGATTTCCTTAACCTGGAAACCTTATAAATAGAATCGAAAGATGGATTTGTAGAAAGGATATAAAATATATGTGTTGGTTATGGACTAATATGCAGGTGGAATGGCTTTTGCGTATCAGTAAGTGAAATAGATGACTAGTTGAAATCAAAATGGAAAAAAAAGGTAATGGTTTTGATTCTCCCTGAAATTTTTATTTATCTAGATTTCAGTAGTAAAGCACTTTAAAATAAAATCTTATTGGAAGGATGCCCTAAATTTAGAAACACAAAATTTACAACATTAGATTGGATTCCTTTTTTCAACCCCAAATTTCTTAATGAATTCATGGTAGATAAAGCCATCCTCCTTAAGAACCTTCCCCTGGAATTATCTACTAAGGAATCCCTTAGGAAATTAGGATATTATATTGGCTCTTATGTCAGAATGGTCATATCAGATCAGAATTTTGCAGAAAAAATTATTGTTGTCAACATGAAACTTAACATGAAGTCAATTCCCCCTATAAAAATATGTTGTAAATCTACCTCAGTTGTCATCAATCCTACAATTATAGACTATACTATTGAAGCAATAGAGGAAAAATGTGCACACCCCTTCTATTAACTCTGGTTCATGGGCTCATAACCATGATTTAAATCTTCCTTGCAACCTAAATCTAAATAATGACACTAGTAATATGGTAGATACCATAAACCTAATTCCTAATTCATGCAATTCAAAATTTAATGTTTCCTTTCTTAAAAATAAAGGTGGTTTTGTAATTGAACCTAATTATTGTTTGACTGACAAGATAGCTCCCCAGGTTCTTAATGCACTGTGTCTCACGGATCCATTATGGACAATTATTCTTAGCCCTAGTAAAGATGTAGTATGTCCTTCACCCCTCCCAACCAATAGTTCCAATACTGAGGATAAGGATTATATGGAAAATACCCCATATTGTCACTTAGACATAGACCAGAATCATGTTTATAATATCGAATTAAGCCTAGGCCAGACCATTGTCTCCCTTTCCCCAGAAGCAAGAGTCCAAGCCATTGAAAATAAAATGATCTTGGTTGGTTGGATGATGGAAGATCTTCGGGAAGTTCAACTTGAGATTAGTGAGGAATTAATGCAATGACATAACGATGATGTCTCTAGGTACAATGATGTTGAGGAAAAAAAATTGGATAAGCATAAGGATATAGAACCCCTATATTCTATACCAATAGAATTTGAATCTATCAATAAAGAATTAAGAGTTGTTAATAGCCATGACTCACTTTTAAAAGATTATGGAAAAGATCTTATAGACCTTGAAGATGGGATCAACTTTGAAATCTTAAGGAAAAATATTTAGGAGATGGATGGACAGACAAAAATGGATTTTATGAATGACGAACTCATAGAGGATGTTAAGGATATCAAGATCTGTTTGGATGGTATATCTAACATCAATAGACAATTAGGTATAGCCACCACTATAGAAGGACTATCTAGTCTTGTAATTCTTAAAACTAAGAAAAAGCATGGTAGGAAATCTATTAATGAATTAAGATCTATCAATGGAAACACTAATAATCAACCTAAACTAGTTGATCTGATTAATGTAGGGAAGGGGAAGGTCCTTCCCAAAGGTCAATGAAATTAACAACTTGGAATGTTAGGGGCATTAATGACCCTAACAAAAAGAGACCAATAAAAAGATACCTTAATATATTTGAATTTGAAATAATTATACTTCAAGAAACTAAATTAAAAAAGGAAGAGAGGAATTGTTAATAAGATGGTGATTAGAGTGAAATTTGAGTAGGAAAAAGGAGCAAAAGAAGAGTAGGTAAATGGTGCGTTGGGAAAGGGACATCAGGCGAAAGGTATGTGGAATGTGGCTTATCATGGCCAACAGTTTCAGAGAGGTCATGGTTGGAAGCAGGATCAGCAAGGAGAGTTTTTTTCTTTGGTAGGAGGATCTGGGTTTCATCCTAGGGTTTCTCATTTGGGCAATTTGGGAGGTTGGTATCAGGGCTTCAATTGGGAGTACCATTACTCGAACCATTATTCCAAGCATTTTTTTCCCCTTCCAAAGTCTTCGGTTGATGTTCATTGTCCTAGGTTGTGCCCTTATTTTGATATTTGTTCAAGTCCTCTTTTTCCAAACCCTATTCGAGCTTTTGATGGTTCTTTGATTGGGGATTTTGACCCAAAGCTACCTCCCTTTGTTTACTAGCCAAATTCTCTGCCTATTTGGTCCCATAAATTTGTCACTTTGCCGAATAATATCCCTCTTCAAAATTCACATGTTCACTCTTCATAGCCACCATTTCTGACAATGCCGAATAATATCCCTATTTGGGTCAATTAGGGTTTTGGTAATCAACAAGAAAACCCTAATTCTCTGAAAATGGATGGTTCAGGGAAAATTTCTTTGCAAAGGTCTGAGCCCATTCTCCAGTTTACAGATGGCATCTTGGAATCGCAGGTATTGTATATGAGCGAAAAGGCACTCATTGGTAAGATCTAGTCCTTTTTACCTATTAATGTTTTTCGATCTTGGGCTAGTAACAATTGGATAGGGCTTCTGGATTTATTCTATCTAGATCATGCCTCAAATTTCTTTGTCACAATTTTTTATTCTTTAGTTGCTCGTAATGATGTCCTTCATCTCAATTACTTGTTTTGTAATGGTATTGACATTTGTTTAACAAAATGGACTCTGAATTTTAATCTAAATGATTATGTATGTTCTTTTATGCCATTTTGGGTTGAGTTACCTACTTTGCCTTTGGAATATAGAGATTTAGATATTGTTGAAGCTATTTTGCCAATAAGATTGGTAAATTCATTCGCCATGATTTGACCCCTCATGAGGAATTGCATCGAGCCATTAGGGTTTGTCTTTTCTTAGATGTCCTTAACCCTTTTCCAAATTTTATTACTCTTTAGTCTAAATGGGGCTCTTGGATGTAGAAAATTATTATTCAGGATGCGCAGAATGTTTCTACTTATGCAAATTTGTTAGGGCACTTTACAAATCAGTGTAAAGACCCTAATTGTTCCAATCTAATTATTTGTAAGGATCGTACTTCTTTTCCTACTAAACATTCTATGGTTTCTAATCTTTTGGATAACTCGACTTCTTTCAATTCCCCTTCTGTTCAAAAGGAAGATTTTTCCCATACTAGTGGCAATTTGGGTAATGCTGCTGAAATTCCTAATTAGGAAGATCTGTCAAACCAAGCCCCCCTATTGTTATTAATTGTGAGCATGTAGTGGAACTGGAGAAACCATTTAAGGATAGTTTGTCCTTAGCTATCATTCAATTATGTCCTTTTCTAGCACCTATTATCCCTCCACAATTACTAGCAGCTTTTGCTAATATGTTAAAAATTTATCTCTCACCTATTATTGTGTTCATCTCGACTATTAATATTTCTCAAGCTGTTGTTTTGGAAGCTAGTTTGGAATTTAAGTTTTCGGATTTGTCATTTTTTGAATCCATAATTAAATTTTTAATATTTTTGAACGCCCCTCTAAAGCTTAAAAAAGTAACTAAAGAACATGTAGTAATAATGTTTGCAGAGGTAATGTTTGTTGTTTCATCTCAACCTCATGATTTAATGCTTGATTTGTCAAGTGATAGTTTGCAGCAGGGAAGTCATTATTATGGTAATTTTGTTGCTTAGTTGAATCCATTGCATGAGTCAGGGAATTTATTGGATGTTCAATTGCTTCCTCCTACTTTAGCTCAAGCCTCTCATTGTTCTATTCTTTTATATGATGATGCCTCTAATGGTTGTTATGATGATATTAATGGGCAGTTCAAGTCAATGCAAGTGTGGGAATCTTCTCCCTTATCCCAATAGTTTGAGCAGCATCCCTCTTTGCATAATGTTAATCTTGCTCAAGTTGATAAGTCTTCAATTGTTCAGACTCCGCTTTCCCATAATCCTTTTGTTAAAACTCCTAATACTAGGGGTAGTAAGTCTAAGGCAACTAAAGCTTTGGAGGAGATTCAAGCTGGTCTCCAATCTACTTTGGATAAAAATTTATTTACATCTCAAAGATGTTCGACAAGGAGAACTAAAGGTTCTCCTTGTCCTCAATGAATATCCTATCATGGAATGTCAGAGGCATCAATGCTTCTGAAAAAAGGCATAGGATTAAGGCTAGACTTGATTCTGTGCATGTAGATATCATACTTCTACAAGAAACTAAGTTGTCTTTGGATTCTTTCAATTTGACTATGGGTAAATGATTTGGATGGAAAAGCATCTGTGTATCTATTGTTGGGGCTTTAGGTGGATTGGCCATTTTATGGAATAATACTACAGTTTATGTTCAATCCTTGCAGAGTGGATCAAATTGGTAGTTTGTTAATGTTAGATTCTTCAACCAATCATTTTTTCTCATGAATGTTTATGGACCTACCCCCACTTTTGATAAGCATCGCTTATGGCAATCTCTCACTTCTATTATTCAATAATATCCTGATTGTAAATTCATCATCATAGGTGACTTTAATGCCATTTTAGGAGCCAATGATATAAAAGGGGGAATTTCTCCTCCTATTCATTCAATCATTGACTTTAATAATTTTGTGTTGGATAATGCCCTTTTTGATGTTTTTCCAGACAATGGTGCATTTAATTGGACTAACCGTAGAATTGGTTTTTCTTAGATAGCTATCAGATTAGATAGATTTCTTTGTTCTCAGAATTGGAAATTAGACCATACTTATTTGTAGGTAGAAGTCATTCCTTTTTCAGATTCCAATCACTTTCCAATCTATCTCTCTTTTGATTTATCTTCTAATCCAGCCCTCGTTTCTTTTAGATCCTCTTTTAAGTTTGAATCAGTATGGTTTAGGCATCCTTCATTTCAATTTCTTCTTAATCAGTGGTGGTTGGCAGCTCCAGTAGAGGATGGGTCAATGATGTTCAGAATTTATAAGAAATTGTCATACATTAAGAATTTGATTAAAGCCTAGAATGTGAATGTATTTAAAAACATTTTTCAAGAGAAATTCTGGGTTGAAAAGGAGTTAGCGGACATAAACCAACAAATATTTGCTAATGGCCTAGATCCACAAACATATATCAATCAAAAGAATCTTCAAGATTCCTGGGTTGAACTGTGTGCAAGGGAGCAAGAATATTGGAGACATAAGTCTTGGGAATTATGGTTGCAAGTAGGTGACCATAACACAATTTTTTTTCATGATTTAGCTAAGTAGAGGAAGGTGGCTAGATCCATTTTTTCTATTAAGGATGGCCCGGGAAATTTATTATTTGATGAAAAAGGTATTCAGGAGGGATGTGTTAGGTTTTTCTCAAACCGCCTTTGCCCTCCTTCTTCTCTTCCTGTTGATGAGGATAAATTTGATTCTGTTCTTAATGTTATTCCTACTTTGATTAATCTTATTGATAATTTATCTCTAATGGATCCCTTTACATTACTGGAAGTTAGGTTGGTTGTTTTATCTCTTTCACCAGATAAGGCTCCAGGGCCTGATGGGTTTACGACTCTTTTCTTCCAAACAACTTGGGATGTTATTTTCCATGATCTTCTAGTTGTTCTTGAAGAATCAAGAAAAAACACAACTATGTTAAAAAAATTTAATGCCATGAATATTGTCTTAATTCCTAAAAAATGATGTGTAATGCCCCACCAAGGAACCCTCGGTATAAAGGCATAATTACATGACAAAACATGGGGAATAATTATTTTTTAAACAATAAAGTAACAAAATATTATCTCATTTGATTATACAACACAAATAGAAGTCAATAGAATGAAGAGATTATACTAGTTTGTCATGTTCAAATAACAAATGATTATCATTACATACCTAAATGTTGCTACCTTGCTTTTGCATTAGGACCACCATGTCCAACACCTATAACTACACACATGTCTATACAACTAGGTGTAAATATTAGATACATGATCATAGATAAATACTTTATTGATATCTTAACTAAGAGAATTATTATTAAGAAGAAGTGAAATCATTTCACTAGAACTTAAAGACAAACCCTAAGGGACTAGACCTAAGCCTCAGGGGCTCATCATTGATGGCCTTTCCTATGTTCATGCTCAGAGACTTCGTAGTTTGGTCCTTCCAATATAACTATCTATCTATAAGATCATAAAAAAAATGGGTACACAACCCCTTCTAGGGTATCTATTTATCTAGGCTTGACATAGGGAAAAGTTACACATAAATCTCCTCATGAGGTCTACTTAAAGATTTAAATTCAAGGAAAAGAAATGACACTAAAACAAAATATAAATAATATCCTCAACACCATGCGTACAAAAATACGTATTTGTACAAGTTGAGTTACCTAATTCTTTGACAACCATAAAGAATATATCTAATAATGGTGAAAACCAATAAGAATATTGAAGTCTTATATAACTCAATCCAATTCAACATCCTACTCAAAGAGATAACATAAATTATTCCTAGATGTAACATTTGAATATAATAGTCCTCTATTTCCTAATCATAGACTCTTAATCATATACAATTATTATCTATATTCAGTATAGATTTATTACATTATTTTACTATCAATCATTAAATCTATAGACATGAAGAGATCATATTTCTCATAAAATTCTACAACACTAAGTAAATCAGATTTTACACAGAAATTAATAGCACTAAATAAATCAAATTTTATACTTAATAATCAGATTTTCCATGAAACATTATGTCACTCCATAGAATAGATTTCACTGTCAAATAAAGGAAGATAAATGTATCTCTTCAACCCATATTTTTTCAACTTTGATTTCTTATTTAAAAGGTTTTAAAAAAACAACAACCCCATATATGATAAATTTGATTACAAAATTGACATTAAAGAGGCAAAGATTATGCAAGAAGGAAACGTGCACAAGAGGATTAGAAATTTCATTTTACATATAACGATGCAGATTTTTTTCTAATGAAGACAGCCATATTAAAAACAATGATGATTTTTTAAACAAGTATTTCCCTCATTTCAGCAATGAGAAAATGTATTCTAATTAATTAGGATGGATATCAAACCGGTTCTAAATCTAAGCACTAAGTAATAAATTCCAATACCTAAACAATTAGGTTAATAAAATTTAGCTACAGTGGTCTTATTGATCTGAATTTACTATCCTAATACGGTTACAAGAAGAATAAAAGACATCCACAAGCTATACTATATTTGACAAAGAAATAGCTAGAGGGAAACATGTAAGAACACCGATATATATGCTGCAATAAAAACTTTAAACTGTAATTCAACAATAACTAAGAAGTAGTTACAAAAGTGTTTAAACAAATTACAAACCATGGATTTGCTAAGGTAAGTATTGAATTCAGCACCTTGATTATTGGAGTAAAAGCCATGTTTAATATATTTGAAGAAAAGACAAAAAGATATATTATTATAGAGGAGAGCATCAAATGACATTAAGGAGACCAACATTTTTTGCTCCATATCAATCATCAATGATAATAGATTATTTATATGCTGAGACTATTTATTTTTTTATGTGGAAGGAAAGTGGAAAGAATATCAATGGTTCTATGAAAAAATGAATTCCACTAATCAAAAGAGTTTGAGCATACCTGAAACGTGAGTCTATTAGAATGCTAATTATCATTTTGGAATCCATTATGAATAATCTACTACAGAGGAGCTTGAGTACCTTGAAATATGAAAAATGTATTACTCCCGATAAGGTAACTCAATAATTCCAAGCTCTCTTCATAATGTTGCAGCGATAATATTCTGATTATAATCAATGTCCCCCTTTAAAAAAATAAAAATGGATGCTTTGTCCCCCTCTTATACTCCTCTCCTCAACCATTTTCAATAACCAACCCATCGTGAATAAAATTGAATAATATTTCTCTCTAAAAATTTAACGAGAGATCTGTATATTAAATTCCCACTATTCTTTTAGTCTTAGCTTTAAATTCCCTCATATGTAGGAGTCTTATTATCTTAAAGGTAAGATTCTTCACTAAGGAATAAGATTCCTTAACTTAGTTAGTATCTTCTTTTTTTTATTATAATGAGATCTTTTTTGTTTCTTTCTTATAAAATTCATTTTATGTAATAATTTGTTTATAATCTTTTTATAAAAGAATGTAATAAAATAAATAAATAAAATTTTTATTTTATAATCAAAATATTTAAAATTTGTAAATACTATTTAATATTATATATATATATATATTTATTTCTTTTTTTAAAATATATAAAAATAATAATAAAGATCCTTTTTATCAATAATATATTTAATTTAAAGAAAATATTTATTATATTTCTTTTAGATTTATAAAGAGAAATATTTCATAAATTAAATTACATTGTTTGTAATCTGCAACATATTTAACATATAATAATATCAAAATAATTAAACTATATATTTATGAAAGTCATACAACCACATATATTATTTACATATTTAGGTCTATGCGTATAGTCTAGAAACATCAACTAACAATTTACTATAAGAAATGAAAGGTTTACTTACCATAATAGTTCCTTACCGAATCTGAACTAGAGGGGTACTACATGATGACCCCCAGTCTTTTGTAGAATTCAGACCCATTTCCTTGTGTAATACTATTTACAAAATTATTATGAAAGCAATCTATTTAAGGTTGCAACATCTTATTCCCAAGATTATTTCTTCTGAGCAGGGGGGTTTTGTCCTAGGTCGGGAAACTACGGATGGGGCCATTTTGGCTCATGAAACTCTTCATTCCATTCATGAGTTTTCTATTCCGCCTTTTATTGTTAAGTTAGATATGATGAAAGCTTATGACAAATTGAATTGGGCCTTCCTTATTAAGGTCTTGCTTAAGTTTGGCTTCTCTAAGAAGTGGTGTAAATGGGTTGAAGCTTGTATTTCTAGTGCTCATTTCTCTGTCATAATCAATGGGGTTCCTGCTAGCTACTTACCATCTTCTCAAGGTGTTAGGCAAGGTGATCCCCTTTCACCATGCCTTTTCATCTTAATGGCTGAAGTTCTTAGTCGCTTTATTAATAATTATCATGTTTCCAGTTTATGGCTGGGTGTAAAAATTCAAAATACAACTATTTCAGTTACTCACTCCCTCTTTGTTGATGACATGTTATTATTTGGATCAGCTTCCATTTCTGAAGAAAAGCAAGTTAAGAAGGTACTTGATGTGTATACTCATGTTTCAGGTCAGAGAATTAATGCTCAAAAATCAAAAGTCTATACCTTTCATATGGATCTTGAGCTGTCAGATAAGATTGTTAATGTGTTAGGTTCTCCCGTGATCATCTTCCTTCTACATATCTAGGTATTCCTTTCTTTATGGGACAAAATAAGCCCTCCTTTTGGCAAAGAGTTATTAATCACATCAAAGCCCGTATTCTTTCTTGGAAGGATAGATGGTTGTCTCTCTCAGGTATGATCTTTCTTATTAAATCAGTTCTATCAACCATCTTGAATTATTATTTCTCAGTCTTGCAAGCTCCCAAATAAGTTCTCACTCAAATTGAAAGTCTTATTAGGGAATTTATCTGGACTGCTAATATGATAGGGAAGAAGAAGATCCCTCTTGTTTCTTTATCTGACATGTCTTTGACTCCTACTGGTGGGGTTGGTCTTCATGACCTTTCTAACAAGAATTTCGCCTTTTGTGGTAAATTTGTATGGAAGATGTATTCTCATCCCCACATTAAGTCATGTCAGCTGATGCAAAAAAAATATTTAGATAATTTAGAGCCTTCTAGGATTATCTCAGCTCTGGATCCCCCAAAGGGGTCTGCCATTTGAAATTTAATGATGAAGTCTAGACATATCATCACATCACAAGTTTCATGGGAAGTTCATAATGGAGAATCTGTTAGATTTTGGCTTGATTCATGGAATGGATGTCCTCCTTTAGTATCTTTGGAGCTTTTTAATAATGTCTGGAAGATAGCTTCTACTAAATGGGGATCTTTTTTAATTAATTATATTTATGTAGTTCACATTCATTTTAGGCTTGTTATTTGGAAGGACTTTCATGAAATCCCAATCGATGATCAAAAGGCTTCTAGTACAAATCAATTGCTATTAGAAAGGGTGGTCTTTTTTTCCAGGAGTCTGGATCAAATTTTTTTGACTCTATTAGAGAATGGATCATATTCTGTTAAGAAAGGATATGAGCTATTACAATCAGTGCAAACTAATGCTATTAAACATAGAGCTTTCTCCATTTGTTGGCATTTTGATGTCCTTCCTAAAGCGGGTTGTTTCTTATGGCTAGTTTTGAAGAAAAGAGTCCTTACTAGTGAAAGATTATCTAGACTTAATATTGTAGCCCCCTTTCAATGTGTCATTTGCAACCAAGAAATAGAGTCAGTTGATAATTTTTTTTAAATTGCCCACTGGCCCAACTCTGTTACCAGTTTGTGTTACAGAAACTAAATTTTCCTATGCCTCTCCCATTTGGAATTTGGGATCTCTTTCAGTCCTGGCCTATTTTGTGTCACAAATCAATGTTTTCATGTATTTGGATTGTTATTACATCATTGGTTCTATGGTCTTTATGGTGGGAAAGAAATAAAAGGATTTTTCACAGTTGGCCTTCATCTATTGAATTTGTTCTCTTGTCCCTAGAAAGATCTATTGTGGAAGTGGTAAATGCTTATTCTTGCAAATTTAAGGGTGGTCGAATATTCTCCTCATGGGATAACTATGTGGAAATTTTTTTTAAGGGGTTATTGTTTCCATCTCTCCCCTTTCCCTTGTTCCCTAAGGATATATCTTCTGTTAGATCCCAAATCAAGTGGACCCCTCCTCAACAGGACTTTAGTAAGCTTAATTTTGATGGGGCATCTAAAGTTAATCTAGGAAATTCAGGTATTGGATTTGCTCTTCGGGACTCCTTTGGATCTATTTTATGCTTTGAGGCTCGACCTATTCCCCCTGGGACAAACAATCTAGCAGAGGCTCTGGCATTGTTGTATGGTCTCTCTACTACAAAAAAAAAAATAAAAAAATTTCTCCATATTGAAGGAGACTCCTCAGTGATTATTAATGCTTGTATCTCCAGGCGTGCTTTTTCATGAAAAATTCTCTATGTTTTAGAAAAAATCTGGTTCCTGCTAGATTCCTTATCTGCATGTTATATATCTCATATTTTTAGAGAGGGAAACAACATAGCAGATGCTCTTTCTAAAATTGGATCTAAGGGATGCACTTTATTATTCCCCTCCTCCTTAGTCTCTTCTGAATCTCATCCAGCTATTTTCAAAATTATAGAGGTTGACTCAATTTCTTCATCTTCTATGTAACTTGTTACTTTATTGGCTAATTGATTTGGTTTGCTCTAATATTCTCCTTCTAGTCACTAGTACATTTGAGACCTTTTTTCAATGGTTGAGCATCTGAATTTGGACAGTAAACTATCGCTTAAGCGACACCACCTGGAATTGCAATTTTATAGTCAGAAAAACTAATGATTCTATCAAGCATCATAATTACGACAACCTTAGCCATCACTAAAAGAGGGTGCCAACACACTAGGAATGTCATCAGACATATTCATGGCTGTTGCAATTGGGATGCCTACCCGTCACAAAAATAATAAATGACGGTGACCCGTCAGAAGATGTCGATGGGTTGCCATCATTTGTAACATGTTCACCAATGGAAATGCTTTTAATGTGATAGATTTTTGTCAAAATTTTAAAATGCATATCCGTCATTTGTGGTTTGTAATGATGACTATGCTATACATGTGATGGACATGCATCAAATAGTTACGATGGTTATCTATCATTTATGGTTGTTTTCTGACAGCGATGCATTTAATGCGATAGATGGATGTCAGATATGTGTGATAGGAAACTGTCACTATTTTAAAGATGTCGTAGTTATGAAAACAATGAGTTTGTTTAAAAATATATATATATATATATTTGACAATCAAGTTGGTATCAATTCAGAACGGTGTTCTTGCAGATCTAGTTCCTGCTCGTGATTTGGTTATGGATCATTTGGAGATAACTTTGCAGTAGATTTAGTAGCAGCTCATGGATTATTGTGTTGAGTCTAGAGACTTGGATTTGGAATGGATCCTACCAAATCAAGACTTGTGATAGTGACTGCTCCAACACAATTCAGAGATAAATTTGAAGTAGATTCAGTAGCTACTCATGGATTATTGAGTCGAGTCTAGAGACTTGGATTTGGAATGGATCCTATCGAATCAAGACTTGTGACAGTGGCTGCTCCAACACAAGAAGCTAGTGCGGCAATCAGAGATGCATTCTTCTTGAAGTGTTCATGGGATATATGCGAACTTGATTGCATTCATATATGATTCAAGCAATTTCTTGACTTCTTTGGTTCGAATTTGATGTGCAGGTTTGCGGTGCAGTCGATATATATTTGTCGTATGTGGATTGAGATCTTAAATTATTGAGCTTCTCTTTGTTTCAAGAATAGTTTAACATTCTCTATTTAACAGGGCCAATGACGTGAAGGTGGAAGCTCATCTGACCCCTCCTAGGAGCCTCTTATGACCCTTTATGACATTTTAAGATCTCTAAGATGTATTCTTAGGGATTGTAAATGGTCATAAAGGGTCATAAGGGGTCCTAGGACACAACAGCTGAGAAACATAAATGTAGGCATCATGGTCACAACTTTTTGGAAACAAAACATAATTGAGTGGTATACCTAGATGATGCAATGCAACTACTCCTCCAGTTCCATGTCTACACTACGTAAACAAAACCTAAAGATGAAGAATAAATTTAGAGAGCATAGGAGGAGAGCAATAATGACTAGAATAATATAGGGACTTGTATTACTTTGGTCATTCTTTCTCTCCTCCTAGGCTCTCTAAATTTATTTTTTATCTATGGATTTTGTTTACCGCAGTGTAAACTTGGAACTAGAGGAGTGATATATATTTGTGTTGCATTGTCTGGGTATACCATTCAATTATGTTGTGCCTCCAAAAAATTGTGATTATGATGCCTACATTTATGTTTATCAGTTATTGTGATATCTACATTTATGTTTCTAATTTGTCGTGTTTATGTGCATGTTCTTTATGTGTATCTACTATAAGTTTTAAAAAAAATTCAGTATCTACAATAGCCCTCTGTTAACCACATTTATGCATATGGTCCCAAAAAAGTAGTGCACAAACTACACAAAGAAGGCATCATAGAAATATGATTTCTGCTTTCGCCATTGAAGCAATCTTGGCAGCACTAGCTGCCTCTCGAGTCTTGCACAAGTTGCACTCATTTCCTACATCATGTATAGATGTAGATGGGGTAGATGTAAATGTGGTTTGATCGACCCACCGAAAGTATTGACATCCAGTATTTCCCTGACAATACCAGATGTATATCAGTTCTTCATAAAATGATTAGTTGTCACATTATTTTAAAACATAAAATTTAATTACGTATCCAGACCTTTTTCCTATTTGGGCAAACCCAAAATTGATGCCCATGATTACTTATTGTGCATGACATCTTCAACATGCATGGGCCAACACCACATTGACACATAGGCACATTGACCGAAGTCATCGATGCTATTTCGACAAATATTGCATTATCACAAACATTGCATTGTCATTATTTTGTTCATTTATACTAATTATAATTACAATTAAAAGAAACATACTAATGTAGACTTGCACATTTTTTGGCTAAGTCGAAGTCTTTGGTTTAAATCACTAGACGTTCAAAACAAAATGACAAACTAAAGACAACCATGCAATTGTAAAGAAAGGTAATTTTCTTAATCACGCCACTAATTTTTGCATGTCTAAATACTGGTGTCTTTCAAGTGATTTGATTCTTGTCATGCCCACTACAAATGAGAACAATCTTAACTAGTGATGTTGTTTAAGCATATAGAGATTAAATACTCTTTTAGAATGAAATTTCTCTTAAAAAAAGATCAAAGATATATAAGTAGTACATATAAAACAATCATTAGAACATGCCAAACATCTAGCATAATTGTACATTTCATTCATGTCATTGATATTCTTCTTCATCCATCTCATCATCAAGATCATTGTTGTTGATGACATCATCACCACCACTACTGTCATCATCATCATCATCACCATTAGCATCATCATCATCGTCATCCTCATCATCATCATCATCATCATCACCATTAGCATCATCATCATCATCATCCTCATCATCATCATCATCATCATCATCATCATCATCATCATCAATAGCAACATCATCCTCATCAGTAGCAGCATCATCATTGTCATCTTCTTCTTCATATTCTTGTTCGACTAGCTCTCGATCATGATCTAGTTCTACATCATCTTCCACTTCTTCATCTTCCTTGGTATGTTCTTCCATTGCATTATACTTTATCTATCTTCCTCTTGGATCATGTCTAACAACAAATGACCAACCTGGTTTATGTGGAACCTCTTAGTAAAATACCTGCTCACATTGGCTTGGAAGAACATAGGGCTCTTGTCCAACTGGCTCAAACAACCTTGTATTAATCATTGAAAATCTATTGTCATGTTCAATAACAGTTCTATCAGGATCATTTTTATTGAGTCGTAGTCTGTACCATTTCACAATGAAGAGAACTAATTTGAAGGAATTGAAGTCGCAATCAAGTATATCAACCAAAATACCATAGTATCAATTTTGCGACTCTCAAGGATGTAAGTCATTTCTAGATGAAATATTAGTCACCTTGAGCACTACACTTATCCCAGAATCACAAGTTCTCTTCATGTCATCCAACTTTTTGATGCAAAATTTATAACCATTTCAAAACATAGCCTTGTGGTGTTTCACCTGTAATAATGTTAAACATGTATAAATTATTGCATCACAAGTTGAAAAACATATGATTGATTAATTTACAAATTTATAAGTACCTGGTGATCTCTTAAACCATATGCTAAATCTATTTCTTTTTGTGTAACATTGGGATCTCCATTGCGATGAGCTTGTATAACCAATGAAGACATGAATTCCCATATTAATCTATGACCATCATGTTGACATCATTCAATCCATACCATCATCCAATCTTGATTGTTTGCAATAAACAAATGTATTGCATCCCACTCTTTAGCAGCTATACAAAAGTAAATAGATGACTTACAATAGATTTATTTTGAAGATTAAGAATTAATTTACTACAATAACATCTCATAATTTATTACCTTTCAGTTTCCTAAATCTACCATTGCCGACCAAGTACTCCCCTTCAAAATTTTTAATTGAGTCGAGATCCCAAATGCAATCTATATGGGTCTTTGCTGTAAGATTAGGAAGATATTGAGTAATGTACACCATCATCTGGTATACCATATATCCCTCAATCATAGAACCCTTGGGAAGTGCTCTTTGTCATACCAAACCCTTCAAAAATTTCAAGTGTCTCTCAACCATCCACATTTACCTAGCATGTACAGGTCCACACAATTCAATCTCCTCAACTTGGTGTATGAGGTAGTGTTCTTGTGCATTGAAAAAAGCCGGAGGTAAACACTTTTTCATTTCACACATTAATCAAAAAATTCTTTTCTTCCAAAATTTTATATCTTCTTTATGGATTTCTTTAGATGACAACCACCTATAAGGGATTCAAGACATAAATATATAAATACGAGACTTTACAATCTATTACTTGTTTGATATATTGAACAAATATCACTACTTACCTCATGTATTTTCTAAGATCATACATCACTTTTTTGATATTATTGTCAAAGTTCTTTGGGAGAGATAGGGGTAGAAAATATTGCAACAATTGTCAACTGATCATTTCATACAATAAAAATTGAATGCAATTACACAAATATATTGTAAATACAAAAGACTATGACTTACCATGATGAAGGTATGCCAATCATGTGTTTTCATCCCTGACCCAAAATTATTTTTCTTTGATATGAGATTGCTTATATCCGTAGCAAATCTTGTAAGAAATCAAATTTTTCGGATCACTTCTTTTATGGCATTACTTTGTTGCTTTGTTAATAACCAAGGATTAGCACTTGCATTAATCCGGTCTCTATTGCTATTGGATTCAATGATATTTTTCATTGCATGATTGGAATCATGAATGTCACTACAAATTTTTCCAAGTTTTTCTTTGTCATGCCTTCCGTCCAATATTTTTCATAGTGTCTCTATTACATTCTTTCCAATATGCATAGTATCAACAAATGCACAATTTGTAGATGCTCATAGTAGGGAAGCCTACTAAACTCTTTGGGATAACATTTTAGTCCCTTTGGAAGCTGGTCGGTGATGCCTTCACAATCTTCAAGATCATCAACTACATAATTAGTCAACAAAACACAATCAAAATATATAATTTTCAAACATTAACCATTACATGGAATGATATTACCTTGCATTCTATTATATTCCAACTGCCATAGGTGAGGTGTCATTCTTGGGGGCTTTGATGTAGTCTCTTCTTTCCCATTGAAAAGATGACTTTCTACACTTTGATACTTATGATTTTTGGGAGGAACTGCTTATACTCATCAAATGCCTATTTTCTTAAACTTTTGGAATGACGAGATTTCATCTTTGGACCACACATTGGACATGCAAATTTTCCCTTTGTTTGAAGACCTACAAGATAATTATAAAATTGGATTAAATATGTATATTTTTAAAATTTGAATTATCCCGTACAACTAGAATTCACCATAACATACCACAGAAATGTGTCAACCCTAGAGCATCATGAATTGTCCACACAAGCATTGCATGGAATTGAAATTATCTTTGTCCAATTGGTCGGGAGATGTCATACATAGTGAAACCATTCCATAACACCAACAACTCATCGATAAGAGGGCAATATATACATTCATATCTTTCACTTGGTACTTACCTAGTTGAATTAACAACATTAGATAATTATTGTGGTCATTTCACTCCAAGACTTATAATTACATGTAGGTAACTATAAAATAATAAGATACCTGGAACAATCATTGCCAACATAATGTGCTCCCTCTTTATTGACATCCATGCAGGAACGTTATTTTTTATAACAAAAATAGGCCACACTGAGCAAATGGATCTCATCTCTCCATGTGGATTGACACCGTCTACTGCCAGAGAAAGCCTTAGATTTTGAGGTTCCTCTTTAAAGTGTGGCCACTTTTCCTCTATGTCCATAAATGATGAACCATCCGTAGGCATTTGAATAATGTCATCTTGACTCCTACTGCATGCATGGTAATCCATAAATTATGCCAAGCTATTGCACTTGAATAATCATTTCAGATGTGGAATAATGGGGATGTGATGAAGAACCTTGCGAGGCCCCTTTTTCATCACTTGATCATCTCAATATTTGCTCATATGGCATTCAGGGCATTCTATTGCATTTTTGTGTTCTTTATAATAAATAATATGATCTTCAAGACAAGCATCTATTGTTTGATACTCCATTCCAATATATTTCATAGTGGCACATAATTCTCGGTACGAGCGAGGGAGAATATTTGATGGTGGTAACAGAAAGTCACCTATCAATCTACAAAAAAGAATATAAGTCATTACTATAAACAATCTTAATGGTACATGTTTCACCTTTTATATATAGACTATAATGACATATATGACAAACCTTAGCATACGTGACATTTCTATGTTGGATAAACCATTCATAACCTTCAAATTCACCAACAACAATACAGCAAAGAGAAGAGTAGATTGGGAGCCTTCATAAAGGGTCATGTCCACTTTCTCAAGTAGAGGTATATTATGGATGTTGTCAATGTCATCCTCATCATCAGTAGTAGCAGCAACACTAGTACCAAATGTGTCAATGATCAATGCATTCATACCATCATCTTCAAATATGTTTTCTGGTGCATGATCATCATTTTCCATGGGATCATGATCTTCAACTTCAATACTCACACCTCCATGTTCCTCTATATTCACACTGGGGAGATCAACCTATATAAAAATGATGATAATCAAACCTCCTTCCATGGTTCATATGTATATTAATTGTGAAAAAAATATAACAAACAACTTTCCACTAGATTATAATCAAACCCCCCTTCCATGTGACCATTCTCCCTACAATGTCTCTTTGTTGTTTTGATTTTGATTCTTCTTATCTTTAAGTCGTTACAACTCTTGCATGGACAATAACATTTGTCATCAGCTTCCCTTTAAAATTTAGACAACAATCTAGCGATTGTCTCCCTATTTTGATCAAATTCCCTTGTATTATCTAACACGATCCTTAATATGTATATCTACAAAACAAATTGGAGATGCCTCCTTTCATTAGCTTCATGTCACCTTCTCATAGCTTCTCATTTTCTGACAGATTTTGCCAAAAGCTTTGTAGGAAACCAAGTAAGGGGTATTCTTGAGTTCAAACACATTGAGCTGCTACGACTAAATTATGAATCATGAATTCACTATAAAATTAAAATTGAATAGGGAGATAAATAAGACATTTAATGCATTATTACTTCATCATGATGATAAAAATTTCATTGGCTCAAATCACATAGTGGTGTAGGGGCACCTAGAGCACATAAGGAGTTCACAAAACCTATGGAGATCAAAAAGACATCAGTGAACATGAAGATATCCAATGACGTCAATTGGAGCATTTAGGTCCAATGACGACAATAAGCCCTTAAAGGCCTAATAAGCCTTAGGACCAATTTAGGAGTCTAGGATGAGTTTTTGAGTTGCAAGCTTATAATAGTTTACATTTGGTTTTGATAAGGTTTAATAAGTTTATTTAGATCATATCCCAAGGTCTTAGGATTCAAAAAGCTTAAGAAATGCTTAATTTGCAATGTTGTTAATTCAAATTTTTGAATAACAACAGTCACTTGTAAAAGGAGGGAAAAGGGGTTTTTTATGTTTAATTAGTCTTAATATAATTTTCCAACCACCAAAGTTGGTTGAACAGACTTAGAGGAAGTTATAAATTAGAGGATAAAGCCATTATATGGCAGTCAATTCATTAGATGCCATTAAACAACAACATTAGATGCATTAGATGTCATTAGACAACAACATTAGTAGCATTAGATGCATAGGACAACATTAGATGCCATTAAACAAATAAAGAGAGATCAAACACTTCACACAATGCCTTGAAGGTACTAGAAATGATTCCCTAGCTCTCAAAGCTCATAGGTCATCAAACATTCCAAATGAAAAGATGCAAACAATGCTAGTATTAAACAGTGAGCTCATGAACAATGTATCATGCCCTAGCTTGCAGCAGCCCATGAGCCACCAAGACATTTCCTCGTTAAATGATCATAAACAGGGAGTACCACATAGTATGTTATTTTATTACTGATGTCCCTATTTGATCTAATAGCATCAATATAACAAACAGAGCACCGACCAATCAAATAGGGACATGAGGTGCTCAAATAGTGAGCTCAAAAAAAATAAAAATTTGGTCTTAATAAAATCTTATAAAGAAACATATATTGTGTAAAGTGTTTGACCTCTCTTTATTTGTTTTGTTATTGATATTCACTATGTGGTACTCCCTGTTTATGATCATTTCATGAGGAAATGTCTTGATGGCTTGTGGGCTACAAGGTAGGGCATCATGCATTATTTATGAGTTCATTGTTTGAGCACCAGCCAATCAAATAGGGACATGAGGTGCTCAAACAGTGAGCTCATAAACAATGCATGATGCCCTAGTTGTAGGTAGTTATCTCTTCTATAATGATGGAGGACTGAAAGGTAATGATCACTAAGGTTGTTGCTATTAGATCATACATTAATAAACTTACAGTTTTGAATTTGAGCTCGGGCATCATCCAATGTTATTGCTTTCATTGCATGCTTGTTGTTGTTGTGCACCATATATTGTATTATACACTATTTATTTCATTGAGACTGTGAGCTATTGTAGTTGATTGTATTATTTTAGGGTATGATCTATTGTAATTGTTTCTTTTTTCTTTGAATCATTGTTTACAATTACTTTTGATGCAATACTTGTGTGAAGAACAAGAACAAAATGGTGAACGAGTGTATTTGACAAAGATAAACATGACACATTTTGTTAGGCTGATTGGGTTGGCCTAGTACCATTTACATGGCCTAGCTAGATATTAAATAGTGAGCTCATGAACAATGCCAGTATTAAACAATGAGCTCATGAACAATGTATGATGCCCTAGCTTGCTGCCCGCGAGCCATCAAGACATTTCCTCATGAAATGATCATAAATAGGGATTACCACATAGTGAATATCAATAGAAAAACAAATAAAGGGAGATCAAACACTTCACACAATGCCTTGAAGGTAATAGCAATGATGCCCTAGCTCTCAAAGCTCATGGGTCATCGAGCATTCCAAATGCTAAGATGAACAATGTCACTATTAACAATGCTAAGATGTAAATAATGGCACTGAAATTGATTTAATGAGAAGACAAAGCTCGAATGCCTGCCTTCCAAATGAAAAGATGTAAATAATGCCAGTATTAAACAATGAGCTCATGAACAATGTATGATGCCCTAGCTTGTAGCCCTCGAGCCATCAAGACATTTCCTCATGAAATGATCATAAACAGGGAGTACCACATAGTGAATATCAATAACAAAACAAATAGAGAGAGATCAAACACGTCACACAATGTCTTGAAGGTAATAGCAATGATGCCCTAGCTATCAAATCTCGTGGGTCATCAACCATTCCAAATGAAAAGATGTAAATAATGCCAGTATTAAACATTGAGCTCATAAACAATGTATGAAGCCCTAGCTTGTAGCCCGTGAGTCATCAAGACATTTCCTCATGAAATGATCATAAACAAGGAGTACCACATAGTGAATATCAACAACAAAAAAAATAGAGAGAGATCAAACACTTCACACAATGCCTTGAAGGTAATAGCAACAATGCCTTAGCTCTCAATGCTTGCGGGTCATCAAGCATTCCAAATGAAAAGATGTAAACAATGCCAGTATTAAATAGTGAGCTCATAAACAATGTATGATGCCCTAGCTTACAGTCCGCGAGCTATCAAGATATTTCTTGATGAAATGATCATAAACAGGGAGTACCACATAGTGAATATCAATAGAAAAAAAAATAAAGAGAGATCAAACACTTCACACAATGCCTTGAAGGTAATAGCAATGATGCCCTAGCTCTCAAAGCTCGCGAGTCATCTAGCATTCCAAATGAAAAGATATAAACAATGCCAATATTAAACAATGAGCTCATGAACAATGTATGATGCCCTAGCTTGTAGCCTGCGATCCATCAAGACATTTCCTCACAAAATGATCATAAATAGGGAGTACCACCTAGTGAATATCAACAACAAAACAAATAAAGAGAGATAAAACACTTCACACAATGCCTTGAAGGTAATAGCAATGATGCCCTAGCTCTTAAAGCTCGTGGGTCATTGAGCATTCCAAATGAAAAGATGTAAACAATGTCAGTATTAAACAATGAGCTCATGAACAATGTATGATGCCATAGCTTGGAGCCCATGAGCCAGCAAGATATTTCCTCATGAAATGATCATAAACAGGGAGTACCACATAGTGAATATCAATAGCAAAACAAATAGAGAGAGATCAAACACTTCACACAATGCCTTGAAGGTAATAGCAATGATGCCCTAGCTCTCAAAGCTTGCAGGTCATCAAGCATTCCAAATGAAAAGATGTAAATAATGCCAGTATTAAACAATGAGCTCATAAACAATGTATGATTCCCTAGCTTGCAGCCCACGAGCCATCAATACATTTCCTCATGAAATGATCATAAACAAGGAGTACCACCTAGTAAATATCAAAAGAAAAAAAAATAAAGGGAGATCAAACACTTCACACAATGCCTTGAAGGTAATAGAAATGATGCCCTAGCTCTCAAAGCTCGTGGGTCATTGAGCATTCCAAATGAAAAGATGTAAACAATACCAGTATTAAATAGTGAGCTCATGAACAATGTATGATGCCCTAGCTTGCAGCCCGCGATCCATCAAGATATTTCCTCATTAAATGATCATAAACAGGGAGTACCACATAGTGAATATCAACAAAAAAATAAATAAAGAGAGATCAAACACTTCACACAATGCCTTGAAGGTAATAGCAATGATGGCCTAGCTCTCAAAGCTTGCGGGTCATCGAGCATTCCAAATGAAAAGATGTAAACAATGCCAGTATTAACATTCATATTTTGTCATTAAATCAACAAATGCCATCAAAATGAAATTGAGTCAATGAGAAGGCAAAGCTCAAATGCCTACCTTTAAGAAAATTTTACATCTTTTCATCCAATGACCCAAAAACATCAAGAATCATCATATATGGTCGCTAATAGCCAGCTTTTAGAAGAATATGAATGAATGCAAACATACATAAGTGGATGGCTTGCGGGCTACAAGCTAGGGCATCATGCATTATTTATGAGCTCACTATTTGAGCACCAGCCAATCAAATAGGGACATGAGGTACTCAAACACTTTGCTCATAAACAATGCATGATGCCCTAGTTGTAGGTAGTTATCTCTTCTATAATGATGGAGGAGTGAAAGGTAATGATCAATGAGGTTGCTGCTATTAGACCATACATTAGTACAATTACTGTTTTGAATTTGAGCTCAGGCATCATGCAATGTTATTGTTGTCATTGCATACTTGTTGCTATTGTGCACCATTTATTGTTTTATACACTATTTATTTCATTGAGACTATGAGCTATAAGAAACATATATTGTGTGAAGTGTTTGATCTCTCTATTTATTTATTTTGTTGTTGATATTCACTATGTGGTACTCCTTGTTTGTGATCAAATAGACAAAGCTTGAATTCCTACCTCAAGTGCCAGTGCCCTCTTCCTGCACGATGCTGGCCTCTTCGGGCATGCCAAACTCAAATGCCCTTTTCGCACCATGCAAAAGTGCAGTGCCATCTTCACGGTATCTCTTCGAATTCACAAATTAAAAATGACACTTTATTTTTCTTTTTTTTTTGTTTATAAGAAAATGGGTGTCGCAATTTATGAGCTCACTATTTGAGCACTAGCCAATCAAATAAGGACATGAGGTGCTCAAACAGTGAGCTCATAAACAATTCATGATGCCCTAGTTGTAGGTAGTTATCTCTTCTATAATGATGGAGGAGTGAAAGGTAATGATCAATGAGGTTGCTACTATTAGATCATACATTAATACACTTAGTTCTTGGAATTTGAGCTCAGACATCATGCAATGTTATTGCTACCATTGCATGCTTGCTGTTGTTGTGCACCATATATTGTTTTATACACATAGAACAATAGATTTGGGGACTTAGACTTATGTTCAATCCTTAGTAATGGTTTGGGGAACTAATTACTAGATGAGTGACTATAGTACCCTAGTTTGCATTATTAGATGATCTTGTTTAATTTGTGTTCATTTCATGCAAAGATACATGTAAAAGAAAAGAAATTTTTGCATCTAAAGATTACATGTGTATATATAAAAAATAACTTGTATCTACTATACAAGGAAAATAACTTTCAGAAGAAAATACAACTGTACTTAATCTGAATGCCACTGTGTAATGTTTTTACTTATGATATTAATCTTAATATATCCCTATATTATTATTGATGTCCCTATTACATCTTTTCATCAAATAACCCAAAAACATCAAGAATGGTCCTATATGGTTACTAATAGCCAACTTTTAGAAGAATATGAATGAATGCAAACATACATAAGTGGATGAACATAAATAATGAAGGTACCAGACATTGCCTGAAGTAATGAAGTGTTGACCCGAGGTTCAATTTAGTATGCTCTTGTATGATCCAAAACCTACAAGGAAGGAAAAGATGGGGTTATATCCAAAGGATCTAAGCAATGCCTGGCACCATATTACTGATCCTCATCTACAATTATGCATGTGCATAGTCAAGCCATACATAGACTCAACAACATGGTAGCATTGATCCAATAATAGAAAATACATTACAAATGCCAAGCTCATGGTCTCAATGAAATAAACAGTGTATAAAACAATATATGGTGCACAACAAAAGCAAGCATGCAATGACAACAATAACATTGCATGATGCCTGAGCTCAAATTCAAAATAGTAAGTGTATTAATGTATGTTTGCATGATGCCAGATATTAAATAGTGAGCTCATGAATAATGTCAGTATTAAATAGTGAGCTCATGAATAATGTATGATGCCCTAGCTTGCAGCCCGTGAGCCATCAAGACATTTCCTCATGAAATGATCATAAATGGGGAGTACCACATAGTGAATATCAACAACAAAAAAAATAAAGAGAGATCAAACACTTCACACAATGCCTTGAAGGTAATAGAAATGATGCCCTAGCTCTCAAAACTCGCAGGTCATCAAACATTCCAAATGAAAATATGTAAACAATGCCAATATTAAATAGTGAGCACATGAACAATGTATGATGCCCTAGCTTTCAGCCCCTGAGCCATCAAGACATTTCCTCATGAAATGATCATAAGCGGGGAGTACCACATAGTGAATATCAATAGTAAAATAAATAAAGAGAGATCAAACACTTCACACAATGCCTTGAAGGTAATAGAAGTGATGCCCTAGCTCTCAAAGCTTGTGGGTCATCAAGCATTCCAAATGATAAGATGTAAACAATGCAAGTATTAAACAGTGAGCTCATAAATAATGTATGATGCCCTAGCTTGCAGCCCGCCAGCCATCAAGATATTTCCTCATGAAATGATCACAAACAGGGAGTACCACATAGTGAATATCAACAACAAAACAAATAAAAAGAGATCAAACACTTCACACAATGCCTTGAAGGTAATAGCAATGATGCCTTAGCTCTCAAAGCTCATGGGTCATCGAGAATTCCAAATGCTAATTAAGATGTAAACAATGCCACTATTAACAATGCTATCAAATAAACAATGCCATTGAAATTGAGTTAATGAGAAGACAAAGCTTGAATACCTACCTCAAGTGCCAATGAGCTCTCTTCCCAAATGGTGTCAACCTCTTCGCTCACACCAAACTCAAATGCCCTCTTCATGCCAGGCAAAAATGCAGTGTCGTCTTCACAACAGCTCTTCGAATTCACAAATTATAAATGACACTTCCTTTTTCTTTTTTTTTGTTTATAACCAAATGGGTGTCACAATTATGACAATAGCATCGCTATTATGACACCGTCGGGGGCATTTGCAAAAAAAAACACAAAAACATACACAAATTGTAGTGGCGTCACAAATTAGCATCAAAATTTGACCCCAAATGTTGTAGTGAGTGAATCGTGCCTGTCATTTCTATGATGTTTTTTGTCATGATTATTGGTCATGCTTTGTACTTTGTAAACAGATTTCATGATGTGAGCAAGGTTCATCTTCTGAGTTCATGCCTTTGATTTGGAAATCTTTTTGTGTCATCTTATTAATTGGTATGTTTATTTCATTATTATTCTACTAACCACTTTGTGCCTTTAGGGATTTTGTTTTGACTACTTATTATGAGTTATGATGCCTCAAATTCATCAATTGATGACATGATTATTTCTTCTTAGCGCCATCACACGTGTTGTAGATTTTTAAAACCTGCTATCGGGTATGATTTAAAGGATGTGTACGATCCCATGCTTCTTTGGTCTTTTCAGCATTTATCCTCCTCATTTTATCTGTTCCCTCCTATATATTAATGTTATGTCATGATTTCTTTTATGTATTGTGTTTTTCTTCGGTTAGTCTTTTATCTAGCAATGGCTCCTTCAAGGCATGCAGATGAATTCAAACCTCTTAATTTAAGGGTCTCCCTACCCATTGATGAATTGGAGTTACCATTTGAAGGTAAAATCTCAGATGAACTACTTGATTCTATGTTCTGTGTTCACTGTATAAAATGTTGAAGGTGCATTCGTCGATTAATTAGGGAGTCTATTTCATCTCCAAGCTCAAAGAGAATTATTTTTCCCTCACAGATACTCTCTATTTTTTGTTCTATATTTTTGGACCTTTCTCAATCTTGGTTGTTATTGTTTCATGTGGCTAATGCTATTATCTGGCCTAAGTTTATTCAGAATGACAAATTATTAGCTACTATTCAAGGGTATAATTTATGGGAAGGAGAAGCATGCGTGGGTGACATTTTTCCACAACATTTGCTGCTATCTTTGGACAAGTTTTTTTTGATATATGGGGCAATAAAGGATTCCATTGCTTCTTCCTTTATCAATCCTCTAGATTTTATTATTCACAGGAACTCTGTGGACATTGCTTACCGTGGGAAGGCATTCTCAAAAACTTATGCCATTTTGGGTCTTATGGCTCATTCAAATGCAATTTCTCATGCTAACCTCTCTCCTCAGGATGCTTCCTCTGCTATTGAGGGTAGACCCTCTATGTTAGCTCTAGCCGATTCATTAGTCCCTTTGTTGAACCCTGATTTGGAACTAACTAGAGGTAATCTTTCCCCTTCCTGGCATTCTACGGATAATTTTGCTGATGTCCCTTCAATTCATGTGGAGGTCGATAGGATTTGGAGCTCGCTATTTTTCTCTCATCCAACTCAATTTTTTTATGCCACTGAGTAGTCTTTGGAATAACTTCATTTCATCCTTGTTTATTTCTTATTTCTGTGAAGCTCCGGTCTCTCTTTTTTGGTGTGTCACAGGTTCTTCTGGCCACTTGGGATTATCTTCATACCGGTTGCTGTTCTATACTCAGTGATGATTTTGATCACTTCATTTTGGGAGATTGCTTTAATTTAGTTCTATTTGGCATGATCCTTCATTTTCATAATTGTACATCAGATATTGGAATATTTTGATGATCGGTTAGGCTGGGGGCTTTGTTTATATGCAAATACTTCTTTATTGTAAGAATTTTGGGTTGATGGGCACCCCTGCCTAATTTTCTATTGTTTATTTTTGGATCAGGTAGGGGTCATGGGTTATTGGATATATCCACCCCTTATTCCTGCTAGGGATGTGTGAATGATGCCTATTTATTTCTTTTGATGGGATCTCTCTAGCTAGGGACACAAACTGAATAATATGCAGATTTATCTACTTTGTATATATGGGTAACGAATGGAGTTTTTCTTCAATGGTTCTTTTCTTTGGGAGCCCTTTTTGAACCAGGCTTTTTTATTAATATAAATATAAAATTTTTTGCCAAAAAAAAAGAAAAATAAAAGGAAGAGAGAAAGAATTTTAGTCTAAAATTAGGTATATGGAGATTAGAGATGGTATATTCTGAGAGAGCCTCTGGTGGTGTGGCAGTCATCTGGGATCCTAGGAAAGTTGTAGTCGAGATAATTGTAAAACATAATAACTGATTACTTGTAATAGTCTAAAGCCTAAAAAGTAATCTTATAAATGTCTATGGCCCTACCCCCAATCAAGAAAAGAGAGAACTATGGAAGGCTTTGCAAAATCAGCTAGCAAACTATCAAGATGACATTCACATTCTAGGGGGTTATTTTAATGCAATCCTATAAAATTATGAAAAATTTGGAGGATCTCAATATGTATCTCAATCACAAAAAGACTTCAGCCAATGGTTTATTGATAATCACCTAATAGACATCAATACTAATAATGGTTTATTTACTTGGAATAACCGTAGGACTGGTTTATCCATATAGTAGAAAGATTGGATAGATTCTTTATCAGTGGAGACATAGAAAAGTTTGATTTCATTACCTCTATTGAAATTCTAACTAATGTTGGGTCAAATCATTTTTTAGTAAGACTTTCCTGTTGGCATAATACATTGTATAACATGTATTTTGTAACTGTCCAACTATATGACAGTTAGTAACTGTCCAACCATCATTGTATAAGATCTCCTCTTGGTTATCAAATAAAGTATGTCTTATCCCCCAATTCTCTCATGTGGTATCAGAGAAAGAAAATGGATTGGAACCGCTCTCTTCATACACCTTAAGGAAGGAACTGACAATGGAGTTGTTGTGTAGAATGATATTGGATTAGCCGCCTTTGATACGCTAGATCAGGAAATCAAATTATAAGAAAGCCAAGGATTACTTCTTGAATGAATTTAATTACTAGTGTATTGTGTTGGCCTAAAATGGTTTCAAGAACTGTTATTATCATTTTGGGTTTCAAATCATGTAGATGGAGTAATAGCAAAACTATTATGTGGTGACAGTCATCTCGAAAGAAACTCAAACGATGGGAGTTGATGACTCAGAGTTCTTGCATTTGGATGGGCCAAAGACCATTATCTTGTGCATTCAGTGCTGGTGAGAGAAAAGGTGACAACATGCTACCATATGTATAGATTTGAGTTATGACCCGCATGGTAGTGGAGTTTAGTCTCAATCCACGATGAAGGTATGAAAAGAATCAGTGAATGTAATATTAAGTTAATGCAAGTGAGTTTGATTCATGTACAAGAAAATTAGAGTAAGGTGTAGAGTGTGAAGGATTATTAGAGAATTACATAATGGCATGATCTTTGGATTGATTTTTGGAATGTGTGGATTGTTCCTGAGATAGATTTGTGGATTGTGACAACAACTTGTTCCTGTTAGAACAATCGTTGGGTAACTGAGCACTAGGAAATGGAGGGAAAAACCATGCTGGTAGAAGGAACTATTGGTAGACTTGCAACCATTTCTTGAAGTGAACCATTTCTTCCAATAGTGGGCACTCGTAGAATGAAATGCTAATTGTACATGACATCATTGTAGAGAAATGATTTCAAACAAAAGTCTCCAACTTCTTTTAGGTGAGCACACTTGCATTTAAAATTATTGATTTGGTTTGGAATGGAGTTTCCATTAGATAAATAATATGGTTTCAATTTTCATACATGGAGAATAAAAATCCAAATGCAATTGATGAATAAAAACGTATGGGGTATAGTAAGCAGAAAAGAAAAACCACCCACAAATGCAAATAAATTGTTGGACTGGAACGATAGAAATGATAAAGCCAAGGTTATTATTGGTCTTTCACTGGTAGATTCTGAGCTTCATCACGTAGATCTAGATAACACTTCTGTTGAGATTTGGGATAATCTAATCAAGTTGTTTGGAGCAAAATTTGTCAATGCTAAGTTTTCTCTCAAAATTCAAATGTTTAGATTCAAAATGGAAAATGGGATCACAATGTCCAATCATATAAGTAATTTAAGGTCTATCATTAGAAAACTTGTAGAAGTTAAGGCTCTTGTTGATGACGATGATGCTAAGGCCATCTTGTTAAATAGAGCTTATCTTCCAAATATAGTAATGTTGTCTTTACACTAAGTCAACTCACTTCATAGACTCTAGAGGATTTGATTTTAGCCCTTCTAGTAGAATAAAATAGGACAAAGGAAGTCATAGAAGAAGCTCATCAAATAGATCATGCATTTATTGGAAATTGAATTCAAACAATTGTTGTATTACATCATTGATGTCAAACCTTAATTGGTAAAACTGTTGCTACTTAGGAAAGTACTATATCTATTTGAGTGTTGCTAAGGGGCTAAGCAAGGTTGGTAACAATAGCACCTAGTGAAAGGTTGAGTTATCTTGATACTACAAAGTGTACTTGACTATGTTGCACTATGATGAGATAATGTATTGTTTATCTTAGTAAGACTGAAGACTAAACTGGTAGGCTTAACTGAGCAAAGAATGGAAAAATTGTGTTTAAGCCGAGTGATGTTAGTGTTGACCGAGTTAGTATATGCCAAGAAAAATTATAGTGTTGACTGAGCATCAGTATATTGCCGAGGAAGACAGTGCAAGCTGAGGGAATAGTTTTAGTATTGACCGAGTGTTCTACATGGAGACTGAGTGAACAATCACAGTATTAACCAAGCATCAACAATTTTATATTTGAAGAGAATTTAATTTTGGAGCTGACATTGTTGAATTCTTGGATTATGTAAAACGTGTTGACTTTATTTATTGATTGTTTGGAAGCATTAAATGCTTTGTAAAACATTTTATTATAAATCTTTAAGAGATTTGAGATTATTCTAGAAAAGGAGTCGAAGAAAATGAAGTGGGTAGATTCAATGAATCTGACCTAACCCTAAGATCTACGAATGAGATTGAGAAGAAAAAGATGAAGTTAACCTAATTGAGGAAAATATAAGGAAACCTAAACATTGTGATATGTATGCACATGGTGAATAGAGAATGCTCGAAGAGAAAATTTTTATTGACTAAATAAGAAGAAAAGGCTGAAGGAGAATGGTGGTGATTGCTTGAAGAAAAGTTTCAAGTAGATCAGAGATGGAAATGGCAAAGTTTCAAAGTCAGTTAACCAGCATTAGTGTACAAAATCAGATCTGATATTTGCAAAGTGAGTTGTATATTTTTCAGATAATACTGTTGCTACTTTCTAACCATTGTAATAGTCAAAATCCTTTTAACAGAGGTTGACCTAACTGTCATATGTTAAATCCTTTGAACAAGGTTACATTCTAATGTAGTGTATGTAAGTCCTATGACTAGGCTCACTTTTAACAAGGTGATTGAAATCCTTTAACCGGGTCACATTTGGTAGTGTGTATTGTAACCTTTGACAAGGTTCGCTTTTTACCGAGCTCACTTTAGAAAAGTGAAAATAATAGTAGCATGTTACAAAGTGGATTTTCACAAATTGGGTTTCCACTATAAATCCTATTGTTTATACTTGTGTGAATGTTTAGATCTGAACATTACTATGTTTTACAAGTTAAGTTACAGCTAGGTAGTGGACTGCATTGTTAGATGTTTCTATTATTGAATTAGTGATGACCAATTTTGTTTTGGTTTTGGATTTGATTTAAGGATAAGTTTTTGAGATTTTTTTATACATCAGGACCTGAGAACAAGTGATTCACCCCCCCTCTCTTTTGTTCTAAATCATATTAACAATTGGTATCAGAGCTCTGTTGCTTATTATTAGTGTTGACAGATATCAAGTTTAAAGGGGCTTGAAGAAAATGATCAGGATGTATAAGGAGGTACCAAAGTTGAACAAAGAAAATTTTCCTGCATGGCAAAGCTTGATGAAGCTGCATCTAGCTAGTATTGGTGATTTTGCAAAGTACTACATTGAGAATAGTTATGTCTCACCTATCGCACCTTTGACTGCCGAAGAAATGAGAGCTAAGTAAGAACATAATCAGGCAATGTTGGAAATTGCATCTGCCTTAAGCTATCCAAAATTTGAGGATATTAAAGATTGCACAACTACAAAGGATATGTGGGACACTCTTGCAAGGATCTATGGTGGTGATTTAAATGTGTTGAAAGCAAAGGCCGAGAGTCTTAGAGGTAAGTTTGATGAAATGAGAATGCAAGAAGGTGAAAACATTGCACAATATTGTAGTAGAATAAAAGTTGTGAATTCTATTAGAGGAGATAATGAGACTATTGATGATGAAACTATAATTGGAAAAGTATTAAGAACCCCGCGTCCTATATATGCTATTAAGATCTTAGCTATTCAGGAATCTAGATGTAACTCTGCTAATGTGCTTACTTTGGAAAGTTTGGTTGGTAAGCTGACTACTTTTGAACTCTCTAATTATGATCATTTCACTATTGGAAGCATTGGAAATATTGAATCTACTTTTAAGTCACAGCTAGTTCTGAATAAGCCAAAGAAAGAAAAGGAAAGATGGATCAGTGAAAGTGAAAGTGATAGTGACACTTCTGATGAAGACCTAGAAGATCTAGAAGCTCTTATGGCTAGAAGACTGAGAAGGGGAAAAGGAAAGTATAAAGGTAAACTCCCTATTATATGTTTTGCATGTAATAAAGTTGGTCATATAGCTGCTAGATGTCCTGACAGGAAGGATAAAGATGATGAAAGAAAAAGCAAACATAAAGACAAAAAGGAGGATAAAAGCTACTGATGGAACAAAGACTACAAGGGAAAAGGTAAGAAATCTTGTTACATTGCTAAAAAAGAGACTGACACTGATAGTGATGATTTTGAAATTGAGGTAGTTTATGTGGCAATGAAAGATGAATTTGATGAGGATGAGAAAACTGCATTGATAACCTATGTGAACAAGAATGATAAATGGATTATTGATAGTGGTTGTTCACATCACATGACTAGTGACAAAAATAAGTTTGAGACTTTACATCATTACAAAGGTAAAAGTGTAAAATTTGGTAATGATGCATCATGTCCTGTTAGAGGAAAAGGTTTGATTAAACTAACTAATAAGATATCTTGTGAAAATGCATATTGGGTTGAAGGTCTTAATTACAATTTGTTAAGTGTTGCTCAGCTTAACAAAACTGGTTACCAAGTGGAATTTCATCACAAGCAAACTAAAATATTTGATGCTGCTGGAGAACTAATTGGAAGTGGAGATCAGACTAGAGGTAATTTGTTCTATCTTGACCTATCTGAAGAAACATGTTTGATTGCACAACTTGATGATATTTGGTTATGGCATAAAAGGATGTGTCATGTTAACTTTGACAATCTAGTAGGGATAAGTAAGAAGAAAAAGGTAAGAGGTCTACCTAGATTGAAGAAACCTGAGAATGTGATGTGCAAGGAATGCCAGTTAGGAAAAATGGCAAAGTCAAGTTTCAAGAGAAAATCCTTTACTTCTAAAAACATTTTAGATTTGGTTCATACTGACCTTTGTGGACCTATGGGTGTACAAAGTTACTATGGTGCTAGATACTTTATCTTATTTGTTGTTGATCATACTAGGATGATGCATGTGATGTTTCTAAAAGAAAAATCTGAAGCTTTTCAATATTTTAAGTGGTATTTGGCTAAGGTTGAAAAGGAGATAGGTAGGAACCTGAAATGTCTTAGATCTGACCAAGGTGGAGAATTTACATCAAATGAATTTAATCTATTTTGCAATGATAGAGGAATTAAAAGACAGATGTCTGCACCTAGAACACCTCCACAGAATGGTATAGCAGAAAGGCGAAACAGATCTATCTTGGATTGTTGAAGGATGTTGATGATTGAAAATAATGTGGCATAGAAATATTGGAAAGAAGCTATAAGCACTGCTGTCTACACTCTTATCCAAGTACAAATCAAGATAGGTAAAAATCTGACACCTTATGAATTATGGCATGGGCATGCACCGAGTGTTAAATACTTTAGAATCTTTGGAAGTAAGTGCTATATATTAAAAGACACTAGGATTGGAAAGTTTGATTCTAAGAGTGATGAAGGCATATTCCTAGGGTACTCCACAAAAAGTAAAGCTTATAAGTGTTTGAACTCTAACACTAACAAAATTGTGGAAAGTGTGAATGTCAGAATTGATGAGTATGCAGAAAGAAATGAAGCTGACAGTAAAATAGAATCAGAAGATTATAGATCTTTTGTGTACATTGAAGAAGAAGAAGAGGCAAGTAACAGACTTGCACCTGATGTCGAGTCTTGGGTAAGCAATGATGAGCGACAGACAAAAGCTATCGAGCATCAGGAAAACAGTGCTGAGAGAGAACAAGAACATGCCAAGCTACAAGAGAATGTTGTTGAGTATTAGGAAGAGGTTTTCGAGCATTCTAAAGTTGAATCTGACAATCTTATTGAGGAACATGATGAAATAGAGGAGAGAACAGCTGAACCTATTTTGGCAAAATATGTGAGAAGACATCATAAGCCTGAATAGATAATTAGAGACAAAGATACTTGAATCTAGACCAAAAGTAAGACTAAGGATCCAACATGTCTACTATGTGAATTTGAACCGAAGACAACTAGAGAAACATTGGAGAATGAAGACTAGATACAAGCAATGAATGAAGAAATTGACCAGATTGAGAAGAATGATACTTGGACTCTGGTGCTGAGACCTGAAAACAAGAATGTTATAGGAACAAAGTGGGTATTCTGAAATAAGATGAATGAAAATGGTGAAATCACTAGGAACAAAGCTAGGCTGGTATGCAAAGGATACGCACAAGAAGAAGGAATAGATTATGGGGAGACATTTGCCCCTATAGGTAGATTGGAAGGAGTAAGAACTCTGCTTGCATATGCTGATTATAAAGATTTCAAGGTATATCAAATGGATGTCAAGTCTTCATTTTTGAATGGTATACTAGAAGAAGAAGTTTACATAGAACAACCAAAAGTTTTTATTGATCCAAATAGAAGACACATGGTGTGCAAACTGAACAAAGCATTATATGGATTGAAGCAAGCACCTAGAGCATGGTATGAGAGGTTGCACAACTACTTGATACAGATTGGATTTTCAAGAACAAATGACACAAGAAATCTGTACATGAAGGATGGAGAAGGTCAAGGTATCCTGTTGGCAAAAATTTTTGTTGATGACATTATTTTTGGTGGACAAGATGCATAATGTAAAAGTTTCTCAAATGAAATGCAAACTGAATTTGAAATGAGTATGTTTGGTGAGATCAAATTCTTTGTTGGTTTACACGTATACCAGAGGAAGAATGAAATTTTCATTACACAGTCTAAGTATGTTAATGAAATACTTAAAATGTTTGGGATGGAAGATGCTAAACCAGTGGGAACTCCTATGGTTACTGGACAAAAGTTATCTAAGAATGATGATGCTGCAAAAGTGAATCAAACTCTATACAAATCCATGATTGGAAAATTGTAGTATGTTGTACACAATAGACCAGATATTGCATTAGCTATTAAGATTGTGGCAAGATTCTCTACCAATCCTAAGGAAACACATATGATGGCTGTGAAAAGAATTATGAGATACTTGAAAGGAATTGCTGACTATGGTCTATATTATAAGAAGGATGACAAATTTGAACTCCGAGTTTATACAGATGCTGATTGGGTAGGAAATGTAGATGATAGAAAGAGTACAAGTGGTGGAGCTTTCTTTCTTGGATAGAGATTAGTCTCCTAGACAAGCAAGAAACAAAATTGCATTTCCCAATCTACTGCCGAGGCTGAGTATGTTGCAACTGTAGTGAACTGTTCAAACTTGCTATGGATAAAGCAATTGTTGATAGGCATGAAAGAAGAAATCACTAAACCTGTTGTTATTTTCTATGACAAAACAAGTGCTATCAATATTTCTAAGAATCTAGTGATGCACACTAAGACCAAAAACATTGTAATCAAGTACCACTACTTGAGAAGATTAGTACAAGACAAAGAAGTCTGAATGGAATATGTGAATACAAAAGAACAACTACCAAACATATTCACTAAAGCTTTACCTAGAGAAGCTCATGAGTATTTGAGAAGTCAATTAGGGGTTCTTCCCCTAACTGAGGCTGCCTAGACAAGCTAGGAGCACTACATCAAATGTGCTATAGCAGAACATTTGACAAATTGATGCAGATGATTGTCACACTTTAGGTTTGGCCTAGAGTTGTGAAGAGAAGCAAAGATAATGAATTAGTCATAAGAAAGATGACAGAGGGAGAAACACTAAGCTACATAGATATTATCTACATCTAATGGATGTAAGTTTTAGTTCCTGCTTTGGCATTTTTGTCAAAGAGGGAGAATGTACTGATATGATAACACATGAGATATGACAACACATGATACTGAAAAGCAAGCATTGATGAACTAAAATGAAGAATCAGGATAGAGGAAGATCTGAATACTTCTGACGGTTATAAGAGTGAGGCTTATAGGATTCTGAATCATAATGAAGCTAAGGATATTATAAATAAGTTTCTGATGGACAGATAAGATTTTGGATTGGTTGGTAATCCATGTGTTATTCAGGTGATATCATATGGTGTTTCCATCAATGCCAAAGATGGAGATTGTTGGAAACTGAATTGAAACAATTATTGTATTGTCATTGATGTCAAACCTTAATTGGTAAGATTGTTGCTACTTAGGAAAGTACTATATCTATTTGAGTGTTGCTAAGGGGCTAAGAAAGGTTGGTAATAATAGCACCTAGGGAAAGGTTGAGTTATCTTGATACTACAAAGTGTACTTGACTATGTTGCACTATGATGAGATAATATATTGTTTATCTTAGTAAGACTGAAGACTAAACTGGTAGGCTTAACTGAGCAAAGAATGGAAAAATCATGTTTAAGCCAAGTGATGTTAGTGTCGACTGAGTTAGTATATGTCGAGAAAAATTATAGTGTCAACCGAGGATCAGTATATTGTCGAGGAAGACAATGCAAGCCAAGGGAATAGTTTTAGTATTGATTGAGTGTTCTACATGGAGATTAAGTGAACAATCATAGTATTGACCAAGCATTAGCAATTTTATATTTGAAGAGAATTTAATTTTGGAGCTGACATTTTTGAATTCTTGGATTATGTAAAACATGTTGACTTTATTTATTGATTGTTTGGAAGCATTAAATGCTTTGTAAAACATTTTATTGTAAACCTTTAAGAGATTTTAGATTATTCTAGAAAAGGAGTTGAAGAACATGAAGTGGGTAGATTCAATGAATCTGACCTAACCCTAACATCTACGAATGAGATTGAGTGGCAAAAGATGAAGTTAACCTAATTGAGGAAAATATAAGGAAACCTTAACATTGTGATATGTATGCACATGGTGAACAGAGAATACTGGAAGAGAAAAGTTTTATTGACTGAATAAGAATAAAAGGCTTAAGGAGAATGGTGGTGATTACTTGAAGAAAAGTTCCAAGCAAATCAGAGATGGAAATGGAAAAGTTTCAAAGTCAGGAAACCAGCATTAGTGTACGAAATCAGATCTGATATTTGCAAAGTGAGTTTTATATTTTTTAGATAATACTACTGCTACTTTCTAACCATTGTAATAGTCAAAATCTTTTTAACAGAGGTTGACCTAATAGTCATATGTTAAATCCTTTGAACAAGGTTGCATTCTAATGGAGTGTATGTAAGTCCTATGACTAGGCTCACTTTTAACAAGGTGATTGAAACCCTTTAACCTGGTCACATTTGACAGTGTGTATTGTAACCTTTGACAAGGTTGGATTTTTATTGAGCTCACTTTAGAAGAGTGAAAATAATAGTAGCATGTTACAAAGTGGTTTTTCCCAAATTGGGTTTCCACTATAAATCCTGTTGTTAATACTTGTGTGAATGTTTAGATCTCAACATTACTATGTTTTACAAGTTAAGTTATAGCTAGGTAGTGGACTGCATTGCTAGATGTTTCTATTATTGAATCAGTGATGACCGATTTTGTTTTGGTTTTGGATTTGATTTAAGGATAAGTTTTTGAGATTTTTTTATACATCAGGACCTGAGAAAAACTGATTCACCCCCCCCCCCCCTCTCTGTTGTTCTAAATCATATTAACAACATTATACTCATAAAGTACTAAAAAATGGTCAAATAACAATAGAAGAGACAATAAATATTTTTACTATAAGAAAAAGGGGCACACAACATGGATTTGTAGAACTAGAGCTAGTGATGTTCTTAAAGGAAAAATCAAAGAACAATCTGAAGAAGGGAATGTTGCATGCATTGAAAATGAGGACACATCAAACAATGGAGAGGTCGTTAATGATTTCCAATCTCCTATTAATCATAATCTTGTGCTTTGAACCTTCACTTCTGGAGGTTGGCAGCATCGAAGGATGGATGAATTTCTATCATCTCAAGTTATCTTCTCACTTTGAGATTGTGTTCTGCATCAGAAGCATTTTTGGCTTTCTATTTTTGTTTTTCTTTCTAATGCTGACAAATTTGAAGAATGTATGTCTTGTGAAGACTCATTTTGGAGACACGTTTAAGATTGGGTAGTGTGCTCAATATGGATTGCTATCAAGCGAGCTTCAAAGTATATGATTATTAATTATCCCCTTTCGCAGTCATTAGACAATGGTAGAGATCTATCGCATCTCTTAGGGATAATTGTTGAATAATTCAAGACTGTGATTTGAAAGTTTGGGTATGAGAGCTTAAGAACACAACTTGAAGCTACACCTTTCTGAGGGTCACAAGATAGATTGATGGAGCCTTGCATGATTTAGGATTTGCAACTTCAAAAACAATAAAATTTCTCAATATATGTATTCATATTATGTAATCAACACGTTTTTTTTATGTAAGCCTTAAGGGGAGGGATCCCTAGGGAAAAGTTAATTTGATGTTTTTTTGGGATCAATGTATTAAGGGGGGGAATGTTGGTGTAATACATTGTATAACATGTATTTTGTAACTTTCCAACTATATGACAGTTAGTAACTGTCCAACTAGCATTGTATAAGATCTCCTCTTGGTTATCGAATAAAGTATGTCTTATCCCCCAATTCTCTCATTTCTATTTCAGAAAATTTTAAGGTGCTTAGATGCCCCTTAAAATTTGAATTTATGTGGTTTCAAGATGATAATTTTATGCATCTTTTGGATCAATGGTGGAAGTAGATTAAAATCTTTGGTTCAAAAATGTTCTGTCTAGTTTCTAAGCTTAAAATTATTAAAATTATTAAGCATAAGATCTTGATTGGAACAAAAATAAATTCAATAATATTTTCGAACAAAAAAACAAAGTCGAGTGTGAAATTGGAGCTTTAAATAAAGAAGTTATAGAGAAAGGAATGACTGAGTCCAATTATATCAAAGAAAAATATCTTATGGTTAAGCACGTTGAGATCTTATTAAAAGAAGTTTTTTGGAAGCAAAAATCTAGAGAAACATGGCTAAGAGAAGGAGATATTAACACAATTTTTTTTCATAATAGTACTAATAATATAAGAAATGTTAACTAAATCTCCAAGATAAGAAATTGTAATGGAGACTTCACAGAAGATCCAAACCTTATATCAGAACAATGTGTACAATTTTATCAAACTCTTTTGAATAACTATGAATTTTCTGATTTAAACTCTCAAAATGATCTGTTGTCATCAATCCCAAAGATTATAACAGAGGCAGATAACAAATGGATCAATATAAAACTTTCTATCAAAGAAGTTAAAGATGCCCTATTTCAACTTCACCCTGATAAATCACCTAGTCCTAATGGTTTCCAAGTAGGCTTCTTCCGAAAGTGCTGACATTTTTTAGGAAAGGACATCTGGCAAGCTGTAGAGGCAACTAGGAACTCTGGTACACTGTTATCAGAAATCAATAACACCCTTTTTACACTCATACCTAAGAAAAGTGATTGTTTAGAACTAGGGGATTATTGTCCTATCTCTTTATGAAACACAATATATAAAATCCTGTCCAAATGCCTAGCCAATAGGCTTAAAACCTTCTTACCAATGATTATCTCTAAAGAGAAAACTAGTTTTGTCCCCTAATGATCAATACTAGATGGGATAGTAATAGCCCAAGAAATCCTTCATATAGCTCAATACAATAAGGAACCTTGTATGCTTATTAAAGTAGATATTCAAAAAGCCTATGATAAAGTTGATTGGAGATTCCTATGTAAGTGCTTGGAAGCATTTTTCTTCTCCAAGCAATGGATTAATCTAATTTTCAATTGTATCTCTACACCTAAAATCTCTCTCCTTATTAATGGAACCCCAAAAGGTTTCTTTGAAATATCTCAAGGTATTCGATAGGGAGACCCCCTTCTCCCCCTTTATATATGTTATCATAGAAGAGGCATTAGGTAGATCAATTTCAAAGGCACACTCAAAAATAAAAATTTCAGGTGTCAAAGTATCTGATAATGTTCCTAATATAACCCATCTGTAGTTTGCTGATGACACAATACTACTAGGTGCTTGCAATAAAAGGGAAGCTAAATCCTTCAAAGATATACTGGTTGTATACATGAAAGCTTCTGGGCAAAGAGTTAACCCCAGTAAATCAGAAGTCTTTTTTGTTAATACCCCCTTAGCAAAATCGAGATAAATTTGCAATATCTTAGCTTACAAGATTGGAAATTTTCCTTGTAAATATCTAGGTATCCCCTTATACAAGTGAGCTCATAGCTCTAAATTATTGAAATAAATCATCACCAAAGATCAAAATAAAAAAGAAAGTTGGAAAGGAAAATGGCTTACTAAGGTAGGGAGGTCTACCATGATTAAATATTACTATCAGATATTCCCACCTATCAGCTGTCTATTCTACCACTTCTAGTAAACATTAAATCAAGCTTAAACAAGCATCTTAGGGATTTTTATTGGTGAGGACCTTCAGAAGACAAGAAGTTAGCATTAATAAGATGGGAAAATATTTGCAAACCAACCTCTTTAGGCAATTTAGACATCAAAAATCTACAGTGGCAGAATAAAGCTCTTGGAGCCAAAGTAATATGGAGACTAGTTCAAGAACCTAACAAAAAATGGGCTTCAATTCTTTTGAATAAATATATTCCCGATGTTGAACCAATAAATATCTTTAGATCTCATAGTCATGTTAAAGTTGGCTCTCATACTTGGAGCTTTATTATAGATTCTAGCAAAATTATCAACAAGAGTCTTACATGGGATATAGGTAAAGGAGATAAGGCCCTCTTCTGGGAAGACTCATGGGGAGGGTATACCCCTATGGTTAATTTAGGTTTTTCACAGATCACCATAGGCTCTTGTAAAACTCTTTGGGGTAATCGAGTTAAGGATTATATTTCTCCAAAAGATGGTACAACATGGAAAATATTAGATAATATTCAGATTGATCATCTAGAAAAGAAAAATTAAAAGACATCCTTAATGAAAGGAATCTTTCTTGCAAAAATAGGGAGGAAAAACTCATATGGACTTTCTCAAATGGTGGAATCTATAAATTTAAAATGTTTATCAAACAATCATTAAGGATCAAAATATGGATGCCTTAGATATTCCCTTGAACCTATGTTGGAACAAGGTATACCTCCCAAAGGAAGGAATATTGTTTCTGTGGGCAGCCCTTCAAAAGAAAATTTTAACTGCAAATAGATTTAGGAAGCTAGGTTTTGAAGGACCCTCTAGGTGCCCACTATGTGAAAGTCAAGAAGAAATTGTCAACCATTTATTCTTAAATTGTCCCTTTGTGCTAGAATGTTGGAACTGGCTAAGGAAATGTTTAAACTGGAGTTCATACATGCCCACAGACATAGTGGACTTTCTTAAAGCCTAACCCTTGCTAAATAAGTGTAGTTTATATAAGGATATATGGATATTTTCCGCTTCTATCTTAATCTGGGAATTATGGAAAGAACGTAATAGGAGAATCTTCACCAATCAAAAACTAGATTGTAGGTCTTTAACTAATAAGATTGAAACCTCAATAATAGAGATTATAAATAACAGACTTCGAAACCTTATTAGTCTAGAAAATTCTTTTACTTTATGGGATAATAATATTAGGAAACTTTGGCCTAAATTGTCAATCCCACCATTATATGGTAAAGGAGGTAGCAAGACTAAGAGCGATAGAAACTCATGTAAATGGGCACCTCCCAAATTTGGCCGGTATAAACTAAATTTTGATGGGGTATCAAGAGGAAACTTGGGTACTGCAGGGATCAGAGGTATAATTAATGATTGGAAAGGAGAAACCATTCTAAAATACGCAAAATCTATTAAGCCTACAACAAATAACATGGCAGAATGTAAGGCTATCCTAGAAGGAATTAAGTTGTGTAAGCAGTTGGAATTCAAAAATAGAGATTGAAGGGGACTCTCAAATTATTATTAATGCAATTAGAATGAAGAAAACACCTAATTGGAAATTAAATTAAAAGTAGAAGATGTTTAGAAATTCTTAATACTGTCCCTGAATATGAAGTCAAACATATATATAGAGAAGGGAACAAAGATGTCGACCTTCTTGTGAATATGGAAGCTGATGGTGATAACTTGGTTAGCAATGAATCCTAGAACTAGTTAAATACATTAGACTGTTATAATTCTATCTACCTTCAAAATTCAATTAAAATTACTTTGGTTCTGGACCTTGAGAAGGAAAATACTTTAGAATAACCCCAATTCTAATATTTAGTATCATGCCCTTTCTACACTAGCTTTAGTTTTACAAAGTATCCACTACTCTTGTTTATAAGACAATCAATTATTAGTAATTATTAAAGCTATATGATAACACCTTCCCTACACAAGCACAAGTATGAGTCACATGGTCAGATTAGCTTCATCTCATGAGTATTTAATCAAGCACACTTCCCACTATCAAAATCTGGCATCGAGATCCCTAGGATTTAACAAGCACATAATTTATTTGATTTAATAATTTACTCTATTGGTAATTAAAACATTAAGGTTGGCACTACCAGTCACACCAAAAGAGAGAAAATATTAATGAAATTAAACCAATTCATGTAGGATTACATCTATCATTATTATGACACGATGGATTATTCATTATCGCTCTAGGAAATCGTGGAGAGAAATGTGTAAGATTACTTATTATCAATCCCTATAATTCCTTTCATTTTAACCAGTTCCTCTGGTGTAATCGCTATTTTACCTGAGTTTGATTTTTTCTACATAGAGTCTGCTTAGTCATGTTTAGGCAATGGAGTCTAGGTTGTTAACCTTTTCTTTAAATGACATTAGGGTGATGACCTCTAGAGGGTTTATCTAGCCCAAGAGATGGAATCAAATGCTCAATCCACTCTCAAATTCTCAAATTATGAGAGAAGGGCATTAGAAAAAGGAATTGGAGACCATAATTTCGACAATGAATACACTTACAAAACTAATGGAAGTATTATTGGACAATTCATTTCCCTATCCATGTTCGCTGGTAAAAAGAAAGAAGAGATCACCTAGAAAGCATAGATTATCTTTGGCGATAGATTACTTGGGGGGACTAGAAAATATGGTACATCGCATAGACAACCAGCTTACAATACCTTATCTAGAGGTCACCATGAAGACGGAGATAAAGAATCTATTGAAAATACCCAAGTCTCAGCACATCCCTATGATGATTTTAAAAAATGAAAGGAGTTTTGATGATCACTGGCCTGAGATGTCTAGGAATCTAGATTTCTTATATAAAGCACTCTTTCAAGAAGAGATGGAGATGGACTGGATGCTCAACTACTGGAGAAATGAAGGCTTTGACATCCCTATAGACCTAGACAATGAAGAAATGGAGAATCTGCATATCATGGCCCCTGAAGTTAAGAAATGTACCCAACATTTGAAAAAGGCAGAAAATGAAGAGGAGTGCATTGTCATCATGAGAAAGAAAGATGGTATTTGGTGTTGTCAGATGCTTCAGAAGGAATAAGTTTTGTGGAAATGCCATGAAACAAATGGTATCATTTCATTTTTTTGGTTTCATGGTCCGATAATGTATAGAACCTTACAAATTATTTAGTAGGTAGTAAGTTTTCATTACCAGAACTTAATAGGATTTCAATAGTTAATATTACTTAGATTACCAATATGGGTATAGGTAAACAACATTTTTATGTAATATGGCTAAACTCTTAAAGTGTCAAATGATATGTAAATTTTTAATATTATATAAGCTGCAGTGGAAATGTCTTTCTTGTAATAATTTAGTGACTATAAATTAATGGTAAGTTAGAATGATACATAATTTTTATACTCATAGAGGGTATTTTCAACCAAGCAATTAGAGTTTTAGCAGATTCTCTTCTCTAACCCTTCGACTACCTCCAAATTTTAAGCCACTATCCACTATTAGACATGCTAAAATCCAAATAGTCTTAGCATCCCAATGGATCTGTAGTTATCATTAGTGGAATATGGTAGCTAAATTGTTCCCCCCCTATCCATATAATACACATCGAATTGTTACAGATCAACTGTGTCTAAGGTTTTAAGTTTAACAGATGTCAGTATGGATACCCCAATTAAAGTTATATGCAATAGGAGCCAAATGGATTTTGGTGGTAAGATACTGACAAAGCATCTCAAGATGGTTATGCTAGATAATCATGCTCTCATTCTTAGAGTCATCTTTCACATTTTAGGGCAAGAATTTCTTATTAATAATGATAGATATAGAGTAATTCACAACATCACTTCAATGTTTGTTGTAGTTGCCCTATACTAGGGTTTTTGAAAAACATGATATTAGGAGACTATGTTTTAGAATCTTCCAACGTAGATTTCTCAGAGATTTGGATAAGATCCTTCAAAACATTAAAGAGGATTTAACAATCTCTAGACCCCGATTCTATGATATGCCTTCAATCAAAGGGAAACATGTCCCCCTCCAACCCAATTGTAGTAACTGATGATCTCAAAGCTTTCAAAGAGAGAGAACCCATCATCAAGAAGAATATATAATTGTTACTAATTTATATGCATATTAAGAAATCCTCAGTGGACAACTGGTTCTATGATTATTGGCACAAAGATGAGGTAGGAGATACAAATATGGATTCTTTCTTTGATTTTGAGTCTGAAAATTTAGTAGAAATATGGCTAGAATAAGGGGGACATTAAAAAAAGAAACAGAGTATCTTTGACTCAGAAGGCTCCAGAACATAGTCAAGGAATTAATATTGGAAACTAAGAACACAAGTCCCCCTGACTCCCCTTCACTAATAGTTTTTACTACTCTTCAACCAATTTTGTCTTGTAGGATTCTCATTCTCAACTCTTACAACAAGTTTCAGATATACTTTCAATTTAGATGTAGACATATCTGAAGAAACTATCAAAGGATTCTAAAGGCCTAATCATGTATTTATTTAGGGTTAACTAATTATGTTGGCAGAAGTTAAGATTCTTTTATACTCTTGGATCACCTAAGTTTTGGATAATGTTATTTAATATATATCAAGTGCAGTTTCCTTTAAAGAATGCCTTTGTAAAACTAAGTTGTTTAGTTTGAAGTAATATCTCATTGAAATTATAGTTAGTTCTCTATGCTTTTTACATATGATATTCATTAAATGTAATATGCCCACCTATTGTTCTAGATTTTTCTTTTCCTTCCTTTATTAAAACTCAATATTGATCCTATAAGAACTGACTTCATTTAGTATGCTTCTTTATGATCTCTCTTATCCCTCACTTTTTCTCTTATATATATATATAATATATATATATATATCATATATATATATATGTATGTATGTAGTATATATATATATATATATATATATATATATATGTATGTATGTATGTATGTATATATAGTATATATATATATATATATATGTATGTATGTATATATATATATATATGTATGTAT